>VXBN01007017.1:0-35738 GCA_013397395.1 Sinosuthora webbiana
AAAATTAATATAAAATGTTAGAAAAAAAGGACTTTTTTCAAATTATGCAAAGAAGCAACTGCTTATCTGCACCACTGATGCCCTCTCCTTCCTTCCCCTTCCTCTATATATGCCTCCTGGCTTCCAGGAATTTGCACCATGAGTTAGGCCACCTGACAGGAACTTGAGATAAGGTAAATGTGGTACTATTCTCTTAAAGGTGGTCCAGTTATCTTAGGTCTAAGGAAAAATAAGCAAGGTTTGGAGGAGAATAATATATTCATGTGGAAAGCCAACTCAGCAGCTGTGTTGAAAATAATCTCTGGCTGGGGTCAGTGTGGGGAGATATAGCCCCCAGGTTCATTTGCTGAGGCCTTCCAGCAGAGGACTGCATGTGATCCACAATATTAGTGTAAAAGACAGTATAAAACATCCCACTCAGAGGGAAGGTGCTTTGGTGTTCCCACATATATCTGAACATATATTAATCCATTGAACTCGATTTTTCACAGGAACCCCACCACAGAGAAGCCCAGGGTGAACAGGACAAATGGGATGCTTTTGGATCCACAGGGTAGTGCCTGTATTTGTACTTAATCTGTCTCTCTCTCTCACCCTCTTTCTCTCCCTGCTCTTCCCTTTCCTATTTCTCTCTCTCTTTACCTCATATTTACCGTAAAATAAAATCTATACTATTGACTTTGGTGTGTGGTTTTGTTTGCACCTTAATTTGGGCAAAGGAATCTCTCCGATAATCATATTGAGATTAAACTTTATTTTGCTCTAGTCATGGCATGATACTGTTCTCTGACCTAAAGTGCCTTTGAAAATAGTACAGTTCCTTTCCTCAGTAGGAGGTGGGTGGTTCCTTGTGTATGAGCTCCTAGAAACTTTGCCCCAGCTGCCCCTCGAACCATGTTATATGAGAGCTTTTGGTGACAATGGCTCTTCTGGGTGGCCAGTGTATCTTTTTCCTTCCTGGAAAAAAATTATTATTAGTCCTACATTCCTGGAATGGAGTTGGAATAAAGATTTGGGATAATGAGAAAATCTGAAGACAAGATTATTTTATCTTTACTTTTATCTTTATAATTATTTTTTCTTTGCAAGATTTGTGAAAGACATTTTCCTTCTGTTAGCTGAGGAAAACCAAACCAAAACAAAAAACAAACAAAAAAAAAAAAAAAAAAAAAAAAAAAAAAAAAAAAAAAAAAAAAAAAAAAAAAAAAAAAAAAAAAAAAAAAAAAAAAAAAAAAAAAAAAAAAAAAAAACATGCTGCAGGGGGAGGCACTACTTGCTGCAAAATGTGATCCTGTCCAAAAGCTTCAGGCAGAGCTTTGGAATGTGGTGAGAGAAAGAATTTTACAGGAAGAATTGTAGGATGTAAAACCCATAAAACATTTCTGAAACAGTGTCTAGTAATTCAGACCTTTTGTTGTGCTCAGCGGAGGAGTTGAGACTAGATGAACAAGTCTCTTGTATTGATATAGAGCAAAACATAACATTTGCATCTGATAATGAGGAAGTAGCATGTCAACCCTAAATTAAAACAGAAAATACAAATGGCTGCCTGGGTTAGCAAACTGCTACTTAAATGGTGCCATGTACAGCTTTCAAGATCAAAATCTGATCATAAATCAGTCAAGATTGAAATCCAGTCAATATTGATTCAGAGGGATGCCAGACAGCAAAGAGTTAAAATCACTGGAGTAAGTGAAGCAAGGGTTATCTGCCAAACCTGATAAGGTTAATTCATGGCTCCAGGATGAGAAATAGAGGTGTGCTAAAAACCCTAAAAGAAACCCAGTTCAAGAAGTTAAAGCATTTCCTAATTCACATGCTGCAGAGCTTTTCAAATTTTTACAGGCAGTATCACTACCACCAGACGTGAAATTAAGCAGAGAAGACCCCCCTGAAAATATGGGGGAAACAACAAGCACTTCATGTAATAGAAGTTGAAACTACACCTAAGAGATATCAAGTTCATGCAGTTAAAAAACTTGATTCACTAAGGAGTAATGTGTCAGGAAGTTTGCATTGTTTTCTTTTTGTGGGAATGGCAGCACCCCACCCCTGGAGATCAAAGGCAGAGAGGCGGAGCTGTCAGCAGATTTGCAAGAAAAGGCTCACAGAGAACTATGAAGATGGGGTAATTATTTTTGCCTCAGGTCCTTTTAGCTTTTTGGTTATTTTCGTGATGGATACAGGGGTGCCAGCATTTCAAACTGAAATCCCTGCTTTAGTAGCATTATACTAGACGATAAACTTTTCCTTCCTTTTTATAACTGGTCTATATTAGCCCAAATTTTCACTTTTCTTTATATAGGAACCTGACAACAGATCAACTGTGTGGGGCCAGCAAAAACTTCAATTGCCACCATAATTGCTCATATTTATTTGTGTTTATTAATGTTTGTGATTTGTTTGTGTTTTCATCACAAGTGCCTTATTGGGAGACTAATCTATTTTATAGATTGTTTGATTTTGCTAAGTTTATTTTGTCTTTTAATCAAAAAAGAAAAAAAAAAAGTGTGGGAAAAGCTTTTTCTTTTGTCTTATGGTTGCATAATTTCTCTTAACCAAATTTAGCCTTGTACAAGTATATGTGCATATTTAGTATCATAAAAATATGAGTTAATTTTCCCAGTTCTGCCTCTGAAAGACTAATTTTTTTTATTATTTCACTAAATTTTTCTGAGATATTAATGAGCGAACTAAATAATCTTAAAAAAATAGAAGAAAATATTAAATGGAAAAATGTTGAGTCCCCCTTCCTAAACCAGGACAGAATGCAAATACGACAAGATTAAAATACAGAAAAACCTTTTAGCAACTCTGAAGCAACACTTCTTGTAACCATTTCTTTGAACCAAATATGTTGTTGATCATTAGAAATTCCAAATATAAATCACAGACTTGTATTCCTACCTAAACTTCTCTATGTACTATTGGGTTTCCCACCATACCTCCTAAGAAGATATTTTATCTTTACCTCAGTTCTTTTATTTATGCTAATGAATATGGTAACTAAAATACATTCTACACCACACATGTATATCAATTTTGGGTGCAACTTACTGTGGTAGCAAGTGAAGAAAAAAAAAAAAGCTACGTGGGATAATACAACTCAGTATGAAACAGAATTAATTCCATTTATGACTCCTCAAAAATAAAGCTACAGGTTTTGATTCTGTGTCAGGATTAAATTACAGTGGAGCTGTACTTTATTCCCTGGACAATAGAGTAAGAGTTTGATGTAAAGATGTGTTTGAGTAAGAATTTTTTTGCATGACTATTTGATTTGCCTCCAGTGATTTTATTAGTCTGTAAAGTACAAGACTAGTGTTGATTACAAGATGAAATATACCGTCATAACCAATAGGATAAGTGTTTGTTGCAGACAAAGTTAGATTCCACTCTCTTTCTAGAAGAAAGAGTCTTTTGTCTTTCTAGAAGTCTGATTATGCTTTTTGTTCTTCAAATCTACATTTCCTGTGCTGAGTTGCTCTTGTATTATTTCTAAAACAGGCTTTCTACATTAAAACAAATGTGAGAACAGAGATATTTTTATTGCTCCCTTCATTGAGAGGTATCTGTACTTAACATACAAGGTTTAAGGGGGCATTTTAAAACATAGGTAACATGTCAACAACTCTGGCTGTCACTTCACAGAGTCATTGGGCTGCCAGTGTAGAATGAACTGGAAGGACAGTGACATTCTCTGTATCCTAACACAAAATAGGGTTTGGTTTATATACTAAATTGAATCCAGAATAATGTCAAAATTTCTAGAAAATTTTTCTTTTGAATTTTCTAAAAATTGAACTGTACTCCAGAAAGTAGCTGCCTACGCTGACTGGACAGGTACAATGAGTAATTAGAGAAATGTGGGAACAGAGCTAGCTGGGATGGATAATAGCTCAGCCCAGGTAGCTTAGGTAGAAACCATAAACCTGAGGCTGTGGGAGGCAGGATATGGAAATTGGGATGCTAATAGAACCATTCCAAAATAGGTCATGTCTCCGGTTCTGGTTCTCCATTGGTTTGGGACCTTTGACATATAAAGTCATGTCCTTATCCTGAGTTTGGGATTGTATCCTTGCCAGTAGGTAACCTTATATATTGTTAAATTAGCCCCACCCCCAGGTCTTTGCATGCTGCCCCTTGGATTGTGTGGTCTCTGCATTTGTTATTTTACCACCAATAAAATTTTATTTTTCAGGCACTCCATCATTTCTGCACCTCTATTTTTGCCACTCTCCCCCCACTGGACCAGACCCGGAGTCGCAGTGAGCTGGACTGCGATACAGAAAGCCTGTGATTAAGTGAAATAAATGAATCTTGTATTTCTACTCTCTTTCTATGTTGGTATGTTTTGACCAATTCAACCAAAACATGGGGAAAATTTCCCAGATGAGATCCTCTACCATCAAAAAATTTAGGAATCTTCATGCGGAATGGAGACTTTATGTATTGCTGCTGAATTAGTTTTAGCTACTGAAGGATCAATCAAAGACCTTTCATATGGAAAAAAATCTCCGTTCACAGAGAGAATCAGTTCCAAGTTATGTATTTACTGAGAGGTAGATAAATAGTGCTTTCTTATCCCAATGTTAGTATCTTTTTCTGTTGCATTGCCAATGCAGGGATGGGCCTCTAACATTGTGAACTCTCTCTGATGCCTTAGCTTTCTTCTAAAAAAAAAGTAATTTTATGTAACATTAATTATATGTTGCAAAATTTATAACTGCTTTTATGAATTCATATGAGGGAAATTATTCTGGAAGCAATTTTTTAGAATAATTATCAGAAAAAATAAAAGGCTGAAGGGAGCTTAATAGACCATAAATGTTTTATTTAGTGTTTTAGAGATTGAAATACATGGACTGATAAAGCTGATGCAGAAAGTAAGGAAGTGTTGGATTACCAATTAAAGTTTGATGTTAACAGAACTAATTGTTACGCAACATGAGAGAACAGACATATTAGATGCCCAATACAATGGAGCAGATGGTCATCTGATGGGAACAAAAAGAAAGTCCAAAACATGATTAGAAATTGTAACATTCAAAAATTTTATATTAAACATGATAATTAGAACATTAGCTATATATTGTTTTCTACTACCAACTCAATAACGTATGCCTGGTGCTTTTGCAGTTTTTCAGTGCTGCTTCTTCTATATCTACACTGCTGCTTCTCTCTATGAAGCTTTGTCCACTGTCAAACAGCTCCAAACGCCCCAGTGCTTTCCTTAAGGGTTGGCACTGCTGTTTAATGTCTTGGTCAGTGACATGAGCAGTGGGATTGAGGGCAATCTCAGCAAGTTTGCCACAGACACCAAGCTCTGTGAGTACTGCCGACACAGTGGAGGGGAGAGGAGCCACCCAGAGGGTCCTGGACAGGTTCAAGAAGTCGACCTTTGGAAAGTACATGAAGTTTAAAAACACAAGTGCAAACCTAGCACATGGGTCAGGGCAATCCCAGGCACAAATACAGGCTGGGCAGAGAATGAAATGAGGGCAACCCTAAGGAGAAGCACTTGGAATGTTGGTGGACAGTAATCTCAACTTGACCCTTGCACCCACAGTCCAAAAAGCCAGCTGTGTCCTGCGCCACAACAAAAGCAACACAGGCAGGAGAGAGAGGGTGCTCATTCTGTTCCTCTATTCTACTCTTGTGAGACCCCACCTGGAATATTGTTTCTAGTGCTGGGACCACAACAGAAGAAACGTGGACTGTTGGGATCAAGTCAGTAAAAAAAGACACTAAGTTGATCAAAGGGGTGGAACATCTCTCCTCTGAGGACAGGCTGAGAGAATTGAGGCTGTTCAGCCTGAAGGGGAGACAGCTTTGGGGAAACCTTATTTCACCTTCCAGTACCTAAATGGGTCCTACAGAAAAACAGGGCATGTAGTGATAGAACAAGGAGGGAATGGCTTTAAATTGAAAGAAGAAAGATTCACATTAGTTATAAGGAAGGAACTTATGTTATGTTAAAGATGAGAGTGCCTGAGACATTGGGACAAGTTGCCCAGAGAAAGTGTGAGTGCACATTCCCTGAAAGTGTTAAGGAAAGGCTGGATAGAGCTCTGTACAATCTGATCTGGTGGAAGGTGCCCCTGCCCATGGCAGGAGAGTTAGAAATATATGTTCTTTCATGTCCCTTTCAACCCAAGCAGTTCTTTTAGGATTCTGCAATCTTGCAAATGCTAAATCTTAGCAATCTACTTCTGAGAATTTATGAACTTTTAGTTTGCTTAAAGTTTTGGTATAGTTTTTTCTGTTTTTCAAAAATATTCAGCAGGGATGGACAGAAAAATGAATCATTAACTTCTAACTATAATCTGACACCTGGATGTGCTTAATGTATAAGAAGATACAGATAGGGCTAGAATGACAGGTTTTCCAGTTGTTTATTTCTTTTATTTTCTGGCTTGGGGTTTTTTTTGAGCCTAAATTTCAACACAGTTCAGTCACTTAAAGACTTTGTCTAAACAGGCTTACTGTCTTCCTTTGAAACATATTGCCTCTGATGGCTAAATAATTTTCCTGATTATAAGTAATCCAGAATCCATGAAAATAACATTTTATGAAACAAGTATGACATCAAGTAGGACATATGTACAATGTAGATGACCTGGAAAAAAATTAATGCGTTCATCTTGTCATTATTATTCCTCCTCAGTCCCACCCACCCCTGTACTGTCTCCTTTTGTCAGGTGGGTCATGCTGATCATGTCCTCTGGTTTACACCAGGTGTAAGCACTAAAGACTTCTGCAGGGAACTGTACATTTATACAAAATTCATCCTATAATATGACATGGAATATGTGCAGTGAAGGAGAGAAAAGGAGGGAAACATGGGCCACCCTCAGAATCACCCTCAGATTTCAAGATGCGGACTAAGAATAAAAAGTCTCTCTTCTTTGTTGTGCCTGTCCAGTCTCAATCGGAGGTACAGTGAACAAATGGAGTTCTTAATGACCCTGACAGTCTTATGAGGTCCTCAGCTGGTTTCTGTTCTTTGAACAGAGGTTCCACCTCCTGAGAATATGTGCATGAAAAAGAAAGATGCAACCTCCCTGTCTTACCTTGTAATAATGAGTGCCCTAGGGAATAAAACACACACAGCTGCTACTTCAGTGTGCTTGAAGTTCAGCAGGTTGTGAAGTCTCATTCACTTACTGCATCTGCCTTTAACTTTGCAAAAGGCCAAACTTTCTTAAAATGGAGAAAACAAGATCTTGGTCCTACTGCTAGTTCCTTTTAAACTACATTCTCAGCCTTTCCCAGGTTATGTCACTCACAAACTTTCAGGCCCCGTTTTTCTCTGAACTAAACCTTAATGCTATTTTTCAGTTCAGCATTCTGTAAAATATGTCTTGGTTTTATCCCCTGGATTCTCACCACATTACTTATTCTTTCAAACAGTTTTCTTTTTACAGACCAAAGCAGTGAATAAATAATGGATTTAGCTAGAATATTAAATATTTGTTCTAAATAACTTCCAATGTGCGTGTTTATTTATTTCCTTTAAGAGCTGCAAGACCAACAACCTAATGATTTGAGTTCCAGTTCTGCAAGTTATACCTTCATAATACATAGGGGAAAAGAGTTCCCTATTTTGGAAAGGTTTCAAAACAATTGTCTTTATTTTTTATAGTATTATCTCTCATGCCAAAGACTTCCAACTGTTTTTTCTTCACATTTATAGCCAAACTTCCCCTCTACCTGTGCTTAAGCAATATGCTTGAGAATTGGCCATCACACATTGCAATTTCCTCTGTACAGGTCCAAACTTTCCATAGAAGCTAGAGTATAACACCTAGCAAAGAGTAAATTGCTGACAAAATGCAGAAATCAAGTAGCTGTTGGGATGTATAAAGAACATATTGAAGGCAGAGTGCAAAGTGTTTTCAAGAAATGGGAAGTCTATCTTTAATGCTAAATATTATATCCAAGTCCCTTCTTTAAAAGCTTACATTGTAGTATCACTTTTTGTGTATTTTTATACTCAAATTCAAATGGATGTGCTACACAATGTGAATTAAAAAAAAAAAAAAAACAAACAAAACAAACAAACAAAAACAAAAACAAACAAAAACCAAAACAAACAAACAAAAAACAACACCAACAAACACATTACAGGAGACGAAGAAAAGACTGAGGAGTACTTCTTAAGAATTGCATTCTTTCTGCAGATTAACTTTGTGCTGAAGCTGACAGTTTCAGTGAAAGAAAAAAGTCAAGTGTCTAATATGCTTCTGCTCCCAGCAGGCTTTTGACATTGACTTAAAAGGAATTTAAATAAATGTAAAACCAGAGGAAAAATTAAAATAGAACATCTGATTTACTTTACATTCCACGTGGGCACCAGTTCAATTCTGTTAATATCAATGGAGCTAGAATGAGACAAAATTGGAGTAATGAATTGTTGTATCTGGTCTCTCAAAACATAATACATAAGAATTACACAACAACGTAAGTTATTTTCTCTTCAAAAAAATTACTTCTATGGATGTTTCATTACATGATTGTGGTGTTTTGAAGCACAGTTCCCAGACAGACCAGATAGTCTCTCTTTACTGTCAAATGTATTTGATCTTCAGTTTTGCACACTGGTGAAGACACTGAACCATCATATTTTGATATCAAAGGATAGTGTGATACAATTCCTTGTCCTCACTGAGAATAGAGGCCTTCATCTACAGATACTCGCCATTGTCAAATTAGTAACCTTCCCAAACAATAAAACAAATTGCAATAAGTCACAACAGATGGCTAGCATTAATTAGAAAAAAAAAAAAAAAAAAGTTCCAGAAAACAATTTGGTGAGTTTGGAAATAAGACAATTACCATACTATATTAAAAGAAGTTATTCTCCAAACTACCTAACTGCCAAGAAATTTGACTCAGCTTATCAGAGGGTGTAGTGGCTGGACAAAAGACACCTACAGTACAGGAATTATGATTTTCATATCTGTTGACCATTGTCTCACCCTTTGGAAGAGAATATTCTCAGAAATATGGAGTAATGGACTCCCTTATACCTCAGCAGCCACATTTTACTCTTCTCTGTGTCAAATAATTTGTTAAGAAAATCCCATGACTCTTTCAGCAAGACAGGCAGGAGCTCTGGCACAATGGGGTTGGTACAACAGGCACTCTGGAAGAGTGCCCTAACCCACAAAAAATTATCAAGAAATGGGGATTACAGCTGACCTCCAACCTATAGTGCTAGATAATGTCCAAAAAACAGCAGCTGTAAAAAGCACTTGAAGTCACCATAGATAACCTACTGTAATGCTACTACATGAAAAAAGCTTAGCACAGCCTTTGATTGTTTAAAACAGGATACCCCTTATTCATATACATATGATTTTTGAATGATTGGGTCCCTCTTTTTGTCTTCATTTCACAAAACCACTGAGAAATATATAATGGTTGAAATAAACTCAATTATTTTTTGTTAGCTTAAAACTTGCCAATTTCAAGTTTATTTTTTCTGGAAATTTGCAGCATATTTAAACTATAACTAATGATGATGTTATAGACTGCAGTTGCAGTTCAAGTAGCCTAGAAATAGCCAAAAAACATATTCCTACAGACACGGGACATTTTCTGTTAGTAGAAATAGTAGAAAATTTCTACCAGTAGAAATATCTGCAAGTCCCTTTTTCTATTTTGGTGTGAAAAGGAGGCTGGAAAAACTTGCTAGTAGCAATGACATGTTAACAATTTGGAGCTGCATCTCACTAGTGGGTGTTAAATTTCATGTTGGACTGAACAGGTGAATATTGATATGCCACCACCACCAGTTCTTCTTAACAGAGAATTGGGAATATCACCTTGCTGTTACAGAAACACTGTAACAAGAAAAGCTAAAGTAGATCATCAATAATAGTATTTTGCAGGTAATTAACCTTTTGTTTTAACCTTAATTTGGAAGTAAATTATTAGGCTAGATGCTATCCATCAAACTGAGGCTTGATTTAATGTGAAGAAAAAATTATAAAGCAGTTTAAAAGACCACTTAAGGATCTGAAAGTCACAGCCCATGAAGATTAAAAACAGACTAAAGTCTATACATTTGCAGCCAGCTATATCATAAATTTTTGCTTACCTGCAATTTTTGCTTAGAGAAACAATCAACCCTGTTTTCAGGGTGGGCAGTCAAAATCATCAAGTAGTCAATACTACCTCTCCTACCCTCTCTCAGACCTTCTAAATGCTTTCTTAAAAACGTAACATGTACTTTATCTTTCTGCCCTAGTGTATAAGAGAAACTGTTCTTCAAATACCCCATATTCTCCTCCACAATGTATTTTTCCTATGCTAAGCATTCATATATTTCCCAAGGAAAAATGCTGGATTCCCCTTTACAGTTGCTATAGAATTTAAAATAGAACATCACATCCCAGGGCCAAAGAGGTTTAAGCTTAAGAATCCTTTGGTGCATGCTAATGTACCAAATCAGTGCTAATTTGCTAATCAGTGTGTCATAATACACTGTTAAACAACACTATCACAGGTTGCTAAGCTGGAGGTCTAGAGCCCTGCTCAGATACTGGTATGTGGTTGTTAAAAGGCAAAGCTGTCAATTCATCCAGCAACAGACTAAAATATTATTTTTGTGCTATCAACAAGAACACATCATTGGTAAAACCAGATCAAATATGAAATTACATTTGCAAAACCTATTAATTTCTTTAGCAATGCTGTATGAATCAAGTGATTTTCTAAGCAATAAAGAAACAGTAATTCAGACTTTCAAAGAGCTAATTTTGATAGCTCTTTCTTCCTTTTGATGCTGCTTAACTAACATTCCCGTAAATCTCTATTGGATTCCTATAAACAACAGCAATACTTTAAGTTGCAATTATCAGAGAGATGCACGCTCAAGTAAAAGACACAGCAGCTTGCTATTAAAAATTACAGAAATACATATAATACCTCACAGTTGTGTCCTTATTCCTTAGATATTGTAGCTAATTTTAAAAATATGTAACTTTGGAATGAAATCTTTGAATTAAGCAGGGAATGAGGAATTGTCACTTCACAGAACCATCTGCAGATTTTCAATAGCACTGAATACTCATTGGTTTCAGGTGCCTGGTGTAACATGAAAAATTTTAGCAAACGTAAACAAATTCTTACTCAAATACAACCACTACTCAAATGCTTTTTGAAGTTTAATTCTTGTAATTCTTACTCCAAATAAAAATAAATTATCTTTTACATAATTGATATCCACTGCCTTTCAGCAAAGCCTTACTTCTGAACAGGATTCCCAACAGAGCTGTTTAGGAAAAATGAATTGAAGCAAGCAGAATTACCTTTGCCTTTACATTTTTACTTCATTCCTCACAATATGAAAAGGATATAAAACTAACAGAGAGCATCCAAACGAGGGTAATGAAGATGGTGGAGAAGGGCCTTGAAGGGAAGCTGTATGAGACCATCTGCAGGCACTTGATCTGTTCACCCTGGAGGAGGCTGAGGGTAGACCTCACTGCACTTACAACTTCCTCATGTGGGCAAGAGAAGGGACAGGCACTGATCTCTCCTCTGTGGTGACCAGTGACAGGACCTAAGGAAATGGGCTGAAATTGTGTCAGGGGAGGTTTAGGTTGGATATCAGGAAAGGTATTTCACCCAGAGGGTGGTTGGGCACTGGAACAGGCTCCCCAGGGAAGGGGTCAAAGCACCAACCCCAAGAGAGCTCAAGAAGTGTTTGGACAATGCCCTCAGGAACATGGTGTGACAATTGATGTTCCTGTGCTTGGTCAGAAGTGGGACTTCAATGACCCTTGTGGGTGTTTTTCATCTTAGGATATTCAATCATTCTATGATTCTATTGAAATCAAAGACTTTTAAAATATAAAGAAATATGTTTTATTTAATTGTAAATTATTTAATATAAATCTATTAATAGATTTAGCCAAGACAAAAGAGCTGCTGTTCATTGCTCAACAAATGCTTATCATTATTTTTAAAAACAAGACAATAATATTGATCATTATTTATTCTAAGAATTCATAGAATTTATAGAACTTGTAGGAAGTACTTGTCACTATGAGGTTCTTCTCCGTCTCTTTTTCAGGCTGATCTCACCCTTTCCTCAAATGCTTTTCCTTCTAGAACTCCTTATAATCTTTATAGCCATCCTTTTGACACTTACCAATGGCTTTATATCTTGTGTTATGGCAACCAAAACTGCACACAGGAGTCGAGGTAAGGCTGCACCAGCCCAGAGAAAAGCAGGACAATCCCCTCCTTTGATCAGCTTTTTAAGTTTGCTGACAAAGGAAGAGTCCTGTCATGGCATTTACAAAAGGGCCAGTGTTTCTGCAATTGTCTCTAAGAGATTCTGTTTCCCAGAGTTGAGTATTTCTACTAGGTTGAAAAGAACTAAACCTTAAAATAAATTCCATCCAGGGGAATGTGTGCATTTCTTTATAATTGCAATGCAGATTCACTGCATCTCTGCTACTATTCTCAGGATAATGGAAAAATATTATTGAAATAAAACCCCAAAACATAGAAGTGTTATTCTACTGAACTGAATATTCCAAGTTATTCAGAAGAAAGTTTAAGAGTCAAGAATGAACACAGCTGCAGTAGGATGAATGTACCTCTGCAAACAGTATTTAAGCTTTTACTTTCAATGTCTGATAAGAATGTCAACAGCATAAAAACACTCTTCAACAAAAAATAAACTTCATATTCAAAATATGATGTCTCAACATGCAGTATTTGAAATTTTTATGTGAAAGTTTAAGCTTATTCAATATATCTTGGGAGATTTTCCACCAAAATATTATTCATAAAAGTCAGAAATTCAGATGCCACTAGACTGTACTTTGAAATCCAATTTATTTTAAATAATTTTTATTGCTATTCCGTAGAGTTTAAGTAGTGAGGTTCTAAAAGCGTATTTTCCCTTTTGCTTTCTCTTTTTTCATCTTGAACATTCATACCATATTGTCTTTTCAAAAAAAAAAAAACTAGAACAAGAACAGGAAAAAACCTTACTTTTTGTTTTCAATGTAACTTTCCATATGCAATTGGATTTATTGTTGTTGTTGTTGAAATAGGGTTTCTACGAGTGAAATTAAAAGATTTTTCTGAGGAGGAAAGGTAACATGTTCTTCTATATAAGGTAACATTTTGGGGGTTTGGGTTTCTTTTTGTCATATATACCATGGAGCAGGCTAAGAAATATACTTTTCTTTCATCCAAGACATGAAAATGTGCTTTTAATGGAAATTATGTATTTTTTCATTTAAACTGAAGATTTTCTTTTTGTTTTTTCTTTCATTTCAAACAAAACATAAGTGAGTCAAGTAAAAATTCTTTGAAAGAATGCTGCAGTCTAGAGGAAATATATATATATTTTTTTTTTAATTTTGAATGTCTTACTGAATAGTAAATAGCTTTTCTGAAAATAGCTTTCTTCAGTCACAGAGTCTACTGTGAAAACAAAGCCTTATGACACAAGCTTTCAATCTCAAATTTGTTTCTGAAGGAATACGCACATCACTTCACATTCTGGCAATACATTTCCTTACCAAAGGGCAAGCAATTCTTATTCTTGACTGTGTTTGTTAAAAAAATGAACTGAACTGATAGCCTCCTGAAGTGAATGAATATCAGCAGCATTTCCTCTTTTCCATTCAAAAGTATCTAGAACTACTCCACTTATACAGAGAACTCAAGAAATCTTGTAAAAATTGTTCATGGAAGGATTCTGTACAGAGCTTATAAGATAGCAGCTATGCTTAAGACAAAGTAAGACGCATCATCCATTCCAAAATCTTGCTGACTCTGAAGTCATCCTGCTGCACTGTTTTCCTAAGTTGAGATTTTATTATTATTATTATTATTACTATTCCTAAGGGAAGAAGAAGAAGAAAGCTTTTAGTTATGTCATAAATTTGCTTGTATTTGCTGGTGCTGAAATTTCTCATTATACTGCTCAGACATTCCTATTGCAATTAAGCATCATGTGATCTCTATGACATCATAAAATAATGAGATCATATATCTTCTGTACAGAGCATACATTACAGAGGACTTTACCATTGCCCGCATGCTGTTTGCAGCAGCCCTAAATGCCGACTGCTTATTAGCTTTGCGCAGCACAGGCTCAAGTGAAACAAAGGATGCATTTACTGACCAATTTCACTAACACAATGCTTTGTGGGACAGAAATGCTACTCTGAAGAATACAGCCAAGAGAATATTTTCTTTCTTTATTTGTTCTGATGATTTAGACAGAAGAAATCAAAGCAAGATCCTTCCTATGTTGATTTGAAAAGTGAAAGAGGAACAGGATTTACAGATTTATGTTATCAGTTAGAGAACTGAGACAATCAGATTTTTCTAAAACATAGATAAATTGATAGCTATGCTTGTCCTTTGTATGAATCCCTTAACGAAATCAAACATATTACAATTACTCTATTTTTTCTGAGACATCATCATCTTACCACAATTAAAAAAAAAAAATTAAAATTAAAAAAAAAAATAAAAAGCCTAGTATTTGTACACTTGTATACTTTTATGGAGTAGTGACAGACTAATTATTTTTGTGTTTAGTATATCAATGATAATAAGACATACACAAGATTTGGCAATAGCACTCATTGAGGACTTTAGAACTCTATAGCCATCTTTTTGGTATAAATCACATTTTCATGTCTGATTTATGGGCACCAGGTTTTAGAGAAAAGTTTAGTATGTTTCATTTGGGAGTCCAGAGATTGGTAGTACATTGCTAGATCCAGAAGTCATTTGCATTATCAGAAAAATTCTATACTGAAAGGTATTTCAAAATTGTGTGGACTAGTTAGTATGGATGCAATGTTTTCTCCTAGATGTAAATGTCTAACAGCATTTAAATGTTCTAGGACATCCAGCATCAGAAGAATCTTCCAGCATTGCATTATTAATCTTCCACAGGTCGTGTACCTTGACTACTGTACTGTTGTCTCAAATACCCTGATACATATAAAAATTGTCCTAAGCTACATTTTGGTGAACTGAACTGCATCCTAAATGTTACCAAAAGATATTCCAAAAGAACATGAAGTGGTGAAGAAAAAATATTCAAATAACACAAAAATTTTATTTATTTCAGAAAAGTTTGTCAAAAAAGAATTCTTACTTTTTTACCAGCAAAATTTATTACATTATAAAGCAGGTTTCTATCTCTTCCATCAAGCAACAAAAAAAGGTGTAAAATTTTGTAGGTTTGAGGGGCATGTTTGAATGGAACTATTGACTGTGTTGGACCTCTACTGCAATAATGCAATAGGCAAAATAGAAGGGAGCAAGTCGTAGGGTGAAACTGTAAGCCAGAAGCTCTATAAGTCATGAGAAAGGCCATTTCTTGTGAATTTTATTGTTAAGATGTATTGTTTGTATTCTCTCATATGCCAAATTATATAATTTTTTAATAGCAAAACTGCTTTTCCTTAAAAAAAATCTGTAATCTCGATGCAATTTTCTGAAATTCATTGAAAATTTTCCTTTAGAGTCATGTCATATGGAAATACACAGATGTATAGGATTTTATTTCTATGTGACTCTGACATCCAAATGCACAGCATATTCTTTTTTATTTGCAGGCTTCAAAGAAAAAGTATTCCCTGTAGAACAGCTTACAATGGGTTTGGGTTAGCATTTTTTTCCCTGATAATTAAGGAAAACAGAAAAGATTGAGGGAGAATGACTGTTTCAAGCTTTTAGTTAAACTTTGCATTCTCTAAAACACGCTTTTACAAAGCTAGCTACTTTGTCCTGAGCCAAATGTTACATTTTTTAACTTGTGAGCAAATACCAGCTATTCCGGAAAGAAACTTTAGTATTTTTTCAACATTTCTCCCTTACCTTGGAGAAAAGAATATGATCTGTTATTAACTCCAGTACACAAGCTTTCACGGTTCATCTTTTTCATTGAATGTCTGAGATTTGGGGGGGAGAAGGGAAAAAAGTCCTTAACAGGGATTGAAAGATATTGTTGAACATTTTGTAACTTCCACTTATGTTATAAGAATGCATCAATCTATAGTCATTCTAACCACTACATCTTACATATATTTGACATTCAAATTCTGGCTTTTGCCAGTTATTTTGCCTTCATGTACATCTCAGAAGAAAATATACAATAATCAATTATCACATCTTGGTTATTTACAACCAAAAATATAAATCCAGCATCTAAGTTAGATTTTTACAGAATCATAGAGTCATTAGTTTGGAAAAGACCTTTAGGATCCATGAGTCAGCTGTAAGCCTAACACTTTCAAGTCAACCTCCAAATAATGCCCCTGCATGCCACATGTGTGTGTCCTTTATGTACCTCCAGGGACGGTAATTCAACCACTTCCCTGAGAAACCATTTCCAATGCCCAACAACCTTTTGGTGTTAAGAAATCCAAGTTTTTCTAATAGCATGAACATATACAGAAATCAACTCTGAATTTTTTTTCTATTCATTGTGTGGTCTTGCAGCGACTTTTACCAGGCCAATTTGACATACTGAAATGTTCGTATCTGACAACATTAAGGTCAGAATGACTTGTTGTCAAGGAAATGCTTTAAGATTTAGAGGAAAAAATGCAGTTTTCATGACAATATAATTTCTTCCAGAAATAATTCTTCTGACTACCTGTTTTCTGCTATGCAAGTTTTTGTGAACAACCAATTTAGGTCTCAGACACTTGTTGACTAGAAAAGGTCAAGGGATGAAACAAGAATGATGTAGACATAGGATTTTTTCTTTTTTTTTTTTTATTTCAGCCTTGTGTTCTATTATGAATAAGGCTTAGAGGAAGATAGTGAATTTCTTATAAATCAGAAATTCTGTACGACCAAAACAACTGAGCAGGATGAAAGATACAAGATTGGGAAAGTTGTGCATTAAATAAAAAGTATGAAAGATACTGAAGTAACAGCGTATGGCTGGCCACTCTTAGTGATGCAATAAATAACAGCTTTTATTAATCCTTTCCTCATGGAAAGGATGCCCAAGTCCTTTTCCATTAGGCTGCTTTGCTGCTGAAAACTCTCAGCATATTCTGGTTGCTCCTCCACAGGCATATGACTTTGCATTTCTCTATTGAACTTCTTACTGTTCCAATTAACCTGTTTCTCCAGCCTGTCCTGGCTCCCCTAATGGTGACACACCCACCTGGTGTATCAGCCTCTCCTCCCAGCTTCCTATGCTGTACCAATTGCCATGAGTACACTCTGATCCATCATGTGGGTCAGTAACGAAGAATTTCAAAAAGGTTGCCAGAATACCCACCCCATGGCTTCATCATTGTTGGCCAGTTTTCCACTGGACTACTTGACACTTTTTACAAGCCTTTAAACTTGTAAGTTCAGACAGTTTCAAGTTCATTTTACTATCCCAAATTTTATCTGATTGTCTTTGAAAATTTTCTTGGAAAAATTGTCAATTGGTTCAGCACAACTTACCCTCTGTGGTCACTGCTCCCAGTTATCTTATTAAGCTGGGAAACAATATTTCCACAAAACCAAATTGACTTTGAAAAGGTGGATGTTCACTTATCACTAAACAAACTCTAAGAGACAAGAAAGTCAGAATACAGTACATTTTAAGGAAGAAGTATATTGAAAAGACAGCTCGTCCTTTCAGTATTGTCTTTTGTATTTATTTAAAATGAAAACAATTCTTTATTCTTTATTCCTACTCCAGATTATATTTTCATCTAAAACTTTACAAGAAGTCTAAGAAATGCAGTTTTATACATACAAGAAGAATATTTCATTCCCAAAGGTATTGCTTTAGAAAGGGATCTAAATTCTATCTGACTGAAAAAGATGTGGGGAGTGGAATATTATTACATATTACATATTACAGCTGAGATAATATAAACACTAATGAGTAAGTGTATTCCAGAAGGAAAAAATGGAAATTTGAGCCTGTGACTATACAATATGGAGTATACTTCATATTGGGGGATTATATTTGTTTCAAGAAATTTATTCCAGCCAAGACACTGCAATTATAGCTGTGATTCTGCAAAGAGAATAAAGGAAGAATTTAATTTTGTGGTTGTAATTATTATTTCATGTTTAGGCCACAATGGACTTCTAAATTTTAGGTATTGTTTCTGGAACCTATTATTTTTTGGGAATTTTAAATGAAAACAGTTAAAATCAGAAAAGTACAGCACTTCCCATCACTCTGCTGTATCCTGCATCTTCCTGACTGAGCAAAAGTAATCTGCATTCAAACATTTAATCTGAAAGGAACTTGACTAAAATTTCAGGGCCTTTACAGTTATGGAGAGAGAAATCCATACATGTTGACCTGAAAGACTTGTCACCGTTGG
Source organism: Sinosuthora webbiana (assembly GCA_013397395.1). NCBI lineage: Eukaryota > Metazoa > Chordata > Aves > Passeriformes > Sylviidae > Sinosuthora > Sinosuthora webbiana. Next base: position 18,351 of record VXBN01007017.1, read on the forward strand.
GCTTTAAGCTACTCTATTTCTAATCCTCCAATTCTAGTTTAATTTTCTTATGCTTGATTTCATTATACACATTACTGACTCCCTGAAAATATAAAAGAGAGAAACTGAAAATATACTTAAAATTTAAATGTATTTACCTTGTTACAAGCCCTAAGACATGGCTTTGACTGAAAGAACAGAATGGACATTTTGAAATAAAAGTACAAATAAAGTTTCTAAGCACTACCTGACACACTTATCCAATTAAAAAAAAAAACAAAAAAAAAAAACTAAATAGTGTTCTGGCAGCTGACTGCTATTCTGAACCATTGATATTGGCTGGCTAGGTGACTTAAAATAATCACTTCTACCTGACTTCCTTATCTTTATGATAAAAATGTAAAAAATATATTATAATTTGTACACTGTTTCAACATCAATGTTGTTAAATAAAAATGAAATATTTGGTGGAAAATATTTGTTTAGTTCAGAAAAGAAAACTTTATGGTAGCACAGCTAGAACCAGAAAACTAAAACAATAATAACATAAGCATCAAAAATGTTTAATAGCATTAGTGACAAATACATATACATACTGTACAGAGAGGTCTTTACAAAATCAAAGTCATAAGTCTAGGAAATATAATTTTGAGACATTGGCCTGGATGAGATAGAGGTCAGCTTGTGTGCACAATGAAAGTAAGATAACTAAAATTCAATTCCCAGGGGAAAAGACAGAACAAGTATTGTCTTTTTTTGTAATTTCAGTCACTATGTTCTGTTCCCTGACTGATACCTGAAAAAATTAAAAGATAGGGGAACAGAAGAAATGGATTTTCAGAGAACAACAACAGCCTTCTCAAACTCTACATGTCAGAGAAAGAATTTGGTTCTTAAAAAAAACCTGGTAGATTCAAGTTTCTGATTTGTTTGAGATACCGGGGTCTTTTTATTCTCTGTCTGGAATTACATAAAGATTATTGAGTCCATTTCTTACCTTATAAGATGAAGATGGAACACTTAATGAGAAATGCATTCTTCTGAGTATAATTTTTCAAACATGTAAGTGAACAATCCTACTACTTGGTATCACGCAGCTTCAGCAAGCCTCATATGCTTTCAACTAAGAACACCAATTCCTTGCTATCTAAAACTGTAAAAATCAGTTTTCTATGAGCAACACATGTTCCATCAAGTGCCAAGCTACCAGTGGCCTACAGATGAGTTATCTTTTTTGCTCTGTTATATCAGCCACAGCAATTTCAAGCCTGGCTAATACAGTCACAAATGACATTGGAAAAAGTCCTTTCCCATCTAGTCCTGCAGAGGATAGTACAGAAAGGAAGCACCACAGAACACTTAATTTTCTGTCATATCAGGTAGTTTGAACAATTTAAGCATATCCTGTCTTCTCACTACATCCTCAGGAAGGCTAGCATCAGAAATATCTTGCAGTGAACCATGTAATAAATGGTATGAAAAAAGCAGGATGGAAGACCAGGGTAAAATATCTCTCCTATGCTGTTGTAAATACATCCCAATGACCCATTATTATGGCCTCCAAGCATGTTGTTTTATACAATCTACCCCTCCCAAGCATAGTATCTTTGGCTGTGATGTCAGCCTAAACTGAAATGCCACAGGAATTTAAATAGTTTTCATAAGCTGAACTAAACAAGGCGTCTTCAAACAACAGATTGAAAAAAGTACACAGAAAATCATTACAGCATCTGCAATGTACTAGCAGATATTTTAAAATTAGAGACTGCAATCAAATTAATATTCCTATAAACAAGAGTTTAAAGTGGTATTTAATATAATTAAGATAAATGCAGGGGTGGAAACAACAGCCTTTTTTTTTTATTAGAGCTATTTATTAAGCTGCTTCAGGAAAATATGTGCTCCCACTAACTCACTCTAATATCATATTTTCTTCATTTCTCCTGTTCCCCACTCCCACCTGCCTGACTGCATGCTGTCAGCCTCCGTACTATTTTTCCATTCTGTGCAGGACAAAAGAAACACAAATGTGGCTGTCTTTCATTCTGGTGTTCACTTCATGTTATATAAGGCTATATAATGCTATTTTAATGGAAAGAAGGTATTGTGGTAATTCAACTATTCCTGTGATATTGTGGCATTGTGGCAGTTCAGATTTTTTTTTTTTTTNNNTTTTTTTAACCTCCAAGGGCCAAAATGCTATGATTCATAGAATTATTTATGTTGGAAAAGACCTTGACTGTCCAATCATTAACCTGAGTGTTCCATGTATGCCACCAAACATTGCTCCCCATCAACATGCTTTTTTGTTTGTCTTGTTTTGTTTTGTTTTAATACATCTAGATATTTAAAACTACTTCATTTGTCAGCCTGTTCCAAGCCCTGACCAGCCTTTCAGCGAAGAAATTTGTCTTAATATCCAAACTAAACTTCACTAGATGAAACTTGAGACCATTTCCACTCGTCCTTAAATTTATTATGTCGGAGAAAGGACCAAAATCCACCTTGCAACAAACTCATTTCAGATAGCTGAAGAGAAACAAGATATATTTACCACCTCCTTTTCCCAGGATAAACACCCCCAGCTCCTTCAGCCACTTCTCCAGGACTTGTGCCCCAGACCTTTCACCAGTTTTGTTATGTATTAGCTCTGCATGATTTGCACTCTCCAAATAAGACTATTTTAATTTATAGGCACAAATTTGTAAATTGCCCAGAGAGTTTAAAGTATGCTTGTTTCCTTTAATATTTTACATTTTACAGTTGACTTCAGTACTTAATATCACAGATTAAGCCACTAGAAGTGAATTTATTTGTAATATGCATGAAAATCAACAATATCCAGTTCCACTGTAATACTTGCCTTTTACCTTTTCAAAAGGAGTAAAAATAACTGTATATACAGGTTTGATACACATTTATCTTATCCAAACTTTAGGGTTCTGAGAATATGTAGCAAAGCCTCTCCTCAGACATGTGTAACAGGCCAGTGTCCTTTCCATACTCTTTTATAAAAATCAGCTTACAACTTCTACTACTTAAATAGATCCACCAGTGCATAAATTTTCATAAAAAGCTCTCATCTGTCTCATAAGATGGCTAGCAAATCCCAGATATTTTCAATGCAATTTCTTATGGCAAAGATAAAATTACAAGTCAATATTAGGCAAAAGCAACCCCAAATCCTACCATAAGGTCCTACAGATCAACATTAGGAAAGAAAAGGATTAAGACACCAGGAAGCTAACCTGCTGTGATGTATTCCAGTGTTTCTGCTCTTTACATCTTCTCATATGAAGCATAAAACCAATTTTTGTATCAAAGACACAACAGGAGAGAGGAGAAGGAAGAATAAGGAATCATGATTTTGTTGTCCTATAAACATTACCAATTTGGTTCCTTTCAGAGAGTTTCTTTGTCAATTTACAGTGAAAAAAATGTGTGGGGGAAATTACACCACATTTAAGAAACAGCTACGGTCAGTGACAGTAGACAACAGACAGAATAAAACATCCAGATGCTTGAGATAGAAGTGACTCGATGGAAAGAAGACATGAAGTTACATAAGGTAATTGAATGTTAGAAAAGCACTTGTGCATATTCAATGTCCACCAGTTACATTACAACAATTACTTCTAGACTTATGATGCCTGATTACAAGTTTTGCTTTAATCTTTGTGCATAAACATTCAAAAATATAGAATATAAACAATACAAGTGCAAATATTTATAATCTATATAAATACATTATGTTTATATAATCATTCCGTGTAGCTATGCTTGAATTATGACATTATCATGTCCTTATTAAGCTAGTTATAGACTTGTTTTTCCTTCCTTCCTAAACTCTTTGTCTAACTTTAAATCTGAGTTTAAAGATTGTAAATATGTACTTTATCTACTCACCAAACTAATCATACCAAAATGATAGAGCCTGATATCAGTGTGGGCATATCAGATAAATCTTAGCACTTCCATGTCAATATTTTGGACCTCAGGTTTTTGTATCATGAGAAAATTCAACTGCAGAAAAGAACCCCCACAAACAAACAAACAACTCCTCATTCAACTAAAGCAACAAACCAATCAACAACAAAAACGCCTGTTTATAATCATTTGGTGCTTACATATCTCAGTTTCTAAGTTCTACTTTTATTCATTTAGAAAACAAAATACTAATGTAGACTTCTTTGTACATCCATGTACAGGATGTACAAAGAGGTGCACATTTCCAGATCCTAAGGATTGTACCAGCCTGGATTTAGACAGCCTGAAAGCTCTTTTTGAGAGGAAATATTTGGAGCAGTCTCAGATTATACATTCAGTTTGAAAGTCACTTGATTAGTCATTATCAAGCTGTAGAATACCTAGATTTTAAATTTCATAAATTATAAAAAAATTCCAAGTAGCCACCATTTTAATTAAACATTATGATTTATAGAATATACCAAGCATCTAAATACAGTAATTCTGTGCCAGTAACCTGCTGAGAAAAGTATGTTAGTACAATAAATCTGTAACAGTATGGTATGAAAGTCCCATGGCTTCAGGTCCTTTTGAAATTCAAATTATCTGTGAATAGTAACACAGAATGCTATGAGAAATAGTTTCTAGTTATAAAGAGTAATTATAACTGCAAGTCAAATGAAAACTTATTTGAATTATATCTATTGAAAGACTAATCTGAACCATTATGCAAGGAAAACATTTTTGAAGTATGTGATTTTTACCTTAAGGACAAGGTAAGGGAAACCATGATGGGCTACACTATTGTGTCCTTAAAGCAAGACAGAACAAGTTTACCTTAGAAGATTATTCATTATTTTGTTTGATTTTTTTTTTTTAATCCTCTCATTACTATAGGAAGTCTGCAGCAATCTATCAAATCATAATTACAACATGTATCAGAATTTCTAAGCTGTATATCCCATCTGATGACTTGGTAAGCATTTTATTTATAGCATGCCACAGTTTCATTAAACTTGGCATGGCCAGAGTTCACCTTTTTGAAGAGAAACTGGTTTAGGTCTGTTTAATTCTTCATGATGGTTTACTTTTTTCTCTTCCTCAGCTGGTGTACAGACCACCTGTGCCTCTGTTACTCTTAAATAGTCCCTTAGCAACTTGAGTGATTTCTGAACATTTCTACTTTAACCTTCAGCCTTCTATAAACCTTTTAGACAGTTTAGCTCAAACCAGACACATTTAGGTTTCTAAACCAATTATTGAAAATCAAGTGCAAAACAACATCTCTAAATAAATTTCCTCTTGTTGTTAGTTGTTTCATGAAGCTTTGAGCTAGCTTATATCACAGAGCTTTGTGAACAGACCCAGAGCCTGCCAAAGTAGGCTCACATGCAGATTAACATGGTCACCAGGGTTTACATACTGAAATTTCAAAGTTAGACCAAGTAGTAACTCTTTCTCTCATTTTTCATTTGTCTTTGTTTGGTTGGTTTCTTTGTTTATTAGTTTGCTTGATTGATTGGAGTGGGAAATAACTTTGTAGAAAGAACTATCTTTACTTCTTTTCTTTTTATGAATTAAAGTAGTTTATCTCATTGGGAGGTGAAGGGAAAATATATCAGCCCAGGGTTCCTCAACGTATTTCATACACAAGGAAAAGGAAGAGAAAAACCCCTACAGTAAAGCTTTTCCTTTCCTTCCCCACCTCATTTCCTTGCAGGGAGCAAATCTCTGTCATGCTGAAAGTGAGAATGGGATTGAATACACTGCCTTGTAAGTAAATCTGAGGACAGAATGTGTGTTTTTCCTTACAGAGCTATAAGGGTGAAGAGGGTAGATCTAGAGCTCATAGTTATGTTTACTTTTTAATATAATAGAAAACCAGAAAAAGGTATATAGGAGACAGAGTATGATGACAGCGTGTCTTTGTTAAGCTACCAGACACACTTCTAGACATGCTGTTTTCCATGGAATCTTCTTGAAGCAAGATAGCAACATCAGAGGCAACTAACAAAAGGAGAAGTACTGGAAAGATGCATCCCAGCCTTTACAGGATGCCTCTGTTAGAATTTATTTTATTGTAATCATAACTGAAGACTCATCCTTAAATATTTGTCTTTAAATTTTACTAAAGTATTGCCTCTTTCTGGTAAATATATTTGACACTCAATTTTATTTGATTTCATATAGTTTCCTTTGCCCGAAAAATCTGATTTCACGGAATCACAAAATCATTTAGATTGGAAAAGACCTCCATCTATGAGTCCAACCTTTGACTGATCACCACCATGGCAACCAGCCTGTAGCACTTAGTGCCACTTCCTGTCATTTCTTGAACACCACCAGATATGCTGACTCCTCCACCTCCCAGGGTAGCCAATGCTTCCAGTCCTTGACAATCCCTTCCATACCCTGGACAATACCTGGACTTTCCCTGGTTCACTTTGAGGCCACACCCTTTTCTCCTGCCACTGGTTGCTTGGGAGAAGAGACCAATCCCCACCTGGTTACAGCCACCTTTCAGGGAGTTGTAGAGAGCGATAAGGTCACCTCTGAGTCTCCTTTTATCTAGGCTAAACCAACCCAGTTCCCTCAGCTGCTTCTTATAAGATTTGGTCTCTAGAGGTTTTCCCAGCTTTGTTGCTTTTCTCTGGACTCACTTCATCACTTCAATGTCTTTGTTGTCATGATGGGACCAGAACTGGACGTGTGGCTTTGAGTTTCATCAGCTGTGGCTCTGAAGGCATGAAGTGGATTATTTATGCATCAGTGAAGACCAGTCTTTGCCTTGATGGGAAGAAAAATTTAATAGTTATAGTGCAGGGCACTATGTCACAAATAAGAAAAACAAAATTGTAATATTAGAAACATTGCAGAACTAAATGGAAAATATTAATATTACTTTTCAACGTGAGGTCGTGTAACTTTTTTTATGAGTCACTTTGAAGTATAGCCCAAATTAAAGATATTAAGTCTTTGTAGCGTAGGCAGAAAGAAAGATATTTCTACTGTAAGTCTCTGAAACATCTAACCTTCTCCTGGGAAAAGTGTTATTTTCCTCTGACTGAAGTGTCCATTATCATGATTGAAAGTGATAATATCAATGTAATGAATTTATTTATGTTGACTTTCCCTGCTTAAGATAAATGACATTCAGTATATAGAAGTTTTTATTCTACAGTGACATCATACTAAAAATTTTTCTGGTTCTATGGTGGCACTTTTCAGTTACTGTTTTTATGGCTGTAAAGCTTCTGCTCCCTCAAAGAGGTTTGAGTTAGAGAGAGGGAAAAAAATTCACAGATATTAAGTTGTCACAGCATACACAAGAAGTCTACAGCTACTGGGGATAGACACAATTCTTCAGAATTGGGTAGATAGAATATTAGAAATTTCACCAGAGTCATTTCCATGACAGAATGGGAGAAGTATGTTTTATGCTGTGACCCAAAGTAACCATTCCATCCATTCAATAGCTTCAACCCTCTCTCTGTATTGGAAAGATCTGTGCATCTTCTGATTTTCTCCCACGCATGGATTTCTTCTGTCCAGGATTCATCTGGGGATCAGCTGTAAAACTGGAAACCCACAAACTTTACTAGTTTTAGTAAAGCTTCCAGCAAAGTTTTTAACACCAAAAGACAAATGTGGGATGTCTTAACAAAGCATAAGAAAATTTGATTGTATTAAACACCCTTCTTTTTTTCAAACAGAAGGACAAAGTGATTCATCACATTACAAGTGAAGTGAAAAAGAAAACTACAGTCAGACAACAATTCCAATAGCAAAATATGTTTTTCAGTGGGATTTTATATACACATACTTTTAAGTATAAATATGCATATATTACACAGACTTCATAATGTACTATATAATATATAGTATTCTATAATATTCACCAAAACGCAGAGGGAGATGATCTTGAAGGGGGGTGAGGGGGAGGCAGAAGGAATAGAAATAATTTTTGTGCTTGTGGCCATGGGCCAATCCTCTCCTGACCTGTCTCACCTTCCCAGGGGACTTTATAAAATAAGTATGAAGCTTTAAAACCTTAGGACCAGGCATGAGATAATGTGTACAAAGGTACACCTAGATTGGAGGAATTGCCTAGAGCAAGTCAGTCTACAATCCCACAGTCACAACCTCACCTCAGTTAAGAGAAGAAATAAGGATATTTGTCATCAGTGACTCCTTTCTGGTAAGAATAGAGGGTCCTAAATGATGACTCATCATAACCTACAGGAAGGCCTGCTGCCTGGCTGGGACTAAGGTAAGACACTTTCCACCACATTTGAAAAGTCATGGAGGTCAGGAAAAATCTGTGGTGGGTTGAAAAAGGGAAACATCACTCCTATTTTTTTAAAAAAAAGGGACAAAGTAATACATGGGGAAGTACATACAGATGAGCCTCACTCTCAGGTTTGGTTGTTCACCTGAGATTTAGGTGATAAAGAGTTTTTCTACCTCTGAAAACCCCGAGCCAGGTTGCAAGAAAGAAGCAGAGTCTTCAAGGTCTGGTTTTCTTGATGTATCGTGTTGTTTATTATTTCATATCTCAAAATGTTGTCTGTGCTCCATACCCAGCTGAGATCTGAACAGCAGCTAGGACATGTCCCCATAGTGGTATGTCGCAGTCCCTTTATACAGAAAGTTACATATCACCTGTTTATAGTTATGTTCCAATATCTATCACCCATATTAAAAGGGTCAACTCTACTCCGACCCAATCTCCTTAAACAACTTTGTGCCACCGTCACCAGAAGATGGAGGCCAGGAGAGAAGAAGGAAGAACTCAGGGCAACACCCTAAATCCTTCATCTTGTCCCCCATGCACCTATATTCTAAAAACTCAAAACTACATAATTTTTCATCCTGTGCTAAACTAAAGTACTTTTTTCAGACCTTTGTGGTTTGTAATGCTTCTCTCAATGTTGAAAGTTGTTCCAGTGGACTGAAGTCAAAGGCAGTGTCCTCCTGGGCTCTGTGCCAAGGTCTACAACCCTCTGTACAGATTCCAGACCCCCCTGTACAGCTCTCAAACCCTCTTGCTCGGGTCCCAAACCTCTCTGTTGAGGTCTGAGGCCTCTCCGGGCACCCAGAGGGATGCCCTGGACTCCAACACCTCACCTCTATGCCTTGAGAAGATGGTGGAGCAGATTCTCATGGAAACGATGCTAAGACACATACAAGTCAAGGAGGCGATATGAGAAAGTTATCATGGCTTTATAAAGGGCAAATCATGCCCGACCAACCTTGTGGCCTTCTATGATGGAATGACTGCAAAAGTCAACAAGAAAAGACTAATTGATGTTAAGTACATACATCATGCCTAGACTTCTGTCAGGCTTTTGACATGGTCCTATAAGACATCCTTACCTACAAACTGTAGAAACATAGATTTGAAGAAATGAGTAAGTAATTGGATGGATTGGCTTTTAGGGCTTTAGAGGCTTAAAAGGCTCTAAAAGGAAAAAAAGAAAAGGAAAAAAGAAAAGGATAAAAGAAAAAGAATGACAGAAAAAAAAAAAAGTGGCATTTTGCTGTGGTAAAATAAATTTGGTGTGTTAGCTGGAAGGTACTTTATACAGCAGTCTCATTTGGAGAGTGCATGATGCATCCAAAGAAGCTGATGAAAAGGACAACACGGCTGGGAAAGGGCCTGGAGCACGGGTCTTATGAGGAGCAACTGAGGAAACTGGGGTTGTTAAACGCAGAGAAAAAGATGCTGAGGAAACATCTTATCATGCTCTACAGCTATCTGAAAGGAGATTTTTGCAAGGTGGAGGATCGATATCTTCTCCCACGTAACATGATAGGTCAAGATGAAATTTTCTCAAGGTGAAAGGCCTTCATACATCCATCCATCTCCCCATCATTTTAAACTACTCCTAAAGGAAGACTATAAATTGGAGGAGAGTGTTTGTAACCCTTTCATCATCCAAAGATACATTACAAAAAGTGATGTGTCCATCACTCTCAAAGCAGCAACTGCAAATCTATTGAAAATTTAGCGCAGATCAGTTACGCTTAATGACTTTCTTTTCATTCCTATGTATAAATACATTGGACAAATTTTGCATATTTCCAGGTTTTCCTTCAAAAGAAGGAAAGTGGTATTCTTTAAACCCCCTTTTTCTTTCTTTGCATCATTAGTTAACCTATTTTATGTAGTTTAATTAACATCTTCTGATTCTTCTATGGCAAGGAATTCCTTTGTAGCAAAAGCCATACACTAAATGACAATCTTTCCAGAAGATCTCATTATTTCCACAGAATGTTCAACATTGAATTCTACACTTACATAAATGACCTTCTTTTACAGTTCAGTCAAACATGAAGCAAAAATTACTAATCTCAAGGCTACTGAACATTTATACTATGTAAACAATAACCTCCTTGAAATCAGTTAATTTATTTGTTAGGTAATTCTCTTCATTTGTTGCAGAAGGGTTCTCTCATTTCCGATGAGCTAATCATTGTCTATGACTATTATAAATGATTTCTCTAACGTCAAAGAGACAGAATTACAAAAAGATTTAAAAATCTCCTAAATATCTAGAAAGGCATATTCTCCAACATGTTTATGTATGTCCTGGTTTCGGGCAAATTTGGGAGGAAACTTCCAAAGGCGTGCCTCCAGAAAGCAGATTCAAGCAGCCCCTCCCCCAACAGGTTTGGGGAAAATATTTCCTTTAGAGAAGTGGAAAAAACTGCTTATTTAACAAGCAAAGTATTCACAAGCATAAAAAAATCATAATATTAAACAATAAAACTCTCGCTCTTCTGAAGACATAGCAAATTCAGAAAGTCCTTGTCATGGGAGGTAGCTGAGCTTGCTCAGTCTCTTATCAGTCACTCCTGCTCTGGAAAATGCTGCATCCAGGCCCTGGAGGGCCACAGGTGTGAGCTGTTTTTCTGGGTTTTCAGTCCAGAGGAGGCTGATCAGTTCCAAGAAAAAGAAAAACCACAGCCCAGGAAACTTCTCTGCCTCAGCTAGCTGAAAACTAACAAAAAGCAAAGGAGAGCTCTGTCCAGCTTTTGGTGCTGCAGGCAAACACAGTCCATGAGAAGCAACATGGGGGAGCAAGTGCAGTTTCTGAAAACAAACTGTGCACTTTTTCCTTTCCTCCCTTCATTCTCCAAACCAGTCTTAGTGCTGCAGAACTTAATATCCAGCATAAACAGAACAGATGATTGGGGATACAAGCATCACAAAGTCACCCTGGGACAATGCAGCACAAAAATTCACCATTTTTTTGGGAATGCATTATAGCTTTACATAAGAAGAATGGAATTGTGTCATAAGGAAATCATTTATTGTTAACTAGTAGTAAAGATATACCAAAAATTACAGTCAAATCATTTTAGCTTTTAGAATACAAAACATAACAAATAAAGTGTTATCTTTTATCTAGGTCAACATAGCTTGCCTTGTCTTGTGATGAAAATTACTTTATTCAAGACTTTGGATCAGAAAATCCTTCCTGTTCTTGTTCCTTCTCAGGAGTACTTCTTTCTGAAGTTCTTGGGGTTTTATCTCTAAAAATCATAATTTCATTTACAGAAGTGGTTACCGCTTTAGACCATAAATTATTCCACTACAGAAAGGCGTCCTACTCAAAGAATGAGTCCTACCCATTTTAAGCCTCTGTGGTGTTTTGAAAAATCTGTTAACTTCAGAAAGATAGAGGACTGCTTAGGGCAGGCAGTTGATAATCAGGAAAGGAGTCGGTCACTTCAAACAGGTTAAATTAATCCCACCTTTCAACTTCTTCAGATAAAATCTTTTGGATTAACTCTTTCCCAAACACACAAAATTGCTTTAAAAAATTCCATTTGGACACTTATGCCTATAATAGATCAGGACTTAAATAGCACAGTTGCCTGTCTCAAACACTGTTAAAGCCACAGAAGGACTTTGCCATGAAATAAGCACAGAAGGAAGTGAAAGAATGGTGCTAACTCCAGGCTTGTCAGGGGTGAGGCCTGGCTAATAGATCATGGGTAAGGTATCCAAACAAAAATTGTCACTGTGGCAAACTGCGTAAAGAAGAAACTGCTCATAGGCACATCACTGATCAAATAAAGATCACCCCAAGTTAGAGTAGAAATGGCATCTGTGACCACCAATGACCACCACAGCCCCTCTGAATATAGCTCCATGGGTACTTGGAACTTGAACTGTAAGTTAAACCACAGTGATGAGAACTTGAGAGAAGATGGAAGTGGTATTATTCTCCAGGTCTTATCTCAGACCTAGGGGAAGGTAAGCAAAGCTAGGGGAGGAGAATGTGTCACTGATAATAGACATAAAGAATACAGAATTTACAGGCCATAAGGAAAGACAGTTCATAAATTATGTTGAAATCAGCTCTGACTGGGAAAGTCCAGCAGGAGGAGGTTGTAGCCCAACAACTCAAGAAACTCACCAAGGCAAAAGAAGACTGAGCATAAGACTAATTAGCATATGAAACAAGGGAGTCATTTAACCAGTAAAATACTACAACTGCACAGCAAATGAGCATTAATTCTTTTGTTCTTTAAGATGCATAGTGAACAATTTTGAACAACCTGTAGATCCCCATTGCTGAGAAGCCCAGGATGTAGAAAGACCATCATTGATTGCATGGGTGGCAACTATCTTCTGCTTGATATCTCTTTCTCTCCCCCTCCTCACTCCTCTCTTTTCTACTTCCTTCTATTTCTCGACCTTACATTCATTGTTAAATAAAATCTGTACTTCTGACCTCAGGGTACAGTCTCATTTGCATCCTAATTCCATTAGAGGCATCTCTCACTTGGATCTTAACACTAATTTTATAAGTTTTATATTTAACAAGTCAAAATTTTCAAATATTCACTGCTTCCCTTTCTTAGGAATAATGCTGTAAATACAAGGTCAAAACTCGTCTCCAGAGATGGTGTGAGCACTGTAATTGTATCTGTCTCGAAACAGCATGCTGGTTCTAACCAGCAACAATACCTAAAAAACTTATAATACATGGACTTTCTATTGGTCCAGGCGTACCAGACTGTGCTTGTATGCAGGTGAACACAACCTCAAAGAGAACAGGATTATGCAGAAAAGATTCTGTCACCTGTGCTTTTGACAAGAAAAAATCTGAGTGTAGAAGGTTTCTAAATTTCTGTTGGACATCTTTCAAAAATTATCAGAATCATAGTTGAGGAAGCATTAGTCGAACTGGATCTGTTTAACAAAACAGGAAAAAGGCACAGATGGTAAATCATACCCTAAAAGATTTGTTACCTGCTTTGCACTGGCAGATTTCAAAATAACAGAAGGAGCTAAAAGAAAAAATCTAGGACATCATTACATTTTGTGAACTGAAATCAACAAGAAAAAGAAAAGAACAAGCGAAAAAAAGAAGTGAGAGTTAGGTCTATGGAGTAAATGAAAGCAAAGTATATATTGCTTTAGGGACAACTGCCTTTTTATAAGAGTTCATTTGTTTTCCTAACATATCCAGATTGGACCTGTGGTATAGTCTGAGGTCTCAGTCATCATTTAATATCCTTGAGATCCTTTCTTTTGCTTTTTCTTGATAAATAATAAGCACAAACAAAGGTAACATCCTGCTTAGAAGCATGAAAGGCTAGCTTTCATATTGGGATGCTGCTGAGTAGCTTTTGTATACTGTGATTTTATCAGGGGGCCTCCCAAAATATGAGATGTTCTGGAAAAAAGTGTGGACAGTGGAAGAGCAGAAAAACCACTGTGGAAACAAAATGTGTTCCTGTCAGCTTCAGGAGCCCTCTGCAGAGAAAACATCTAAGCCGTCATTACATCCTACCACTTTATTCTGCAACAGTTACTTTCTCTCTTCAGGATAGCTGCATTAGGGTTTGACTGATGTGAGAAGAGGGAGGAAGACAAAAAAATCTCATTTTATCACTTATAAAGCAGATACAGACAGGTCTGTAAACAATAAGAGTGTATGTAAATCCATATCATGTTTACTAGAAAAGGCACTATTCTTTAAAATATTGCATTATTATGGGCAACAAACATTATAGCTAGAAACAAACCAAAAATGGCACATGACAATTTGTCTTGTAATTTACAGATTTTTTTTTTATTTTGTGTACAATTTGGAGTCAAACGAGAAATTAATCAGTGCCAGACAGAGGTAAATGTTTTCTATACATAATATTCTTGCTCTCAGAGCAGTTATTTCTAATATTCTGTTCTATGTATTAATTGATTATAATCAGAGAAAACGTACTAAGAATTTCGTTAATTCCATTTCCACACACATTGACTTTTGGGCTGATCATTAGATTTAATTAAACTCCTTCCACCTAATTTTGCTATGTAGAACAAGTTCTACAGTTCAGAGCATATTAAAAGAAAATACCAGGTTTGGCTGTGGGCATCTTTCGCAAGCCTCTGGTTGATAATCACACAATATTGTTTTCACGGCAGTGTGTTAGATTTTTAATTAACATTGTAAATCTGATTACTTGCTGACCTCCAAACCAGTCACCCATTTGCTAATTTATAATACAATTTAAAGATGGACTCATATGCCTGAAAATGCAGGCATTTCTCGTGAGATTTTACACTGTAAAAGGAAGATCTGATAAGAATGTTTGTTTTCAGATTTAAAAATTAGTAGTAAGGTTCTGAAATATCAAATAATTTCTTGTTCTGAAGTCATAGGTATTTATCTTTATCTCAAATAATCTTGCACCATAACTTCTCTTCCTCATTCTCAAGTCTCATATATAAAGAGACAAACTCCTTTTCAGGTGTGGTTTGTCACTGTTTAAAGTGAAAGGCTCAATATAGGAGTAACTGCATAGGAAATGTGACTACCAATTGATTGACTTGCTTATAGTCAGATAAGATTTGTGTATTCAAGCAACATGGTCTGAATAAAGAGTAACAGAGTAAAAGAGTGAGGAGTTTCCTAAGATATGTTTTATACTTGTTCCAGAGAAATCATCAAAATTAGTACTACTTGCTCTTTTCAACACTAACAGATACATAGATGGAAAAATACAAATCTGTGAGGAAAATAAGGTTTGCAAACTATAGTATTTAAGAAGTGGAACTGCTATAGTAGTGTTACTACAAGTATTCAAGTAAAAAAATTTCTGTGGTTTTATTAGTGACCCAGGCTTCTATCAGTAGTAATCGTGCTATTGGCTTGAATTAACATCCATATGAAGTTTACTTTTTTACCCATGTCATTATCATTCTAATTCTTTCATGAAAGAGATAATCTGGAATTTCTCTCATATTGCCATGAATTCTCTTTTTTCAATTCTGATTTGTAGCTATTCAAGATCTTTTAGATTTTTTTTTTTTTTTTTTTTTTTTTTTTTTTTTTTTTTTTTTTTTTATGACAGTGGTGTTAGTTAGATTTTTTTTATATATTCTTTAGAGAGGTTTTTTTATATAGCAATATATCTTTAAGGTACAATAATGGAATCACTGAGTTTGGAAGGTACCTCTGGAGACTACGAAATTTTGGTTTGGTAAATCAAACATATGTCAGTCTCTCAGGGTGCTCTTCAGCCTATCCATCTTGGTCACTAATTAAATAGTATTGGTTGCAATAGTATTGGTTGCAATATGTCCTCCTGACACATACTCCTACTGACTGGTCTTCAGCTGGACTTTTCTGGTCCTGATCACAGCCCCTCAAGCATGGCATCTAGATGTTTTTGATCTACCTCACTGTTCTTTATCTAAACTATACTTTGTTTATGGGGATCTTGTGGCCCACAGTCAAATGTCTATCCGAAGATAAACAGCATGTACAGCACTCTTGCCATCCTCTAAGTTAATCATGTCATTGCAAAGATCTATCAGTTGGTGAAGTATAAATTCTCCTTTGGAAATAAATCTATGCTGACTATTCCCAATCACCATCTAGTCCTTAATTATATTTGGAAATGATTTGTCTGGAATAAGATGCTCCATCAGCTTCCCCCAAGTAAAGTAAAGCTTGTTGGCCTCTGATTCTTTGGATTCTCCTTGTTGCCTGACACAAAGACAGCAATGACACTTGTTCTCTTCCCATCCTTAGAGATCTCCCCCAAACACCATTACATTTCAATTATAATCTAGAGGTACTTCACAATGACGTGGTGACTCCCATCAGCACTTTTGGGTTCATCCCAACAGAACCCACAGATTTTTGATTTTTTAGCTCCAGTTTGTTTAAATGCCCTCCAACCTGATCCTCTTCCACTAATGGTAAGTCTTCCTTCAGATTTTCCATCTGCACTCATAGTAACCTTAGTGCTTCTGAGGACCAGTATGATGACTGCGGTGGACGCAGCACTGTGTACCTTGGGGCTTTATCTGTTCTTTTTCACCTGGACTTAAAGGAAGCTTAAAAAGCAGAGCTGACCTCATTATTTCTCTTAAGGTAGAAAAAAAATAAGGCTTTTCATTGTTCTTGGCCCCATCTTGCTTCAACATTCTGAATATTTTGTCCAAATACACAACAATACTTTTCCTTGTCCTTGGATTTACTCTGCCAACAATCAGTACATCAATTCTTCACCATAAGGACAACCCATTGAAATTGCTTTGTATCAGGTGTATGCCCAATAATTGCATGAACAAGATTATTATGCACACAGTAGACAAAAAGGTCACATGACCCAGCTGTCTATTAATCACCTTCAAGACTGCAAAAATTTAGAGGAATACCAGGATAGAACACTGCTCTACTATGATATTTCCAGCATGATTGCTTTAGTAAAGATTTTATAAGCTTTAGATATGCAACAGAAATGCTCTAGTGACCCTGTCTGCCTTTATTTTTATTTGAATATGGAGAATGAAGCTGTTAAATTAATTCTGCTAATATCATTTAAATGGCAATATTTCTGTAATCAAAACCTTATGGGTTATTTAGATATGTGACTAGCAAATTCCTTAGTGAAAACAAACTACTGTATCTCCATTTTAAGTAAAGTTAGGCTGATTTATAGGGACTGAGCTTCTGGCTTCTATAAATTGCAAGTTGTTTAATTGGAAGGCACTGCGTATTTTATGATGAAGAGGACAATTCCCTTTACTGCACCACTTCTATTACATAAAGAATATTGCTTGGTAAAAGGCTGCAGACTACAGATAACTAGGAAATAAATCCTAGAGAACAGGACAGTTCTGTGTGAATTAATACTAATCCCATTATGTCTAAAAAAATTAAATGTAACGAATACCATAATCAGAAAGCAATGAGCTAAATTTGTGGCATTATATTATATAGTTACCTACTTCTTAATGTGCCCATTGGCACAGGCAGAACGTTTGGCCAACATATCAGCAGTAAGGAGAAAGTGAACCTCTTGAAATAGCATTTTGTGCTTTTTATGGATCATGTATAGATCATCATTATTTTTGTATTATCTACACAGAAAATATCCATAAAAATAAAATTATTATAATAAATATAATAT
>VXBN01007023.1:18486-41127 GCA_013397395.1 Sinosuthora webbiana
GTCCAGGAGGGGGTTATCTGTGAGTCATGTGGCAAGGTGCTGATGGGCCCATTAACAGAAGATAATCCAGAGTGGGGGAGGCAGGCAGCACTGCCTCACTTGGTTTCAACAGATGGTGATAGAATATACTTCAACCCAGGACAAAAGGCCATTTGGAAGAAGCTGTTACAGTGTACCCCAGGGTTCAGTGGTGGAGCCTCTGCTATTGAACATCTTCATTGAAGTCCTGGACAAGTGGGGCAGAGTTATCCTCAGCAAGTTTGCAGGTAATATTGATGCCTTTGGAAGGCTGACCTGAAACAGAGACTGGACAGAGCTAGAGAATGAAGTAGGTTTTTATTGAAACACCTTTAAGGGTACACCTTGGGCAGGACAGGGCCTGACCAGGGCTATACCCAAGGACGACCTGAAGTGGTCACAAAATGGCTGACAAAATCTTACATTTTTATAAGTTTTGGTCCATTTGCATGTTGGGGTTTAATTGTCCAATTACAGCTTTGGTTTGTGAGGTCCTGTCCTTCTTGTTCCCCCTCCAGTCCACTGTGGTTTATATTTTTGAGCCTGAATGTTGTTCTTGGTCTCCAGCAGGAAAAGGATTATTTTTATCTACCCACTCTGTGAAGAGAGCTTACTGACACTTAATATGAGGCTCAGAACTACACCCCTAGGCAGCACAGAATCTGAAAAACATGAAGCTAAAACTTAAGGCATCAATATAGGATAGGGAGAACTGGCTGATACACACGCTTGATGTTTGTTCTGCTGCGTGGAAGAGTGTGGATAGAGGATCCTCATGAAGCAAAGAAAAAGTGTGAATTTTTTGGAATAGCAGCTACATATGCCAGCTACAGAGAAGGACCTGGGGGTCCTCTTGAACAGCAAGCCAACCATGAGCCAGCAATGCTGGCTTGTAAGGAATAAAGTGAAAATCTCTCTGGGGGACAGTAGGAAGGGTGTTGCCAGCAGGTCAGGGGGAGTTCAGCTTTGTCGTGTATGCAGCCCTGGTGAGGCCGCATGTGGAGGACTGTGTCGCCCTTCCAGGATGTGTAACACTGTTACAGGCTCTGTGATACAAGAAAGGGGAGACTTGGAGGAGAGAGCTCAGTAAAGGACCACATGATAAAGAGACCTCAGTATCTTTCCAGTGGGCACAGGCTGATGCTTGGTTTAAAGTTCTAGGGAGGTAAAAGTTGGGCATTAGTCTTGGTGAGAAGTTTAGGGAAGTACAAGTTGGCCATTCATTTCTCAGAGTTCTCTCTGGATGTTATACTTTAATTTTTCAGGTCCTTTCTAAATTTAAATTTAGTAAGCCATTTACCTCACTTCTCATGGAGAATTGTGTGAAGGTGCAAATAATGAGGGAGACTCTAGTTTTGTTAATACAATTGATGGGACTAGAGACTGTAGGTACAAGAGAACTGAAATACCAAATGCTTTGATTATATCTACTTTCTCTGCCCTGCCATCTTGCAATATTTCAGAAGGTGATTTCTTTTGCCCTGCCATCTATAGGCTCTCGTGTCCACTTACACAGACAGTGCAGAGATTGCCTCCAGCTCAATTCTCCAACAGTTACTTTTCCAATTCCTGTAGAGTATTGTGCTCTTCCAGAGATGCTCTGTGGCTATTTTTAGTGTTGTGTAAATGTTAGAGAGATATTTTTTTTTTAAACTCTGTAAACGTTTGATGAATACAATTAAAGCTAGAAGAAATTCTGGGTAAAGGATTGTCTTTAAAAGGGACCATCAGTGATCAGGCAAATTATGTTTTTGTGTAACCAGTTTATTCCAGACCTCAGTAGACTTTGTTTTCATGGTACATTCAAGGCCAGTTTAAATACTTTTGTAAAGGAATTTGCTATTCTACTGTGTTGTCAGAAGCAGTGCAGAAGACATGATACGAGTTTCTGTAAAGTAGTCTGCTTACACTGTAAATTTTCCAGAGTTTGAGCTGGAAACTTTCTTATTTTATTTTTTAAAAAAATTATTTGTTTTTATTTTTAATTTTGTTTTTAGTTTATTTGTAATTTATTTTTCATTTGTGTTATTTTTTAGTTTGTTTTATTTTTAGTTTTAATTTTATTTATTTTAAAGCTTTGTCTGTTCTAACTGTTTCTAGTGTTTTATAGTTGCCTGGCATGGGGGAAAAATAATCTAGGTCTGTCTTCATGTCTTACTCACTCTTTTTCTTCATAACGTTTGGCAGCGCAGCTGCTTCCTGGTTAGTGCTGCATTCAAGTGAGGTGGTACATACACACGATTCTGTCTGTGGTGGCTCTGCAGTTACCCTGCACTGAGTCTGGTGTGTGACTGCAGTGTATCCCCATTTTTTTGTGCTAGGCAGAGATACAATCTGGAGTAACAGATGCTTGCTGGGTTCTGCATTGTTCCTAGCCTGTGGTGCTCTTGGGCTTCACTAGTGGTTGTAAGGTACTGCCAGTCTGCCTGCTTGGTGGAATTGCCCCAGGGTGAAAGGCATGAAATACATCACTAACACGATTGTGGTGGCAGCAGCCCCAAATTTAGCACAAATGGTGTGAGAATGAGCAAACATTTTTTTCTGCCTGTCACCCTCTCCCCCCATAAATAAGCAGGTGGAAAAAAACAAATACTAAAATAAGTTATTTTTTACTACAAGAAGTTACATAACTTCATTAAAATGTGACAAATTGTGTTTGTTAAAGCCAAGACGTACTCCATACCACTATTTCAGCTAGTTTGTTTATCTGGATCTCCTTGGCCTGTGTATTTCATGCCCTCCTGAGAACTGAGTGGTGGTGGTTTTAGTTTATGACCAAGCTTTGCAAATGAAACTTAAATGTTAAGTAGGTTTGTTTGTCCCAGTAATAGTGAATTAACGGTTGCAGATAGGGTGAAAATTTTAATATTAAGATGAAGTTTGAGGAAACTTGGCTAAAGTAATCTGAGAGCAGGCTAATCTGAAAGTTCATGAATAGAAGGGTGTTTTTTGCTTTTGTATCATATTGAATTCTATTTGTGTTATTGCAGGGAAAAAACACAACCAGAATTTTACTTGCATTTTGCTTGTAATAGATGTTCTTCCTGCTTAAAAAGTTAGTTTTTAAAACTGTAAACTGTTTTTAAATGGCAGGGGAGAAGGAAAAAGTTCCTGGAGAGACATCACTCTTGCATGGTTAGCACTGAAAATAGGGAAAAAGTGGATTAGCTTTTATGGTGTTACCTTTGTGTAATGCATCATCCTGCATGTCAAACTCTTTAGTTGCAATTATTAGGGTCTGATTTAGAAATGTAGTAGAAATCAACAGGTTCAAACATCTGTCTAAGTCTTAAAGCTGTTTCAGGATATTGTTCTTCTGATCTTCAGGACCATGTGTCTGCTGTCCATTTTCAATCTACTGTGATTGGTATCTTGTGATACTGGTGGTCTTTTGGATTAACACATCTCTTTTCTTGGTGAAGTTTTCTAGTTCAGATGTTCATAGCCACTTTTTAAATACATCTTTAGTCTTCATTTTTGTGAGGCAAAGTAAGCCAGATAGTTTCCTTAGACTTTTCATGTCCTTGATCACTGAAATAATTTGTTACTGCACCAAGTTTTTACTTGAATTCCTGTGCTGTTATTCTTAAATGTGATTTCATTTGTTCTGTGGGAATTTAAAAAAGAAAAAATGTAGTAGTGTGGGGAAAATTGACTATAGTCTTTAATGTTTGGTTTCTTCATTTAATTTGGTAATTGCAAGATAAAGCAATGGTACTTGTTGTAGCTTCATTTTTGTTGTTTTTGTAGGTTTGGGTGTTGACCCTAGGTGTTGTTTTCTAGCCTTTTCCCAAAAATCTTGACTCCTGATGCAGTTGCTTTCTGATTCCCTTTTCATAGCATGTTACTTACATTTGTAAAACAGAGACAATACATACATTTTTCCCAGATGCTATGCAAATAACACAAATTTGTTCAGAATATATAGTTTCCTGCTCATTTACAACCGGTGAGAAATAGTTTCTGTCACAAAGAGTCTTATTGACTCAATCATAAAAAAAACCCAGCCCAACCTTTTCTGTGTGGTGGTTGAGTGTATTTGATGCAGTTGCTCTTATTTCAGCTGCAAATGTCACTCAAAGTAGATGACTGAGTAATATTTATGAAAATCTCTTCACTGTACATCATAGGGAACCAGCTGTTCATTATTCCTTGGCAGTCACTCCCTTTTTATTGAAGATCATATTTCACAAAATTATAGAATTAAGGTTTGTTGAATTGAATATCACATTCATTACTGCATGTTACTTAAAGCAAAATTCTTTACAGACTTCTTTCAGATCCCCCCTCAAGATGTAAAACTTAAGAACAGGATTTCTTTATTTGCTCTAAACTATTCTATTATCCACGACACATCAACACTTTACTTTTATCTAAGTTATGGGCTATGGAAGACTTTTTTTACTGATGTCAGTAAGGTCACTACACATTACTTGAATTGATCACAAGAGGCTGTTGCTGAGATGAGACCATAGTTTGACCAGTCTGACTAAAGACATTTAAATGTATTTGAGTGATAATAGTACGAGGATAGCAGTATTTCAGTATCTTTTTCTTACCTTTCTAGAATTGTGCAGCTCTGCTTCAGCAGTTGAGAGCCTGAGCCAAGTTAAGTTTTTGCCACAGTTTGGTTGAAGAATACCAGATCTAATGCAATGCCAGATGCTAATAGGGAATGGTGGCTTAAACATTCATGATAATCTTTTGTTATCGAGAGAGTTTCTGAAAGCCCTGGAATTGTGTCTGAATCTGTGGTGTTTACTTCTGATAGTTGTATTAATGCTGGCAGTACATCAGCTGCTTTGTTAGTGTTACTGCACAGCGTTTGTGTGGTGTGTATGCAAGAGAAAACCTGATAGTAGATGTATGGTTTCACGTCAGTGTTATACAAGCAATTTCATGCTACTGATTTCATTCTATTCAAATACTTTAAATATTGCTTTTTTAAAATTTAAAAGTACTAGATAGTATCTGAATAAAGGTTGCAAATGCTTTGGTGGCCACAGAGTGTAGACACATTTCTGACTTCTTGGAACAGCTTAGGTAGGGGACTTGAATAGTAGGGAAAGAAGGTAGAAGGAACCTTTTTAGTCTTAGAATGTGTTGCAGAATAATTTGCTAGTTGTTGGTCCACCTTAAGTTGGTAAACAAGCAAGAAACACTAGTGTTGGCCACCAAGCTGATCACAAAGGGTTTAAGCATAGTAAATCCTCCCCCTGGCAGCAGAGGTGCCCTGCTGACATCCCATTCTTATGCTTTATCTGTTTTCAGTTTATCAAAAATACCTTCCTGAGAATGAAGAGTATCCTAGAGCTATGAAATATGATCATCTGAACAGAGATCATGCTTATAGTAAATTTTTTTTTTCTATATAGGGCAAACTTGTTGGCAATATTAGAAAGCTGGCACTGGTAAAAATGTTTATGAAACCTGGCAAAATTTGGAACCAGCAACTTTCAGCTGTGTGGGCTGTGTCTTCTAAAGCAGTTTTAAAGCATTTTCTCCTGACTTGCCTTTTGTTTCCCAGTTTAATTATGGCTGAGATATTTGTGCCTATTCAAAGTGAGAAAGGTTTAATAATGAAAGTACTCTGTGTTCCCATGTCTAATTGCTAGACCCAGCATATGTACAATTAGGTGAAAAAAAAATTTTCTCAACTTTGGTGTGGAGTATCCACAGGAGTTGTTTTTCACATTAATGCTTAACTGCAAACCTCTGAGTTTGGTCAGGTAGTGTTCTAGAAATACATCAGTGCTTTTTTTCTTGCTTTTTTTTTTGTTAAAACTATTTGGAAGAATTGGCCCTAAAAGTTTGTCTTTTATGGGCTTATTGGAACTTAAATATATATTCTGTTACTGACTTTGTGCTCTGAGTATTGTGTAGTTTTGGCCCAGGTCTTTGTCTTAAATACCATTTAAGTGTATTTCTTTCTAAGAAGAGGACTGACTCATCTGACAGAGCAGCACAATCTAAAAATTTGTAGAGCTTTTTTAGCTGAGAACATGAGGAAGACTTTAATCTGCTTCTAGAAAAATTTTTGCATGAAGATGTAGGCAGCCAGTGTCAGTGAGCTGTGGGAAAAGGTCTTTTTACAAAATACCTTTCCAGTCCTTGAATACTTGGTGATCACCCAGTATTTTGTGCAAAGGATAAAAGATAAGGATGTTAGTGAGGTAATAACAAACTCTTCCCATGGCAATTGCATAACTAATGCTAGGAGGCTTGTTTTCTAAAAACAGTAAGATAAATCTATTAAGTTGCATTGTTAGTGGATTTGCTGTCCTGCACTTAATAGCTGATGCACCAATAACTTGTTGGTACTTTGTGGAATCTTTATGTTCTTACTCATTGTTTTTCGGAGTGCAAGTGCCTCAGTCTGAAGACTTTGTTGTTGTGTCAATCTTGCAGTACTGAAAATTTGTCTTGATAGGTTCTGAAGATATCACGATTCTTCTGCTTGAAGATGAAAACTGTGTCTAAGTGAAGGGGAATAATTTTTTTTTCTTGCTGGAATCTGCTCAGATTTTTTGTTTCTTGATTTAACGTCTCTTGGTTCGTTTGTAAACATGTGCCCTTTTGCATACTTTCGCTGAATGAGATATATCAGTGAAAATGAATGTGGTTCCTTTTAGAAAGAGAAGCCGTTTCTGTGATTGACTTCAGAATTTTATTTATTTGTATTTTACTAGTTTGATATAGCTGGAAATGCATGGAAAATTTCTTTGGATTTTTTTGTTGACATTGGTTTAGGAGTGAGTTGAATGACTTCAGCAGTGTAGTTTATAGTTAGTTATTTGGGTGAGACTTACCTTTAACCTTGTCTCTATTTAACTGTAATAATTGTATGTCCTACCTTACAGTTTAACTATGGTATTGTAAGTACCCGAAAAGTTAAATATGAGCTCACTATAAAGAAACAGCAACTCAACTAAGTACAGTTTTACATGAAATTAAATCTAACAAATCTGTTAGACTTCCTTTTCGAAGCTGTCTGTCAATGGAAATCTACAGTAGCCTGCAATATTCTGGTTCAGGCCAGAGAACTATCATAATTATGAGTTACCAAGTTCAGATTCCTCATTTCTTAGTAATACCTTACAGCAGCTGTGAACCACATCTGTGCTAACAGATTTGCATTCTGCTGTGCAGAGACGTGGAATTCATGTTTATTTGGGCCTCCCTGTGTAATGTGTGTGGGTGTTTATTATGTTTTAACTAGCTGGATTTCTAATGGCTTGTATACCATATTTTAAGAAATATTTTTGAGTCATTGACTACTTTGCAGTGACTAGCTGCAGAGCATGATTCAGTTGCCCTAATATATAATTTGGGAAGTGTTTCATCCATTTCTTTCCTGTCTGTGCTACAGTTCACCTTCAGGTAGTATAGTTCACATTACCTTCTCTTCTCTTGCTTATTGAGAAATATTTTCTTACCTGTGAGAAGGAGTGTAGAGTAGAAAAAGTATTCTTGTGTTTTAATCGTAAACCATTGCGTACTTTGGCCCATTTTTGAACTAGAGAATTTTATTGGATTTTGACACTCTGGACATACAGACTCTGTTTCCATTGAAGCTAGAGATGTTGTGAGGTTTTTCATAAGGAACTTCCGTGTGGTCACTGAGACTAACTGCTAGGGATTCATTAAAAAAAAAAAAAAAAAAAAATCAGCTTCTGGGAAACTAATAAAATAGCTTGCAAAATCCCTTCTAGATAGTACCAGAAAGTATTTCAGCAAGTTAATTTTGCCATAGTGTTCTGGATCAGACCTTACGCAAGATGCTTCATCCCATTTATAAGAGGAAATAAAGAAAGAAATGTTACAGTTATATTTTCATGATTCCTGTAATATGTGTGATTTATGTGACACTTTTGTAATAAAAACACAGATTTGATGCTGTAAATGAGATGAGGCTAGTTAGATTCTAAACCTGTTCAGTGAGGAAAATAATATGGGAAAAGAGAAGGGAAGTACTGAACAAAAGACAACAAGTGTAATCCCCTTGTAACATAAGCATCTGAAAGGACTCATTTCTTTTCTTCTGATTACAGGGACTTGCCATGAGGTGCTAAGCCTTTTTTCATTGATTCGGAGAGACTGGACCTAAATGGCGCAGCATGACTTTGCTCCAGCCTGGCTTAATTTCCCTACTCCACCATCGTCAACAAAGGTATGTTTTGTATTGTTCTTTTGAAAAGACACTCTCATTATTAGGGGAGTCTAAATGTCATAATCACAGTAAAAATGCAAATCTCTTCATGAATACTGTGATGACAGATGACTCCAGTTTTTTGCTTGAGCAGCTTAATTCTTGGAAAGAAGCACATGCCTGGCCTTGGCTGTGGTTGGTTTAAGATTGTCTTCATCAGATGTTTAAAATTAATTGTGTTCCATGCTAGAAGTACCAAGACAGAGCATGTACTTGAAGTTCTTGCTTCTGATTTTTAATTGTGTCCTGTAAATTTTACAGGAGTATTATTCTGTCATCCAAGCGATTAAAACTATGCATTTTTAGACTTTCTGAAATGCCTCTGCATTTGATAGTGGAATGCTTGTTGCTACTGGTGGAGTGTGTGGTGCTTTCATACTGTTAGGCATCTTCATGCTGGTTGTTTCATCTAGACTGCTGTTACTTCATATAATGAGACAGCTTGGAAATGGGAAATAATAATCTCTTAATTGCTAGAATTTGTAAATATTCCTGGAAGTCTTGAGTATTTCTATCTCAGAAGTGTTTCTTCCTGGCCTACCTTTCTGCTCTTTCAAAATTTGTGCAAATGCAGAAGCAGAGTCAGCATTGGATATTAAAACTCCTGTCATCTGCTTCCCTATTTGTAGACCTGTCTTCATTATAATAGTTTGAATTCAATTTTTTTATCTGTTGCTATGAGAATTGCTTTGCTTTTCTTTAATATATAACCTTTATGCAGTCTTTCATGTCTGTGGAAAATGCTTAGCCTTCAGAAACTTATGGCAATAGGCTTGTGGTATTGTTAAATGCACAGATAGATGGCAGTGTTAGTTTGTTCCTAATGCTTTGATTCTGTATGTCTACCCAAAGATAAACACATTATTTTAGTCAGGTCATTCAATGTCCTTATTTATTATCACTTTGTCTATGTCTCTTCTACCCTGACCTAGCTAGATTCTTTGTTTAGTATAATCTGTTTCTGGGAACATAAAGCCTATCCGTTCTGGGATACACAGTGTCTGAAAATCCAAATTAAGAAGGAGTCTTCCTGTTTTCTTTCTCTGTGATTTCTGATGCATTCAATTCTTGTGATCTGATTTTTTCAATGTAGTATGTTTTAAATTGGAAAAGTATTTGGGGCTTAATTTGATATGGTGTCACAATTGCAAAACAATCTTCACTATATATTTAAAGAGTGTGCTGCAAGAGCTTCACCTGCATGCTTTATCTGCCAGTATAGCAGGATAAAAGTAAGTTCCAGAAGTACTCTTGTACCACTAGAAAATATCTGAGGTATGGGTTGTATTTGTCGCCTAATTTCTGAATTGTGAGAAATTCTGTTGCAAGTTTTTGACTCCTGTTCTCTTCCATGATTCTTTGACTCATGGAGTTTAGTTAGATTTTCTTCTTTCAAAAGCTCCATGTTGTATGCTTAATCTGTTGTAATATTTGTGTGTCATTGTCGAAATGTACCTTATTTCTCTGTATTACCTGCTCCCTCAATGATAAGCGTTCTGTGATATAGAGAACATTTGGATATTTAGTGCTTGAAAAGTCTGTTTGTAGTTCTTAGTTTACAGAATAAGACTTGTGATTCCTCCACAAGACAGGTCGCAGGTTTTGTGGCCCCCTGTCCCCTCTATTTCCTAAAATAGACTTATTTTCTGCTGTACATCCAAAAAGCAGAACAGAACAGCAGATAAGAGGGATGAAAAGGAAGGCAAGGTGTCTCACGTTTTGTGCAGAATGGAGCTGGCATGGGGCTGTGGTATCAACAACATTTAGACTTGAGAAGTAGAAACTGAGCTCTGCTTGATCAATTTTTATATTCTTGAAGTGTAATCACTTTCAGGTCTTACACCTACAGCACTCTGGTTTTCCCCTTGAGCCCTTGGTAGCTAAGATTTTTTCCCTTACATAGCTCAAGGCTGGCATTATAGAAACGTGCTACCAAGAAGCTGTGATAGTGAACGAGCTTTTTAATGTGACATACAGATTACGGCTTGATTGAAATCCATCTCATCTATTGCTGCTGATTTCCTTTTAACAGCAAGCTTTTCTCATCTCTCTGTCAATTACACAGCAACATCCACCTAAATAGGTGTGTATCTGTCACTCAGTGGGTTTTGTTCAGGTCAGGAACTAACATGTTTGTGTCAGTGCAGTATTGAAGATGGGCAGGTGGAATGGGGAGGTGTTGTGAATAGTGAAACCATCTTGGGATATGGACAAAACTTTTAAGGAAGTATTGCTATAAAAAGGGTATAGGGACATTGCAGATGGATAGAGTCAATTTTACAAGTTCACTTTTACTTCTTGTTAAGCAATTAGACTTCCTGTATTTCTTAAAATCTCTGTTGTTTCTATCCCTTTTCCGTGACTGGCTGAACCAAGTCAGATAATTTTGCAACTCACAGAAGTTGCCAATAAATTTCTTTTTGATTAAAAGCTTACTTTCATCTCTGCCTCGAGAGGCTTCATAGACACGTACCTCCATCATGTGGGGAAAATGCAAACTGCATGATCTTTGCACACTGCTTAGAAGTGTCAGATTCATTGTAGCATGTACAACTCAAACACAATACATAAAATGCTGTCAGTCATACTTTGTGAAAATGTTAATTGTTTTGCAGTAAATACAAAAAAAAAGACAGTTAAAATCCAAAAGCAATATTAAGAGGTTGTTGTAGGTAAATAAACACATGAAGCATCTTCTAAAATTTCACCTAAGATTGTCAGATCTAGCGCTTTCTGAAATCTCTGGTGGCTTAGTCAAAATCTTTTTAAGGATTTTCTTTCACTTTAATATTTAGATTAATTTGGCAATTTTTGAAGTACTTTTATTTTAATACTTTTTTGCAGTTTTCTGGTTTTGCACTCTCCAAGGAGAGTTTGTCAAGTAATTCATGTCACAGGTCTCAGATTGAGAGGGTAGTCCCTGTACATTTGACTTCTGTACAATTTAAAAATACATGTTTTGATTTTTAAATATGTACTTACTTGAGTTTGAATTTTAAGCAGTGAATATTGAACAGCACCTTGAGCTCTACAGGGGCATTTTCCATAGAGCTTTGGCTATCTCTTTTTGTGTGTGTGATTTCCTCTGTGAGGTAGATGGGAAAAAGGAAGTAATTTTACAGGTACACCCAAAGAGAAGTTATGAGGAAGACATGGGTTGTGTAAGGCAAGGTGTTTTTTGGTTTAATCCCTTTGGGTATGAATTCTAGTCAGGATGCAGTTTGATTTCTTGGTGCTATTCTCAAGATAAGATTTTAGTTTGCTTTTTTAAGTTTAATGACAAGATTAATGAATTAGGCTTTATTTGGGTATAGCTGCCTTGGGTGGAAGTGATTCCTTGCTTTCTGTAGAATTCATGTATGTAGTCTCTGAAAATCCAGATTAAGATCCCAGACTTCTTTTCTGCCTTCCAAATTGTGATCTTCTGTCCTTTCTTACCTTTTAAAAAGTTTTTTTCTTCTTCTGCAACACATGTCACTTGTGCTCTGTTTTGCTGCCAAAACAAAGTAGGTGCTTTTTACCTTGTGTCACAGACATGTGACTTAAGGGCTGTTTCAGTGTCCTGGAGCAGAAGATGCAGCTTCCACTTTGTTAGCCTGGGAGATGGTGACACAGGTCTGAGTGTGAGGACTGCTGCTTTGTCTGTCATTCAAAGTTCCTGTAAGAATGAATTGCATATACCGTGAGCAATGTGCATGTTGCGGTTCTGATGATTAAGTTTTGTTTTTAATCAGATCTCAGGTCTACCACTTATTCTTCTTTACAGTCATCGCTGAATTTTGAGAAACATTCTGAAAATTTTTCATGGACAGAGAATCGTTGTGAAGCAAATCGCAGAAGACACAATTCTTCAGAGGGTTTTGATCCTAACATTGGAAGGCCAAATGGAGGTATAATTTATGGAACACTGTGAATATGTTTGCATCATTTCTTTGTAGCACTAGCTAGAAAGGAAGTATGATTATAACTCATCTATGCTAAATTATTTTTCTTCAGTAAAAGAATGATAATGCAAAGACACATCTGGGAGAGGATGTGAGCACTAAGGGTTGGTTAAAGTACTGTGATTCCAGGTGTATTTCTGTCTTGAGTAGGATAAGAGTGTTAAGTTAATATTCTAGCCAACAGCCTATAAATGAGCAGCCAGAAAAAGAGGTTGACTTGTAGCATTGGCTGGCTATCTTTTCTTCAGTGCTGCTTATGCGAATGAAAGCTTGTTTCCTATGCTACTGTATCCCAGTGTAGAGAGCTTATGATTGACCTTTTATAACAATTCTGCAGAGTAAAATATTCTTTTTAAATAGTTTGTAATTACATTTCTCTAAAATTTAAAAATCCAAGGACATTTTGGACGAAAAGAGAGGAATGGTTGGCGTTCACAAGGCAGAAATGGTCCAGAAAACATAAACCATCGTGGAGGGTACCATGGTGGAGGTTCCCGTACTCGTAGCAGCACCTTTCATTGTGGAAGAGGTCAGGGACTGCATGAAAACAGTGTACTTGATAATGAAACCCGCAAAAAGGAGGACAAAGAAGTACCCAACCAGTTTGAGGCTGAGGATTTTGTAAGTAAATTGTAATTACAATCAAAAAGGTTTCATTTTGTCTGCAAGTACTGTTTTGTCCATTGCAAGTCACTTAATGAGATTTCACCAGTTTCAGATTCTCATGATAAAGAATTTTCTGTAGGTAAGGGAGTGTTAGTAATTTGTCCATTAACTTGTTTCTCATTTTTACCCAGATTTTGTCCCTATATGTTTATTATTGTTACTTGTGTATTTAAGCGAAACTACAGTTGGATTCCCATCTGCTGTAGTATGTATATGTACTAAACTCTGCACAGTTACCTTACTGGAATCTGAAATAGTAACAAAATAATCTCCATGCCTGTGGCCTTCTGAGATCCCATGCTTCAACCTTCAATTAGAATGTAAGGGGAATGGTGGTCTAACTCTTTTAAGAAATATGTATTGCTGTTTTTTGCTTTCTCTGGGCAGTTCATGTAATGACATTGGCTGTTGCCTGAGATGTTTTGTTGGCGAAAAGAAACAAAAAGTGAGCATTGACCTGTTTGGTTCATGGGGGAGGTGTTTAGTCTGTCAGGAGAGGTCATGCTTCTGGTGTTATTGTGATTGTTTATTTCATTCATGCCACAATTCAAGAGTTACTTTTTTAATAATGATAAAACTTTCTTTCAGCCATCTCTAAACCCTGAATATGAGAGGGAACCAAACCAGAATAAATCTCTAGCTGCAGGTGTGTGGGGTAAGTATTTTTAATGTTTTTGAATGCAAAAATGTAGCAGAGATCTGAAGTTGTTTTCTTTGAAATACAAGCCTCTGTTTACAATTATAAAGGTAGAGATTGAGAAGACTTCAATATTATTACAATGTAGGTATCTTTTCGTTAAAGGATAACACTTCGATATGAGTATCAGTCAGCTAGTCTGTAGTTGCAGCCACAACTAGTATTCTTTCCCAGAGCAAGTATGCATCTTTTTTTGTAAAGATGTCAAGAAATAGTCATCTTTATTTTCAAGAGGAAGTGCAATGAGGGTTGGTCACCTAAATTAATGGTGTTGATGACTAGCTGAAGGCTTTGTAAAAGAATGCTTCTGAGTGATTAGATGTGTTGGAAGAATTTTGAGAGAAACCTGGGAGAGCTGGAAGAGTAGGTTAGCTTGCAGAGATTTAAGGTCTCTTTCTGGAAGCAAATGTCTCATGCTGTTGGTTGTGTTTGTGTGTTATTTGTATGACAAACACAAACCTGAGCATGCATATTGAGCAGACCTGTAGTTGGGATTGTTTCTTCATCCTCACCTGGTTATGTTTGGCTATCACTTAACAATTCTAACTGGCTTGTCAATTGTTTATCCCTAAGAAGGTGGTAACTTTAGATGGCAGGAGTTTTAAAATAATAAATGTACTCAAAATAAGAGTATTTCTCTTTCTTTAAAAAAAATACTAAACATGAAAACTTTTACTTGTATACTTGAACTAATGCTAATACAGAGATTTTAAAGGTATTTTATTTTGCTGGTTTTTTTCTCATACTTAACTGGTATTTTTGGCATGCTAATGTAACATTAGCTATAGGCCAACCCCTCAGTATGAATATCTAATTGCTGTAAACCTTTGCAGCATTATAAATAATTGGACAGCTTTCTGGTTTTGTATTGTTAGCAGCTTTCATGTGATAATCTTTCAATGAGAGTCTTGTTTTGTAATTGAAAAACTGAAATTAAGGCTGTTATTACTTGCTTTGGAAGGAAACAATATTCAGGACAGAGGACTGTTACAATCCCTTCTAATATCTGTTAAAAATGTAGACATCTCCTAGATTCCATTTTACTTTGTGTATATGTGATGGGAGCCTGTGAGTATTCTGAAAAATCTTGTCATGAGGTTTAATGAGAATGAAGCTTACAGTTATGGTAACTATTCTGTAATATCTAAACAGAGCAAAAGTTGTGTATGCTTTTACGATAGGGTTTGTTTTTGTTTGTTTTGTTTTTAACTGAGGATATAGTGACTATGCAAAGTAAATTGCTTGCAGGGAGAGGACATAATCCTTGAGAAGGCTCTTAACTCAATGTTGGAATGCATGTACAGGAAATATATTTTTTTGCTTTTTGACGATTTTAGAACTGTTTTTAATAGACATTCCTTAACACTGCTAATTGGCAATTTCTCTGGCTTGACAGCTGACTGTCTCCTAGTTTGTGCTCCAATGAACATGGAAATTTTGTCCTGTTATGTCCACCTAAAGCATGGAGGTGGAGAAACTGGTCATTGCCACGGTCTAACATGTAGTGCACACCTTGTCTCATATTTATAGAATCTCAGTGCAGAGCTCTAAACTGAGCTGTGAATAAATATATAACTAATTATTCTTTAGGAAACTCTAAGGGGAATATGAAAGCTATAATGTCTTTTGAAGTTTGTGTAACTATCAACAACTAACAGTATTTTGATTTTAGAATTGCTATGCAGCAGTCTCTAGAACTGTGTAGCAGGCTTCTTTGAAGAATATATTTTCTTTCAAAAAGTGCAATTCCTGCATCACCAAATAAAATATTTTTAAAATTATGATTGTAGAAAATGGAACAGAACCTGTGTTTTTCCAGGTTTCCACAGTATGTTATTTGTGGAACTAACACTGATTTAAGTTCCTGATTTCTGCCTGTTTGCTCTGGATCATATGGCTGTCCTGTACCTTATGAACTAAAAACTAGTGAGATTGTGTACACAGGCACATACACATGTGCACGTATCTATAATACATACACACTTAT
This sequence comes from Sinosuthora webbiana, assembly GCA_013397395.1. Lineage (NCBI taxonomy): Eukaryota > Metazoa > Chordata > Aves > Passeriformes > Sylviidae > Sinosuthora > Sinosuthora webbiana. The sequence continues at coordinate 34,008 of VXBN01007023.1, forward strand.
TTTTTTCTTCCAGAGTACCCCTTAAATCCTAAATCTAGATCTCAGAGAATGCTGGTCATTAAAAAAGGCAGCACGAAAGAACTCCGGATATCTGGATTTCCAGTAGTGGGAAGTCTTCATTCACAGCCAGTAAGGAATGGCACTGGTGCAAGTGTTTATAAAGGCTTAGTCCCCAAACCTGTCACTCCACCTGCAAAGGTGGGTATTGTGTACCAGTGTTATGAAAAACATGCCTAAAAAATCATGCTGTAATTCTGAATGTGCTTATTTTGTTCCTGAGAATACTGTTCCTAGATTATCATGTATTCAAGTTCCTGTATTATCATGTATTCAACACTTGCAAAATGAAACACACCCCAAAAATTAATGTAAACTATTTTTTTTCATTTTTCTTTTTAAATTATAATTTAGTCTCTCTTAGGTTCTCATCTAACACTTTTGAGAAGTGCTGCAGCTGTACAAGTGAGAGTAAAAATGGGTTTTTTAACTTAGGGAATAGCAGTCCCTTTTGTATATATGATATTAACAGAACAAAATTAGGTACATAGTGGAGAGGTATAGTCAGCATAATAATACCTTCAGAATTTATCTCCATTATAGATGGAAATGATAGTATAATCTATAAGTGTCACTCTTGTCTCTTTCCAAATAAGACTTTCCATATGCATAATCACAGAATATTCTGAGTTGGAAGGGACCCACAAGAATCATTGAGTTCAGCTCTTAAGTGAATAGTCCATATAGACCTCAAACCCACGACCCTGGCATTATTAGTGCCAGGCTCTAACCAATTGAGCTGTTCTCACTGGCTTCATCTCTATCTTTTTGTTTCAGAAATTTTCTCTGCCCTTGAGAGCATATAAGGGATTAGTTCTTAACTCTGTAACATTTTGAATCTAAAATAATACTTTCAGCTGTTGAAGTCCCATATTTCATTTTCAACACCTCAAATATGAGAATCTTAATTGTTTTGAAATTTTAGTCTTTATATAAGCAGCGTGAACAGTATTTATGAGCAGATGAATTGCTCATAAACAGCCTCTTCCACAAGAAAACAGATGTTTGCACTACATTAAGGTTGCAGTTATGATCTGCTTTTGCTTAATCATTTTTCTGAAGATTCTTGAAAAGAATCCTTTTGTAGTTAATGACTCTTTACATCTCTGTTTATATTTCTGTCTAGCCCACACAGTGGAAGAGCCAAGCAAAAGAAAATAAACTTGGGAATGCGTTTCCTCATGAATCTGCATATGGTGTTGGCAATTTCAGTCCTTTCAAATCAACTGTCAAGGCGTTTGCTGTAACACAAAATTCAGTTAAAGAGGTAAAACAGTGGCTGTAGTTAAATCTATAAAACATTTAGTTTAAGCAAGGATGGTCAGTAAATTTTATGCAGAATTGTGTTAAATATGTTTTTTTTGGAACTTAATGTGCAAGAAAGATGGAAGGCACATCACCAGCCTTAAAGTATGGCACAGTTTCCTTTGTAGATTTGATTTGGAATAAAAACCCACATTAGGAAATACAGCCTGATACATTTAGACTTCAAAACTGCTAAAGGTATTATTACATGTTTCAGAAGGCCTACTGTTCATGAGCAGTGCTCCATAAACCTGCATCTCTGGGTTTACATCTACACACTGTATATACCAAAATGCAGATCTTCCCTCTGCTTTTGACTGTGAATATATGTGAAACCTGAAACAACAGGTAACGGTCTTTAATAATTTTTTCTAAATGAAAGCACTTCTAACATTCTTTCTTTTTCTGACTTCCTACACTAGTGTAATCGATCAAATTCTTCATCTCCTGTTGACAAATCTGGTCAGCCTCGTTTAACAAAATTGACAAGAATGCGGACTGATAAGAAGAGTGAATTTTTGAAAGCATTGAAAAGAGATAGAGTGAAAGAGGAACATGAAGATGAGAATCATCATGGGCAAGAGAAGGTAATTTTCCTCATACTTACTGTAGATCCAGTAGGTTTCAGACAAACTATAAACTACTTTTTATTTTGCTCTAAGTAATAATCAGCTGTTATGTAATGGTCTTGGGTCTCTAAATGAAGGAAAGGAATTACCTTTTGATGAATTTAAAAACATTATTCCAAGTACTACTCTTCCTCCAGTGCTGCTTTGTAGTTTCTTTTTGTCTTTCTGCAGTGTCTGTTAGTGCATGTTCATGACATTGGTACTTGTGTGTCTTTAGCAGCAATAAAAAGGATATATTAGGCTTAGTAAACTAACCTAATCATAGGTGAATTTATGCTGGAAAAAGACCTTTGAAATCATCAAGTCCAACCTTTAACTCAGTACTGTCAAGTCTGCAAGTAAACCATGTATTCAAGTGTCACATCTACATGGCTTTCAAATACATCCAGGGATGGTGATGTAGCCACTTCCCTGAGCAGTCCATTCCAGTGCTTGACTACTGTTCCTGTGAAGAAAGTCTTCCTGGTGTGTAGTCTGAATATTCCCTGACACAACTTGAGGCCATTTCTTTTGTCATATCACAGTGTTGGCCAGCCCCCACCTGGTCACAACCTCCTTGCAGGCAGTTGTAGAGAGTGATAAGGTCTCACCCCCGAGCCTTCTTTTTCTAGGCTAAACACCCCCAGCTCCCTCAGCTGCTCCTCACAGGACTGCTGCTCCAGACCCTTCCCCTTCCCCAGCCCCATTGCCCTTCTCTGGACTCACTCCAGCCCCTCAGTGTCTTTCTTGCANGTTCAGTCACTGTCACCAGCACCCCCAGGTCCTTTCCAGCCCCTCTGTCCCAGCCTGTGGCCCTGCCTGGGGCTGTTGTGACCCAAGGGCAGGACCCAGCCCTGGGCTTTGTTGAACCTCACACCACTGGCCTCAGCCCATGATCCAGCCTGTCCAGATCCCTCTGCAGAGCCTTCCTGCCCTCCAGCAGATCAACACTGCCACCCAAATTGGTTCTGCCTGCAAATGAACTGAGAGTGCAGTTGATCCAGATCATTGATAAAGATATTAAACAGAAGTGCCCCCAGTACTGAGCTGTGGGGAACCCCACTCATGACTGGCCATGAGCTGAATGTAACTCCACTCACCATCACCCTCTGGGCTCAGCCATCCAGGCTGTTTTTACCCAGTGAAGAATGTACCTGTCCAAGCCATGGGCTACTAGCTTCTGCAGCAAAATTCTCTGGGAAATTGTGTCAAAGAAAGGCTTTATTGAGGTTCAAGCAGAAGACATTCACAATCTTTCCTTCATCCACTAAACAGGTCACCTGATCATAGAAGGAGATCAGGTTGGCCAAGCAGGACCTGTCTTTCCCAAACCTATGCTGGCTGGGCCTGGTCCCCTGGTTGTCCTGCATGTGCTGTGTGATGGCACTCACAGTACTACAGATGCCCCATCTCCTTCCTTGGTACCTTGGCCATTCTGACAGGCCTGTAATTCCCTGGAATCTCCTTCCAACCCTTTTTGCAAATGGGTTTCACATTTGCCAACCTCCAGTTGCCTGGGACCTCTCTGGTAATCCAGGACTGCTGGTAAATGATGGGGAAGTGGCTCGGTGAGCTGCCCACTCCTTCCGTATGAATCCCACCTGGCACCAACAGACTTGGGGAGGGCAGTGTTTCATACCTTGGCTGCTAGTTATCCTACAAAACAAAAAAGTTGGTTCTGCTTCTCAAGCCCTTTCCTTTCTCACTGGTGTTTAGATAGCCAGAAGTTCTCTGGTTTTGGTCTAATCATAGGTGCAATAGCTTAATATATGCATAAACCACTGGTTTTTACTAACTGAGAACTTGAAGGCCTAAGATGGCTGTGTATAATATGCATCAGGTTTCTTTCAGTCTGCATTGATTTATGCAGTGCTTGATTGATACTAGAGAATATTTGTTCAAACACTACCAGCCACCAACAAGTCGTAATACATAGTCCAAGTAAAGATAAGTATTTTATTATTTATAATGAGGTGATTACAAGCCTGTTTGCTGTAAATGAGTGGTTTAAAATGTTATATTAAAACAAAAAATCCCATAAATTACAAATCAGCCAGATAAACAAGTGATTTTTAGGAAGAGATATTAGGCTTCTGAGATATTAAAAAGGAAACAGTGCCAGCATACATTGCTCATAAAAGTGAGATTGACTTTCCTGATCCTATTTCAGGCAAAATGCAATTTGCTGTAATGGGACTGTAGCTGTATGTGTGAGCCAAAAAATGCCTACATATTTTCATTAGGTGTTCTGTGACTGAGTGCCCTGAGATGGATATTTGGGGTAGCTTTGTTTGTGTGTTCAGGAAATACACAAACATTTTAATTTAAGATTAGAAAGATTTTAGGAACCATCTAGAGATTCAGAATTATGAAATAATGAGGCAAATTGTACTCAGCAGCTGAATCACACTTGGAAGAAGTTGTTTTGCCCTATATATTAGAATTTCTTAATAAATTTATAAATTTTTCTTGGTATTATGTGACGTTATTCAAGCATATAATGTAACAGCTTAATGTATGTTTACTGTGATATGTGTTCTTAACATTATCTTGCTGACTATTCTAAAATTTTGAAAGCAGACAGCGTGTGAGTGCGAGGGAAATCATGGTCTTGATCCTGTGCTCTGAAGTATGATTTCTTACAGGTGCAGAAGATTGCATGATTTCCTTCTGCTATGGGTAATGCTGTTATATGCTCAGTTTAGGGATTTTGTTGTTTAAAATGATTGTACTTTTCTTTGTTTTTACAGTTGGTACGACTTCTGAGGCTCATTCATAATTAAGAATTACAGGTTGCTGAATGAGTGGAGTAGAAAGAAATACCTCATATTTATAGGCTAAAGACCTTTTAATATTTAAGTGGACCTGAACAGTCTGCTTTCTAAATAAATTTTCTTCTTGGTCTGTATTTCCTGGCTAATAATTTACAGTTGCTGTTTGCAACAGCCTGAGAAGTTGGGGTTGAGTGCATGTGTGTAAGTGAACTTGTCTGAATTTAAAGAGCCATATGCAGTCTTTCTGAATTCATGGCAGAGAATTTGCTATTCGAGATACAGGTGTTGTGACCTGTCCCATACACTAAGTCAACTTGAGAACTCATATACTTTCAGACTTATCAGACACACAGCTCTGATATTTAATTAGGAGCATTAAAAAATCAACAGCCTGTTATTTCTGTAAGTATGAAGGACACCTGAAGTGTGTTGGAATTTTAAGATGTGTGAAACTTCGCAGAAAAAATTCGGGGAAAGGCATGTGAGTTGCTTTCTGCATTACTTAAGCAGTAGCGTAACTTAGGAATTCTGTAGTATGCAGGTATTGCAAATGCCAGAAGGGTGAAGAGAACTACCCGTGAAGTACAGTGTCTCTCCATTTAAACTTAATTTAAACTAAACAGAACTGCTGAATTGCAGCACTTCTGGGTATTTACTTGTGGATAGAACTCACTTTTACATTTTCTAATGTAAAATTATTTTTGTATTTAGGATGATGAATCCTTCAGCTTGCATAACAGCAACAGTCCTCATCGTGAGAGAGATATAAACCGAAACTTTGAAAATGAGATTCTGCAGGAGAATGGCAATGCTTCAATTACACCTCAGCAGATCATTCAGTCCTCAGCTTTCCCTCAGGCAAATGTTCTTTCAAGCTCACTTGAGGCAGAGCATAGGTATGTACTTTATAGAACATAAAGAGTTCCCTTCATGGTAACTGAGGACGTTCATAAATTCTTACTAGTTCAGAAGTCAGAATCTGAAAACTGAGAACACATAAAATGTTTCTCGAGTAATGTCAAATTTATCTTTTAGACATGCATTAATTTAACATGAGATATACTTTGTTTCTTAGACCTGTGTACTGACTTGCATACAATTTTTAGTAAAGAAAGTTTATTTCTTAGTAAAGAATATAGCAAATTACATAGTGACTTAATCCCTCTGATTTTGGTCTAGGTGTCTGGGAGGAACAATGCGTGTAATTGCTGTTTGTATTAATAATATTTTAAATACTGCATCTCATATAAAACTCCAGTGAGCTTTTCATCGTTATTAAAGTAATTAATTATTTTTATAGCTGACTTGTTGACACTATTACACATAGTAATATCACAGGACAGTCCACTGGAAGGTGAGAAAGCAATTTCATGAAAAGAATTGAAACAATTCTATTATCCCAGTAAAGTGTCTGGTAGATATATAGCAGTTGTTAGGTATGAGAATGATTCTGCTGGAAAATCACAACCCAGTCTGGAAATGAGCTAGTCATGAACTCTGTCAGATTCTAATGGTTTCTGGCAACACTACAGAATGGCAGTGATAGACTAGACAGATTTTTTTTTTTTTTGGTGATAGAGTCTATACATTGGACTAGATAACTCTTCATTTTGTAGTGCCTGTAGAAGAAACTTTCATTTCCTATTATTCCTCATAAGTATGAAGAATACAAAGCACCCTGCTCTGTTTCTTTTTTCCCATTGGCTTTGGAAACAGAAAGCCTTGGTGTAGTCTTGGAGTAGAAACATCATTGCCATAAGTAACACCAGGTGGGCTGAGTACTGTCACTGGAGTGTTGTGGATGGTGGCAGGCTCCTCAGGAGGCACAGATGGCAGGAGAGGTGGGGGAGTGGTGTTGTATCTAATGGATGGGGTGGAATATATGGAGCTTGCAGATGGTGATGGCATGGTTAAAGGCCTCTGGATAAGGATTAAGGAGCAAACAAAAAAGCAGATGTCATTGTCGGAGTCTTCTGTAGGCCAGCCACGCAGGATGATGACACTGACTGTCTTTTAAGGAACAACTACTGCTGTCCTAATGCGGGTGTTGGGAGCTGCTGCTGGCTAGCTCTGTCCCGAACTCGCATTAATTGGAACAGCTCCTGCACCTTCTCGCTGTGTGGGTCCTGGCCCTCAGGCAGAAACATGGCTTCGGCATGGAAGAAAGGCAGACTCTCACGTGGGTGATGAGATAGGTTTATTGCTGCCAGCTGGCCACGTGAAGAGTGACTTCTCTGGGCTCTGCTTCAGCTTAAGTACAGGGGGTGTGGAAAGGGGCAGGGATTAACCAGGATCAGTAGCAGGTGGGGTGGGAGTTACCAGGACAAAAAGACAGGACACAGGGCATCTGATACATGATACAGGGCAGAGAAGTCA
>VXBN01007024.1:0-18302 GCA_013397395.1 Sinosuthora webbiana
CTAAAGAGTTAAAGCCCAATTTAAATCACTCTGCTCTGTCTCCTGCCACACAGAATTGCAAAAAGATCCGTCTCAGGGTCTTTCTGCAATACCAGAAATCCTCCAAACCACACAATGCAAGAGAGGGGGCATCAGCAGTGTGCTCAGACTGTGGCTGGCAGAGTCCCAGATAACATCAGGCAGGTGTAGAGCCTAGCACAGGAGAAATATGGAATCACTGAAACGTTTAGCTTGGAAACCACCTTTAAGATCATCAAGTCCAAACATTCAATCAGCACTATGAGCCTACCAGTAACCCATATCCCAAAATGACATATATACATATATACACATGTCTTAAACACCTTCAGGGACNAGTCCAGGTGCCCTTGGCCTTGCTCCCCCCCCGGGCACACCTGAGCTCATGTTCAGCCTGTGCCACCAGCACCCCCAGGGCCTTTCCTGCTGCCTTCCAGCCCCTGTGCCCAGCCTGGAGCTGCAGGGGGTTGTTGTGACCCAAGGGCAGGCCTGGTTGAACCTCTCAGCCTCAGCCCATGGATCCAGCCTGTGCAGATCCTCTGCAGAGCCTTCCTGACCTCCAGAAGACGGACACCGTCACCCAGCTTGGTGCCATCTGCCAAGGTGTGAGGGTGCCCGCAGTGTCCTTGCCCAGATCACCACTGCAGACAGTGAGCACTGAGCCCTGGGGAGCAGCAGCACTGGTGCTGGCCCCAGCTGGATGCAGCTCCATCCACAGAACTCCAGAGTCCGGCCATCAGGCAGCTCTCAGCCCAGCAAACCGTGAGCCTGCCCAGGCCGTGAGCAGCCGCTTCCACCACCAATAGGCTCTGGGAATCTGTGCCAGGGGCATCTGCAAACTCCAGGCACACAACACCCACAGCCTCTCCTCATGCACTAGGCTCCTCACCTGGGCAATAGGAGGAGATCAGGCTGCTCAAGCAGGACCTGCCTTTCATAAACCCAGGCTGGGCCTGATCCTCTGGTTGTCCTCTTTTCATACAGATGGGAAAGATTACCATGACCATTCCGTAGTGCAAGAATGTTCCTCACCAGAAAATCAGGAATGCCCACAGCAAGCAGCAATCTTCCTGATTTGTCTCCTATGAGTGAACACACAGCATGCAATCAATCCAGCTAAATATCACCCAGGAGAAAGCGCTCCTGATGGATAATTTAGTACCACCAACACAGGCTGTTTGGAGATGTTTTTACCTGGAGCTTTCTGACCACTACATGGGCTCTTCACTTGAGCCCCACGGTTACTTTCACATATGCATAATACACTCTTTATATCCATCAAAAGAGGGATATGGGACTAGGAAAACAATCTTTACACAGAAGCTAAGAAAAAAATTAGCATAAAGAATATTCACGAGGCAGGAAATTTAAACCGCACAAGCTGCAACAGGAAAGAGAGATAAGAGTGAGGAAGAAATCAAACATATACTCTCCATTCACCTGAAATAAAGGAGAAAGATGTTTGAGAGCCCCAGTAGAAAAAGTCTCCCACTGACCTTAGTGTCGTATCACTCAAAAATTATGAAATGTCTGTCCCTTTGAAAGTAAATACTTTTGAAATTATTTTCTATTAGATTTAAATACTATTTCTCTTTTGAAAGGGGAATTGGACAAAGTGTGCTGGCCAGTTAGAAAACAGAGAAGCATATTTTCATCTCTCTCGCTCAAAGGAAAATAAGAAACAATTTTAAAGCATGATTCCCTGTACATTATTCACCTGCAGAGATTAACTGGGCATATCTTCATATCTTCACATGAAAAACACCACATATGAAGACAGACTTTTACAAGTTCACCTTGGATGGAAAAGAGTTGATATCAAGGAATATTACTTCTAGGGCTAGGGAAATGTGTCTGCCAGGAAATAAAAGCAAGGTCAATCCACAGATACAATCACAAAAAAATGCCATTCAGATGTAAGACTGGAAGTAATTTGGAGCTGACACAGGTAAACACGGAACAGACAAGTGCAATTACCAGCCTGCTTTGATCTACAGGACCACGTCCTTTTCTGGAGCTCCTGTGCTGTTGTGGCAAGCAGATTTTGCTGCAGAGCATTATCAAGCCTGATGATAAAGCAGAGTCACACTCAATGCAACAAAGAGCCGGCGCTGTTTTGGTCAGACAGGATCAGCTGTCACATTAATCATGCCATGACACCACGTCTCTCACGTTCACCTGGGCGCATTATAAACTCTGAAAACCTTTTTCACCTCCTTCCACACAACGCACTAGGATGAGGTCCCTGTTGGAAATAAGTAAGTGCACTGAAGACAGTACTCATTACAGTAATGGAGGACTGGTATCAACCTTCTCATCAGCCTTTATCACAGCTCTGAGATTCTCACATGTTCATCTTTAGCCTATTGTAAAGTAAGAATTATAATACTTACTTGAAAACAGCGAAGACTAGAAAACAGTACATCTACAATTTGCAATACCTTCAAAAAGCAGTTCTTCACTGACATACCAAATATATTGTAATAACATGAGTAAGACTCTACCCTAAGTACTAGGCTTACTTTGAAATATTTACACTTCAACATCACAGTCAGGTATTTATTCATAACCGAACACTGAATTGGTTTCACAGGCTACACTACAAGTGGCTTTATGTTAACTGGTAGAAAAGAACATTTATATATTCCAACTGTATTTAGCAAGTTCTTTTACATCTTGAAAACTTGACTGGGTTATGTTGGGCTGAGGAGACAGGCTGCCAAAACTCAGTGGGCCAGACTGTTGAACACAGGAACAAAAGGCGACAATCATAAAACCAGCAATAGCAATAACAGCAACAACAGCAGCAGCTTCCTGTGACAGCAGATAAGGTTGTGATACAACTACAGATGCATTCATAGATTTGGTCTCAGAAACACTGATAATACACGAGTCTCTGAGGGCAAAGGAGCAAACAGGATTTGAAGCCACATCACAAGAAAAGGTCCGACTGTCTAATCATATAAAGCACTATGCAGTGGATTGAGCTTGCCTGTTTTGTGCCTCACATCCTTGTTTACCAGTGAACAAGACTGTCACTAAAACTCTCCAGATAAACATCTCTACTGCCTCGATGCTGTTTATCACCTGGCACTAGAAGTTTACACAACAGCTGTAGGAACAGACAGCAGCAGCAGCCCTCTAGTACAGAGGCACAGCTTACCTGTAGTCTGACAACCGCCTTTAGTAGAAAGAAGATTATACAGGTTTGAAGATTTATTGCTTTTCATTCTGTCAATTTTTTTTAAAGATTTCCTTGCCTGTGCTTCATGAATATGACCTCTGATGTCCACTGTAAAAGTGGGAGCAAGAATCTTATCAACTACTTTCCTAATGAACACAGATGAATTTGCACTCAGTGACCACTCCTGAAAATATTTCAGTCGTTTCTGGCTCATCTTATACGCAATTATTGCAAGCCCTTATGCATGTCTTAGTTTAAAGTCACTGTGATGTAACTTTTTAATTTTATACTCACATCCACACTACTGTTCAGTGATTTAAACTTTCTGAGGCTATTTCAAAGTCTTCTCTGACAGGTGCTCAAACCTTCTCCACATCTTGAAGAGCTCACTTGTGACTGACTTTTTTAGTTTCTTTCCCTTGTTTATTTTAATTCCTTTGTTCCAAATCAAGCACTAGCACCCCAGATGTTTTTACTTTTGTTGTTTCTGAAAATCTAGTAAACTCACATGTTACATCTCCACCTGTCCACTTTGGCACTTCATTTTGCAGTCATTATGGAAAATGTGTGTACTGTGCATGTTGAAGCTGAAACTGGCTGTTCTCTTCCATTTTCTTTTCCTTTTTTAGTTTTTCCAAAATAAGTGTTCCTGGGACTCATTCATATTGTAGCACTTCTACATTAATCACCTGCCAAATGTTCACGGTTCATTAAAGAACTCTCTGTTAAAGGAAGCCAATGGAAGTTGCTCATGAAGGAGTAATTCAACTTCTGCTCACAGCCTTTTATCATGTGGCTTGTTTGTTCAAATTGTCAACCAGTGTCTAATTTAGAAGTTTTCTAAAGTGAGTATTGCTGCTGATTTCTGATCATTGAACACACAACTAACAAAAAAATATACGCACATAGAAAGATTTTACACTTAGCAACTGCTAATTCCATTTTAAAGACATCAATGGCTTTTTCAAGTATATTTGTTATAGAAAATTTTGTAACATTAATTTAAAGGATAAATATTTTAAAAGGCAAAAAGAAAAATCCTGGGTACTTTGAGATGGAGAGACAGTTCTGTGAACTTTCTGATTTTGGCTAGGCCATTCTTTACAAGGAGAAAACAAATTAAAGACGTAAGTGTATGTATGTTATTACTCCAAGACAAACCTCTCTTTGAGACGGATACAAATCACACAACACACATTTGTTCAGCAAAGACAAAACATACAGGTACCACTTGTTACATAACAACCCTGCAAACTGAAATTTAAAGCAGCTTAGTCTCATATAACAGCAGATTCATAACTGTAGCTGTGAAGTCTATAATCAAAAGGGTAGGCTCAAATGTACAGCACACCACCTCAGAAATACGGCAGGGAGACACACATAAAATTTTAATGTTGCTGTTAAAACCCACTCATTAAAACCTCTGTAAACACTGAAAAGAATAAAATCTTATTATCTGCCTTGCTCCTGCTCCTCCAAAACAAATAGTCAACTTGAGGAAAATGACACTAAATAGGTGCTCAGCAGCATGAGATCCACAGTAGCTTTTCTCCACCTGTGTCTTCTGATCCTTTAAGTAAGGAATTGAGACAATTTTAAGCATTTGCCTTTTTACAAACCAAGTGAGCAGCGCCCTGAACTTCTCAGTGAACCCAGCACAGAGAGCCCACAGCTCAGGATTTACAAAATGCAGAGACACTCCTGAGAGACACTCGGAGCTCAGCCACCCATCCACTACTTTATTGTTTTATTTACTCTCCCTGCAAAAGAATCAGATCTACAGCCAAAAGTTGTTGTGTGACTTGAGGGACACAACCAACCCATCAGTATGTGTCCCTGGTTATTATGTCAATAGGCTCAGTCTAATGTCACCTATCCTCCACAGTGCAATGGGAACCACTGCAGAACTGTAAAATGCAACAGCAAGAGTCAGCTCTTCCACTAAGCTTCTCAAAGTGTTGTTCAAGGAAAGCAAGTACTCCTCCCTGATTTCCCCATGAGAAAACTGAGGCACAGAATGGTGATGTTATGTGGCCATTGCCACCTTCAAGCCAATAGCAAAGCCAGAGACAGAAAATAAAACTAAGAAAAGCAATTTAACTCAACAGGGTTCACATGAAAACACTCAACTGAACTCACACACAAGACAAATAACAGTACAGTCAATCCAACAAGCCAGAGCAAATATTGTGGTTTTCCTGAGACAAGACTCCCAACGCCAGTCAGGATTTCACAACACAAATTCAGTATCCACTGACACCAGTTGTCACTGTAACTCACTGTGGTGAGGAAATGCAGTATCACATAAACATCTGCCATTAACAGCTCACAATCCCACACTGACAAGGCAGGCATGGGAGACGGGACAGGCAGCCTCCATTTGCCAACAGCTCATTCATTGCACTTTTCGATCTCCCTGCTTTTGTGTTCACAAAGCCTTGTCTTCATCTTCTAAACATTCTTCCCCCTTCAAACAACAGATGGGTCCATGTTCTATTTTTTGCCAGTCTGACTTGCTGAGTAAGGGAAAAGTTAGCCATCAGCCCAAGACAAGGTTAAGAGGAATGAGAACACCAACGTCCCTGGGTTTTTCCAGGCAAAAAACAATCTAGGACGAAAAACAAACAAATCTATTGTATTTCCTGGCAGCAATAAAAAATTTCAAAAAAAAAAAAAAAAAAAGGCAATAGCAGGATAACTGTGATAAGAATGAACTTGTTGAAGAACAATATGCAGTTCATGCAAACTAGAAGAATTAGAATCCATTTATTCTGCTTAACCTGGATCTTACTCTGTGCAGCACACACCCTAAGAAGAACACAGAAATTAGATCTATTCTCCTGCATAAATCCCAACAAATTCCAGAAATGTATTCTGCAAATGTTACAAAGTTGGGGCTATAGAAAGAACCTGAGCTGGCCAGACTACTGATGCACATTACAAAGACACAAATTAAACATTACAGCAAAAGCTTAAATCAATCACTTCCAAGACAGAGTCCCTGCAAGTGGTTTCAGTGTACATCATATAACCTTACAGGCAGTGTCATCCCTCTGTCTTGGTCATCATTAAACAAGCAGCAGTGAAAAGCACTTTGTTTTATTGTTTTGTTCCATGGATTTAGGGATGGATGAATCTTATTTATGTTCTCCAAAGTGACAGTTGAGAGTGTTTTGGATGAACAGCTCTTTGTTTAGCTATGAAACTACAGTCAAAAGGCAGGTCAGAGCACAGCAAGCTATCATTCACCATTTCTTCTTCTCTCACATTAGGAAATAACTCTCACAATGAAATTAATTCATTTTACACATCCACACAGTGCTTACTTTTGGGGTTAAGATAAAAAACAAAGATGCCAGTAAATAAAAGTAAGCACTGCCCTTTTGACTGCAGTTGATAGACCCTCTTTCAGCAGAACAAACACAACTGCATGTTTTGAAGTTTAAGTTTGCCTCCTGTCTTTTAAGGACATAGAACACAACCCCAGAAGCCCTTTTCCTTATCCCTCACGTTCTCAGGTACTGTTGCTGTGGTGCCTCTGCACTGCTGAATGTCCATTGTGAAAATGCACACTGTACACACAGTGTACAAGGGTACACTGAGGTCTGTCCCTCCAAAAGGACAAAGCATGCCCGTGCTTCCCAGAGCACAGCCAAGGACAAACTGTCTCTGTCCTTTGTGAGCTCTCCCCACGTGGAGTGGCACAGAGGAGGATAATCAGCCACGGTGGGCAATTCCCCACAGGCCTGTCCCTCCACCCTGCAGGGAACAGACAGGACTGACACTCGCAGCAGTCACAGACAACAAGCGTGTGGCTGGAGGGGAGTGGGCAGAGGTCTGCCTATAGTCTCTTGGGGAAAAGAGAACAATAGAGCTTTAAAACTCTCCACTCTCAGAGGGTTTAGGAATCAACAGTACACCATCAATACAACAGCTGTCTGACAGGGAATAGTGAGGCACTTTGTACCTTAGAGTGATTGATGAGAAGTTAACGCAGGACGCATTAAGTATAAAATTGTATCAAGTCAAAAGATGAAGGATGGAAGAGCCAGAAACATCCAGCCCAGGCTGAGACAGCAGCCACTTGTACACGTCTTTTACCCATCACAACTGCCAATCTGGATGGATTATGAATCAATGTTTGATGAACTCCAAACTCTGATGCACATGGACCACTGTTAAACCTTCACACAGCAGGCATTCTTTGGTCACTAATGACTTGAGATTCAAGCTGCATCTACAAGAAAACAATAAAAAATCCCTGATAACTGTACTGTCAATCCCTTCCCTAACTGAAAACATTCCATCAGGGGGAACAGTCGGTACAATGACACCTCGTCTCCTGGCACAAAAGAAAGTGCAAATCCATTACGACGGGATCAAAACTGGGGTTTGCAACTTGAGCATACAGTGGCTTAGGGAATGTCTGCAGTCACAGGAGGATGCAGACGTGGAGCCAAAAGCCTGCCCTGTCTTCCTTTTCCAGTGAGGAGGCTGAGTGTGCAGCCTGTATAACCTGCTGTCACCTCCAGACTGCAGAGCTGCTTTACAGGCCTGACAACAGGGATGCCATCCTGCCTGTACGGCTCTCCAGCTCCCCCATTCCAGAGTGCCTTTGCCACACAGGACTCCAATCACAGGGATAATAAGCCCACTTTCACTGCATTTAGCCATGATAAATACTCCTGACTAAAAGGTTGTTAGTATTACCCAGTTTGCAAAGTGTACTTCGCAGTTATGAAGTGTTTACGACCAGCCAAGCCTTTGTTAATAACTCAGCAGGATGATGCTGTAATGTAGCACCTCATATAATGGGAAAGGCACAGTGCTATCCATATTTTGCTTCTGCATTCTTTACATGAGACATACACATGAAATACTGTTTGTCACCATTACAGGAACACAGTTATTTGCTACATAGAGAGAAATATCTGTGGACAAGATTTTGACTGGCTTCAGCACAGAATAAATAAATAAATAAATAAAAGATTCTCAGACACCTAGAATCAATCATTTCAGAAGCAGTAGCTATGAAAATATAAAAGTAAGTACTATCAAACCCAAACAGATCGACAGGACGTACAGGACCAATTCAGTACTGATATAAGCCTAGTGGGCTTGTCAAGTACGTAACTATATTGCTCAAAGTAGGTAATTATTAAGAATGAGAAATATTTGTATAGTTAACTTGCAATATCACAGGCAACAGGGATTTTTCTAAAAAAATCCTTTTTAGGGTCTTTTTTATTGTTCCTACAAAATGGACTCAACATTACAATTGCATTACACTTCACTATGATGCAGTACCTTTATTATAGCCAAATTCCCTTTAATTTTCTCAGCCTTTAAGACACCAGTCTTATAGTGCTGCATTAGGGTTATTTATTTCTTTTATTTGTTCTGTTTGTAACCTGGTATTCATTTTCCTCCACAGAGTCATTTCCATTTGGATGAAGGAGAAAACCCCAAGCTTTTCCAGTTCTGCACTTGACCACCACAAAACTCAAATTTGTTTTCTTTTTACTTTAAAATGATTTGTGTAGTGTTTGGGATTTCCACCCAAGTGGGCCTAGCTCACTGATACAGTCATAGATCTTGGAAATATCAATTCCCTCTGAACAGGTTCAAAGCTGCATTGAATGTAAAACAGAAGGGGAATGTATGCTGGCTGGACATCTAGCATCACATTCAGAACTGCCAATTCAGCTTTCTAAAACAACCTATACTGTTTAGGATAGTCTCAAACAACTCACACCTACTCCCCAGCTAGTTCATGAAATCTCAGAATTTCCTGTTTGCATTATGTTGACAAGACATGTCTGGCAGCTGGAGGAGAGGAGGGAGGAATGTTTAGGAATTTATGCTTCTGATCTTAAAGGTTAATCATCCTCTGAATTCTGTTCCAGCCTCTTGTATTTTGATGAAGCTCTCTGATCTTTAACAGTACAAAACTAACAGATTGAAAGTACTGATCTATTTTCTAGTTACCATTAGTCAATATCTGAAAGGCCCTAGTGTATCAAGTGCTTGCCACTTTGAATTTCAAGTCTCTGTTTTTAATATCTGGGTCCATTGATTCGTCAACGCTTGGCTACACAACAGTGAGAGAAGTCACATATTGAGTGCAGCAAAATCATCCTTCTCATTCACCTCAAACCATCTGACTTCTGGTGTCTCCACTATTGATACCCACACCTGAGTGAGCTGCTCTGAGCTCCTTCTGTGCCAGTGGAGAGAGAACCAGCACAGACAATGGAGTCAGGTCCAGCTCAGGGTATTCTGTGATTCTAAACTTGCCCTTTAGAGCTGGTCAGGCTGTGGCCTGCACTGACTCACCCCCCAGTGCTGGGATCAGAACCTCTCCAGCTGGGCTGCGTGGAGATCACTGCACTGCAGATACAGACATTCAAGTGACAGGAGTTCCACTCTCAGTCTGCAAAAAAAGCACAGGCCCCTTCATTTTTGATAAGGGTTTGATGATGTCACTGTGATAGATTTTTCACTGCATAACTGTAAATTAAATGCCTGGGTATTTTCTGTTTTGGGGCTTTTTTTTTTTTTTTTTTTGGGGGGGGGGGGAAGCACACAAAAAAACATAAAAGGCATGTCCCCTGAGTCAGGGAAAGTTTTTACAATTTCTTTAGCCACTAAATTAAAACATCTGAAATTGGCTATTGGGACAGCTGGATGAAAATGCACAGAACATACAAAAACTTAGGTAACACTACAAACATATTTCACAGATTTGATAGAAAACAGTAGAAGACAATGCTGTGTCCACTGAAGGCAGCAGGAACATTACCACCTGTCCAAATGGAAGCAGAATTGAAGATTTTTTTCACAAGAAAGCTTTGAACTACTGGAAACTAAAACATCTATTTTCAAAAAATACATATTCTGTGGAATTATACACTCAAATTAACTACATTTTACTGAGATGCTTTTCATTTCAAAAATTCCAACGGATTTATAAAGCAAAAACACAATTGAACTCTCCCTACATAAAAGTCACACCAACACATTCTTTTCCAGCAGTCCAAGCCAAACAGGAAGATCTGCTCGTACTACAGTGCTGTGGAGTGTTGTATTTGAAGTTAGCACACAAAAAGCCCAGCATTTCCTTTTCTTTCCAGTGCATTCAATAAGCAGAACTACAGCTCACAGCCTCTCCCTGACAGGAAGAGAACCTGGGCAGTGCTGAGAGCGAGCTGGTGATCCACCCATGGCTCCTCCCTCTTCCCACGCCTCCCTCCTCAGCCACGCTGGCCATCAGCTCACTCGCAGGCTGAAACGTGCTCTTTTCATTCCCAAAGGGAAGGTCCTTCCATCCCAGTCAGAAATGTTACAACAGAAGGCCCACATTTGCACTGCTGCAGTCACCACTGTCGTGTGTGCAGCTGCTTTCCAGAGCAAGAATGACAACCACAGGTACAGTCTGTGACCTCAGCCAAAAAAGAACAGCACAACAGAAAGCAAATATTAGCTCAGGGAAAACAGAAAATAACATTTACCCGATAAAAAGCCAAAGATGGGTAAACAGGACAGAGGCTGATGCTTCATCTAATGCTTGAATTCTGCTCACAAAGCTAATTCTAATTTTATTTTCTATCATAAATGCATTAGCTTTAAATCTCCAGTACTGCCTGTCATTAGTTTAGAGACACAAGCATTTGTTTAGCCAAAGAAAAGCCCATGTCATACACTGGACCGAGTCTAAACTAGAAATTTTGGCAATGTACAGGTATCAATTAGATGCATGCATTTTAAAAACATTTTGCTGTTTTAGTGCAAAAAAAACTGAGGGGAGTTTGGGTTTACCTTCATTCAAAGACCTAATTTAATGTTCATTCTCTTTTATAGTTATAGGTAAATTCTCTACAATATATCTTACAGTATTTTAGTAGACACTACCCTGATTAGTGCAGCTTAATGTAGAGCAGCTGGCCAAGGTGATTAGAGCTAACTGATCCACTGAACGACAGAAACTGAGTCTCTGTGTCTGCAAATACATCCAAATTTTCATCTTCTGGTTTGCACGGCTCCTAATTTTTGTTTTGCCCCAGCAAAACATGCCAAAAAGCTTGGATTTTCACTACAATTAAAAAATGTGGAATTAAAATATATCTTAATATTATGACAAATTATTTACTCTACTGTTCAGAATCAGTGTAGTTCTATATCCTGATTTTTAAAGATTAAACTCTTGCTCTAAAACTTCTTTTTGCCAGTCCTAGATTTGGCTCTTTAGCTGTTTCAGATACAATGCCTGAGAGACAGAAGGGCCTGACTGCCCAAGCACCCTCCTCACATCACAGAGGAAGCTCCACTTGCATCTCCAGCAACAGGTGTGAGGATACAGGGGAGCAGAAGGCCTTTCCCCAGAGCTGCAGACAGACAGACAGAGCTCAGTGCTCAGGGCATGGCAGAAATGCAATCACCAGCACACACACAGCTGTTCATAGCCAACAACAGGACATTTCCTTTAAGGCCTGAGCTGGTTCCTACTGAGCAGCATAAAAAAACAGGTTTCTCAACACAATTAAGTAATTTTCCTTATTATTCAGAACAAGAGGCTGGTGTATGCCACAAGTCACTCATGTACAGCCCCTCCACTGAACAATCTGGAGGAGGGTAAACATATTTATGCAGGGACTATAAGATGGGGGAAAGCGTGCCATGATAGCATGTGCAGCCTTTGTTTACAGCACATTTTACATTGATGGATTTCAAATAAACTAGCTATCACTTCCCCCTTGCAGGAATAGAAGAAAAGGGCACATTCCAGAGAAATGCTATCTCCAAAGCACAGCTGTATGGGTACTGTGGCCATGGATGGAACTGGCACGGAGCCCCGGCAGTGCCGGCGCTTCTGTCATTCCCCAAAGGGAATCAATGCCTGATTACATTCAGCACGGCCTCTTTTGCTACCTTCATTACATCTGCTATGAAATCACAACTCTCTCTTTTCATTTCTTCCCCAAGCTTTCTTTGTCCAGGAATTCCTCTGATTACTGATCCCTTGTTCACAGACTTTGTATCTTTTAAGAGCCAGAGCCCACCCTGGAGGTCTTTCACATGAGGTATTACCCCTCTAAATGTGAATTTGCACCCCTTCATCTCAGGAACTGCAAAAGATCTCAGAGCACACAGTTTGAGGCTATTCCACTGCCTTTAGATTGTCGTAAGTGAAAAAGAGCAACAAAAGTTTATTGTCCTGCCTACATCCCTCATTCTACAAGGTCTGCAACCACAGAAGTGCCTGTATATCCTCTGTGAAAAAGCTGATTGAGCCCTTCCAGTCTGGAGATCCTGATGCTTTTGGTGACTTCAGGGAGAACCCAGTAGTAGCCTCCTGCCACCCAAAATGCCTCTTCAGGGGATGTGACAAACTCTGCTCACGCAAAGCCATCCTAGATGCATCGCTGTCATTGATATGGTCTCAGATGGACCTCTGGCATGCCATTGAGGGTGAGAATTAAGTAGGCTATCAGGTTTTACTAGTTCTGTATCCACAAAAGTTAGGTAACACTACAAACAGCACCCTGAAAACACTCACCCTCCCTTGCCCCACTTCCCCTCCCTGTGTAGCCCTGCAGTGGAAGAAGGAACATGGGCAAGCCTCACAACAGTCCTGTGATGTCACTGAGGTGAGGGCAGAGGGTGTCTGCTGCTCACTCGATTTAAGGCAAGAGGAAGAGATTCTGAGTATGTGAAAGAAGGAGAACAGCACACTCCTCCAGGGGCAGTGTGCTCTCAAATCCATGCCCTGACCTTTGGGATTACAGTTCAGCCGACCGGTGCTCTAACAACACTGACATCACTGCAGTTAATGGGTAAGGATCCCATGTTCACTGCAGATAAACCAATTCATCACCACAGCACTGCTGAATACCTGGGAGAACACATGTATTCTGTCAAGTTTCAGGAATGTCCTCAAGAATCATCAACTAATCCTCCATGAACACTCATTAGTCGATCAAGGACTACAAGAATATTTCTCACATTATTTTCAGAGGTTTTTTTTCTTACTATAGCATTTTACAGAGTAAGAGATGAATAAAGCCCCAGGAGACAACACAATGTGAAATTTGAAACCTAACAAGAGTAAAACCAGCTTGTATTTAGTACACACAATCTTGACTCTTCTTAGAATGATGTGTGAGACTGCACAGGCCTCTGAGAACTGAGCAGAGCCTGCCCACAGGGACTTGCTCAGGATGTGTATCAAGGGGAGCCCACAGTCAGCAATTTAAGCCTCATTTTCCTAAGAACCCAAGCTAAATAGCAATTCTTTTGTAAAAGACTCAAACCAGGAAAAGACATCAAGTAAGCTTCCAATTTTAAGTGTGAAGAAGTCCAATCAAATAAGCAGTAGGATAGTAGAGGGGGTTTGAGTGCAGCAAAACTTTGCACACCAACGAAAAGAGATTCCTCACACTGGCCTCACCTTCTCCCAGCAGCAAGTGAAGCCAGCAGGACAGAACTAATGAGCTCATGTCAGTTCCTGCATTGATTTTGTATTTATCTCTTGTCTTTAGAAGGTTTCCTTTGATTTTGTTTCTAAATACAGATATTTTATAACCAAAACAATGTATACCATGTTGTTGTAGCATCCATTCTAATGTATATACATATAATTTTCATCTGAAGCTCAAACAAAATTTCAAGGTGTGGAAAAACTGATTTTAAAAGAGCTTTTTTATTGATGATACAACCACTTATGGCTTTACATTGCCCAGTAATAGTAGCTAGAGTTGTGTTAATGGTATTGCCTACAAGAGTACACCATAAAATGCAAATAGTAGCATATAAAAATAACAATTACTTATAACACATATGAATAGACAAACTAATTCAACGTGCCATTAAAATGATGTTGTATTTTTACTATATTTTTCCTTCTTTTTCCTTACAGTTTTAACAGTAATAAAAAATCCACTGTCATGCAAAGAAGTTGACCATTTGTGTACAGGACTGCATTATATGCCTATATACACACATCCTGCACTAATAATGGACTACAGAAATAGACTGGTGTGAGGTAGCCCTTAACAAGAGGGAGGATTATCTTCAAGAATAAAGATAAAAGATTCAAATTAATAAACACCATGTCTTTATTATGTTGTTTTTCCTAAGTTTTTTCTTTCTCTTCAGCTACTCCAAAGGATACTAAAAAATACTAATTATTATTATTCCCTATTTCCCAAACTTCCAAGTAACTGAATTTTCCTATGACTGTCTCACTGCCACCATACAGGTCCAAAAAGAACCATTCACTTAGTTTACAATGGCAAAGTGAACAAAAAATAATCTTTGCCATAATTGAGCAGTACAATCCACCTGACAAAAAAGCAAACCATAAAATGACCCCATGTATGATGCTTGTGCTCACATGCAATGCTTTTTGAGATCTTCACAAGATCAGTCCCAGTTAATTTAGTGCTATGTTTAGTACCCAACCGCATTCAAAAAAGATACACACACTAGTGTTTGAGATTTCATAAAAATACAAGGACAAGTGTAAGAAATCAGGCCACAGGTCCCCACTGCCTGAGAGTAGCAGGCAATCTCTGAGAGTAATCAGCCAAAAATGTTAGGAAAAGTATATAGGTCAGAAAAAATGCACACAGGTAATTTCCAAATTGTGTGCTCCCACCCATTGGCAATGTGCAGCACAACCTGCTAACCTTGGGCCTTGGTGAGCCAGGGCTGGCATCCACCTCAGTACAAATGCACAGCTGCAGAGCATAAAGCTGTGTCTCACCTACACATAATTCATTGCTCTTCAGCCACTGAACCTCCCAGGAAAAACAATACTCTGTGACCCAGGTGAGCAACTGCACGCCATCAACAATAAACTGCAAATTCAAGCAAACAGTTTCTGCCCAAGGGCTAACATTTGTTCACAAACTATGTCAACATTAATAATATATAAGTGAAGAAGAATGCTTGCTTATGAAGGATTCACAAACAAATGCTGCTTTAGCCAGATAATTTGTTTGTGACAAAATGTTTGGCCAAATCTCGTGCGTGGACAGCTTCTAATTTTTAGTGTTCTCCCCTTCTCTTCACCCCTCCAGGTCTCATCAGGAATGAAGGGATGGGGACTGGAAGGTTGCCTGAGCTCAGTCTCTTCTGACTCCTCTACTTCCCCCAGCAAGAGGCAAACAGGAATCAGCCAGGACCACAGTTCCACTGCTTTCCATGAACTGTAACTATTTCAAAGACGTTTCTCTTTTCCCTCTTTCCCGTCCCTCCAATTCAAGATGCTACCTAACACAAGAAGCAAAACCACATCAGTGACGTGTCTCTCCTGGAACTCCTAATCACATCTCAATGCTACCAATCTGAAAGAAAAGCAGACTAGAAGAAACTGTCTGCTGAAAACCACACTACCTATAGCCCACACTGATGCTGATTACGTACCAAACAGTGGAAGCCCCTTCTGAGTGTTTGGCCCAGATTCCATGTACATCTTGTTAATCCCCTTCAATGTGCAGCATTTTCAAGCTACATTTCAAAACAGCTAGAGGGTTTAAACTAAGAATTTGTACCGAGTGGAGGCAAAACTGAATTAATCCTTAAATGCAGTACTCCCTCCTGTACTGGAAATTTCAGGCTGGATCCAGGCACCCATGTGAATTTCTCCAAGTAACTTCGATGCATAAAACTGGAGGCTGTCTAGAGCACCCTATATTCCCTCTATAATCAATCAATAGGGAGAAGACAGCCACCTCTCAGAGGGAAACTCAGAAAATGATACAAAAAAGAACAGCTACCAGGAGGCTGTTAGTAGAAAGTAACAGTGCATCCAATTCTGCTCCTCATGCAGGGATCAGACACCTGTCTCAGGACATCACACCACTCAGCCTGACACAGTTTCAGCCTGTGCCTCTTGCTTCCAGGTCTCACTTCCAGACAAAATAGGTCAGGTAGGGCAGTGTTTCATCCCAAAGCAAAGCTAAAAACCCCCTGTTGTTGGTTTTGTTTGTTGGAGGTGTCACATACACGGTTAGATGATTAAGATACAAGAGGAGGAAGGATTGATCCAATACTATTCCAGTTAACCAAATAAAATCTGTGATGATAACCAGCCTCAGCTACTAGATTTGTCATCACAGTCCATAAATTAGGTTTCTAAATCACTTTCACCGCTTTGAAAATTTCATATTAAAATACTGAAGATTCCTACAAAACTCTCCTCGCCTTTTAAACGAAACAGTAACATAGTAACATAGCACACTAACTAAAATATGTATCAAACTAAAATAATCCATAGCGAATTAAACCAGAGAAACAGCGTACTTCCAACAGCTATGCCAGCTACTAAAGAAATTATACAGATATTTTCATTCTTCTAGATCTTTTCCACCAAAATAAACTTAGCAGGTTATCCAATTCACAGTTCATAAAAGGCATATGCCACTGTAGAGGTATTCACTGTACACACCACTACTATTTTCAGTCTTGGCCATGTGAATTCATGAGTGCCAGCAGAAAGCACGTGTTTCTAGATGCCACTTAAGTATGTCTTAGTTTAATAACACTCTCACACATCAGAATTCCTCACTGTTTTGAACAGCAATGAAGACAAAACTGCCACTGCTAAGAATTTTGCCATCATACCAACCACATTATGCCAGGCACTCTGAAAACACACATTCTCCTTGGCCTTCCTTTCCTGTAGTGCAACTACAAAATGTGTGTGAACAAGCACCTTAGAAATGGTATTTTTTTCATTAATAACTGAAATACCTAACTGTGAACCTAAATGTTTCTGTAAGCCAAGCAGGGGATGTGCCTATGAAGAGATGCACATGCAGTCTGCCATGCCTGCTTAATGTATTTCCCGACAAAGTCCTCAATGCAGCTAATCTTGGCCTTAACAGATACTGCACTAAAATCAACTGGAGATGTGGGAATTATGAGGGAGGGCTCTGAGCAGCAAGGGAGGGCCATAGTCAGCAGCCCTGTGCTGCAGAGAACAGAGGAGGGACACACCCCCAGCTGTCCTGTGGGTGCTGGGCAGTCATCCTCAAGTGCCAGCCTTTCCAAATGCCACAGAAATGTGCTCTCCAAGTAGTACTTTTGTGTCCCCACTGTCTCCCATCCTGCCTTACAGATCCACTCCTCAGATCCTGATCCCTCATGCTTGTGCCTTCAGCCCTCTGTGGTTCCCAGGTCACAGATCCACAAGCCCAGGCATTACTGATCTTTCAGTAAAATACTCAATTTTCACGTAGTATCACACATCTCCAAGGGCATCTTGAAGTATCAATACATTTGCTTTTGTTTCTAGCTCAATGCAGCCAAATTCCAAAGATCTGACTTCACTTGAAAACGTGTGCATGTCTACAAAGGTAATTTTAGTCCTCACACACATATAGTGTCTCAAACCTATATCTGATTGGGAAAAAAAATCAAAGAATTGCTAAATATTTTTGAATGCAGAAATCTAAGCTACCTTACAAAGAACATTTCATACTCTTACAGTCCGTTTCTAAAGTTCAACATCTCAGATCAAACTGTTAGTAACATTCCTGCAACTTAGATGTCAGGTTTTGACCCTGGGATGGCAATTTGGAAGCCTTGCAATATTTGGTTTGGTGGGGGTTGTTTGTTTTGTTGCTTTTATGTGGGGTTTTTTTTGGTTGGTTGGGTGTTTTTTTCCCATCAAAGTTAATTGATGCACAGACTAAAAAAAAGTTAATTAAAGTTAACATCAAAGTTAGTATTTTCAAATATTTCAAATACTTTACGAAATGCAATGACAAGCTTATTTCTATTAAATGATTGGGGTTTTTTCCCTATCATTTAGCTTCCAGCCCCTATGGTAAGAATCGCACACTCACAAAACCTCTGGCTACTTTAGAACACAGTCTCAGGACTACACAATGGATACAGTTATAACATCAATGGAAGTGACTAAGGAATGGACACTTGAAATCTGGCATCCTAAACCTCATTAAGCTCTTCTACACTGTAGGGAACTGCAACTGTTCTACTACAACCTGACTTTGGCCCTGAGCGGGGAATCAGCGCTGGGGAGCTGTGTTGGCCAACCCCAGGATCAGAGCCAATGCCCTCTGGCCCCCGGAGG
>VXBN01007033.1:1877-40869 GCA_013397395.1 Sinosuthora webbiana
TTTTTAAACTAATCCTCTTAAAGATTGTGCTAAGTAATGAAAGGATGGGATGAAAGAGGCCTTTTTCATTACTACCACATAAACCGCTTGTGTAAATGTTTCATTAACACACTGCTTGACCAGTGTTTGGTGCTCCCCGCCCCCACCACCGCTACGGTTCTGCCGCAGCCTGCGAGACGAAATGTGCGATTTACACATGTTTAAGAGAAACATTCCCACACTTGAATGCTGCCCTATTCTTTAGAGAAGAAGAGACCTACCAAAAAACAAAACAAAAAAAAATGTGGAGGACATTTTAATTTACAATTTTTTTTTTTGTAAGTGCTTAAAAAGATCTGTTACGTCCAAGTACACAAGGACTGTGTTTTATAGTTTAGCGAGGTTCCTCTAATAATACGTTTGTCTCTTGCAAGCACCCTTAGGCAAGATGACATTTATTAAACATGATGGGTTTGAAGAGATATTTATAAGTTTTTATTTACTTGGAGAAAAAGGCAAAGGGTTTCAAAGGAGGTTTACCCTTTTGTACACTGAAATACAGGCAACACGTTACCTTTTAACCCCACGGGTGCAGTCAAATTCTTCGGAGCAATGTAGAGAGAGAAAAAGGTTTTAAATTGTCAGGTTAAGGCATACAGCATGTATTTGAACCATGTATTTGAGGCAATTTTGCAGTATTTCCTGCTCGTCTTATGACTATACACATAATGTTCTCTGTCCTGCAGCTAATCCTGTACACTGGCCATTTTCATTACATTATTAAAACAGAAATAAGGCATTATTTTTCACACAGTTTTTATTTCTGTAGAAATAAACAGCACCTACACCATGCACTGCTTTCGTGCTAACAATGTCTGACACGTAGGGCCAGCTAGACCTGGCGTATCAACATCAATGTCAAGTAATTCTGTTGAAACCAATGCTGTTGCTCAGGGAAAGCTTTGCTGGAATTTTATTAAGTTTACACAGGTGCCATCAGAAGTGGATCTGGCACATGTTGAGTAACATTTGCATTAAAAAAAAAACACACACAAAACAAACAATCAAAAAACAACCCCAAAACAACAAAAAAGACACACACACACAGAGAAAAAACAACAAAAAAAATCTCTTTTTAACTAGGCTTTACTTACTAAATAAAATGAGAAAATAACAGGTCTGTTATCAGAATCACCCCTCTTCTTTTCAGATGGAACGTGTGAAACTGTTATTATAATTTCATTCTACTGCCAATACCCTTACCTGAAATTATATAAATAAATGGAACTAAAATACAGCTATCAGGTGTTTATTTTCAACCCTACTTTGTTGCATTAAAAATAGCACTTGCATTGCTATGAATTTGACAGTTACCATGGTTAGTATAAGTTCCACATTTAGTTTGGTATATGTAAGCTTGTTTGCCACCATGACCATGATCTGGTTTCAAAGTGAATAGATTCATTTGGATCAACAGTCCCTCTAGGGGTAAATGCTTAAATGTATTTTCAAGAGCTGAACACATCAATACCTTCATAAATACTTTGATTTTTATTGACTAAAGTTGCGATGCTAATTCACATAGATCATTGTATACTTCACTGAGCTTTTAACATGGTACTTGATTTTTAGAAAGAGTGATCAAATTTTTACAAAGAAATGATAGGGGAAGTTGTCCCTCAGATTCTTTCTTTAGCTCAGAAATGGAGGAAGTAAAAGGAAGACTACTTTTGCAGTACAAAAATTGCCCAATAAATGTTCATGTGCACTATATATTTTACTTGCATGGTAACGGCTAATAGCAATGTAGATGTGTCAGTTAGGGGACAATCAATTATCTAATCATGTTGCTAATGTGACTGTAGCAATACCATTGGATTATTTCTCATCAGAAAGTGTCTCTGACGTGCATTTCTCCTGTATATATTATAAGGAAGAAACATTTTTTTAATGCTTTTTTTTAACTATTGTTTTTTCATTAAGAAACTATAGTTGATCCCCTGCAGGAAATCTTTAATTCACATTGGTAAACCCACATAAATAGCATAAATACCCCCATACAAAAAATTGGAATGCTTACATTTGGTATGAGTTTGCAACGTTTGTTTGATGTTACACCAAACATAGT
This sequence comes from Sinosuthora webbiana, assembly GCA_013397395.1. Taxonomy (NCBI): domain Eukaryota; kingdom Metazoa; phylum Chordata; class Aves; order Passeriformes; family Sylviidae; genus Sinosuthora; species Sinosuthora webbiana. The sequence continues at coordinate 3,985 of VXBN01007033.1, forward strand.
CTTAAAAATGTCTTCTGTATATCATTAACTTCAAGCAGCTACAAACTGATAATAATAAACAAAAGTATAGTCCAATTAATGGAATGGAAAATATTAATTACTTTGAATGTTTTTTTATTTGTATTTTTTTACAATAAGAACAGTCAGCATTGGAATGATCTCCTCAGGGCAATGGTGAATTCCCCAGTGCTGGATACTTTTAAAGATTCAGCTGCACAGGTTTCTTGTCTACAGCATGCTTTTGCAAAGTAAGGTTGAAGCATATGGTCTTTGAGGTTCCCTTCCAACCTGGTATTCTCTGATTCTCTAGTTTTATGATTTTACATCTCAGTAAAGTTTCCCTGAACTCTACTCTTTGAAATTTTTCGTGGTTTGAAGCCAGATCCCGCAAATACATATGTACACTCTCACAGAACAGTTCTGTTGAATGAAGCACAATCAAAATTACAATCAAAAGTTCCCAGGAATTTGAAAAACCTTGTTTGGACTCATCATTTTGGTCTCCGTGAGGGAGGAATTTTCTCCTCACCACTGCCATTGGTAGCACAATAAATGCTCTGGTACAACTCTTACCACAAAAAAGCTCAAATACTGCAAAGTTACCCTGGGCTCCTGAGGGATCTGAGGACATGCCTTGGGAATAGCACATTCCTCATCAGTGAATTTCCTATCCAACATTTTCAGGAGACAAAGAGCTTTGAGGAGCAAAGCTATAAGGCAATCTTTTGTAGCATTTATAAGCTGTATAACTTTTGCAGGGGACAGCTGGGCTTATTTAGGGGCTGAAATTGAAGGCTTGTGTCATAGTGATGGTACTGACACAAAAGCAGAGCAAAAATATAAAGAGCTGTAGAGCAGTTATTTTGTCAGGATGGTATCTGCTGGATTAAGCTGTTCATAAACACAACGTTTTTGCAGCTACAAGAGAACTCACTTTTAAAGGCAGATGAACTTAGAAAGCTTAGGCATACCATAGGGTCCATCAGCATCTCACAGTTAATTAAAGGAGTGAGTGGAAAGCATCAAGGCTTGCCCCTCTCTACATGAATAATTCACCGCCTGTATCCTTTATTAAAGCCAGTTACTTTACCACAATGATTCCCAGCCTGCGATGCACTGGTCTCAGAAATGAGAGATAAATTGCAACAAGGCCTGCAGCTATATTAATAAATTGAAATGAACACTTATTTGCTCATCTAATTAGAACTGTAGGGTTTTTTTTTCAAAATGTAGTGTAGTAATGCATTACCTTGGCAGCCAATACCTGCTGAAAGAAATAATTAACAGAAACACTTTCTTAGGAAATTCTATTTCACTGAAGACGAAAGTTTTCTTCCTGATATTTTTTCTTTAAACTATTTGTATTTAACTATGTTGCAGTAGAGATCTGTTGTGGATTTTGCACTGCTAAAGAGCAGAAAATTGTTGGGTTTGAAGTGCCTGTAAGTATTCATAAATTTGCAAATAAAGCAAGAATGCATTAAACTACTTTCACGAACTCTCTTTTAAAGGCGTAATTGCATGATATACACTTTGAACAGTACTTGAAGAATGCAGTAGTTTTTTCTAACCTTTGGTTAATTTTACAGCCAAATAAAGTACTTCAAAACTAATAATTTACTGATTTTCCAGCTGTATATGCCTTATGAAGTCTATTACCTCTGTCTGCAAATCTCATCTTCAATTCACTAACTTTGCCCCTTTTTACTTTCAAATATATTTGCTTGCATTACCAGTTAGAAAAATGCACTGTCAAATTTTTATGTGAGTGTGGAATTGGCTCTTAAAATAAGAGAGCTACAATATCTCCTTCTCTGTAGGTGCAGTTTGAATAATCAAAAGTTTATCTTCTCCACTCTTCAGCCACTCACAGAATAGAACAATGTCCAGGTCTCTGCATTAGGTTTGCAGATTTATGCTTGTCAGTCCCATCTTTTGTTATCACTGGTGCTGACATGCAAATTTAGTCCTCTCATTTTCTTCCCAGAACAGTATGCCAGCAAGAACTTTCGTGAGCTTGGCTGGAAAATGACAGCTGAACCACAGGGTTCTGATAATGTGTGCATGTAGGTAGGGACAGATGTTTGCCTATTGGTTTCCACAGATACCTCAATAGATATGAAAGAGAAAAGTATATGTGGGATAAAGTCAAATGATACGAAGCCCAACTATTACTCAGACAGATGTCACCACGAGGAAAGATGTCCCAGAGCAGCAGTGTAATGTCCTCAGCAGTTTCAGCAATGCTTGGCAGTGGAGCATAGCCACCATAGATAGACACTGGGAATGGTTTAGATTATAGAATAGGGAGGAAGTGGAGATTGCTGATCAAAGGAAGGATCTTTTCAAACAGAATAATTTTATTTTCTTTCCTATTTTTTTTTAAATAACATTGAATTTATCAACTACATAGGACCACGAGAAATGTTATTAAAAAAAAAAAAAAGCTGAATTTTTCTGTAGTTAATTTGGTAGATTTTTGGAATAATCATTAGATGGTTTTAGGGCAATAATTAATCCATGGATATGGAGTTAGACAGCATGGCTGAGTTTGAGCTTGCAATTGTTTTTATTTGGGGATTCAGGCACATAAAGAGATTTGAATGTGCAGTCTGCTTCCTCCTGGCATGCATTCATCCAGCATGGGAATGCAAAGCTTGTGTGTTTAAAGAAGCATGTCAAAACTGCTTTGTAAAGAAGGGGGTAAAAAGCCCCAGTCCAAGTGGCAGGCCTAAGTTTAGTGTGCTAATCATATTCATTCTTCTTGTAACTGAAAGAGCTCCACTGTAGAACTTAAATGAAATGAATGGTGTTTCAGACACGTGGTTAGTGATTTTATATGGTCAGTGTCATTTTTTTTCTTCTGGAAATTCAATTTGTTCCTATTATGCCAAGGTCACAGATTGGGAAATCTTAGACAACATTCGTTCTCTGCCTTTGATGAAAAGGGTCAGTGGAGTAGTACAAAGGAGCATTAATCCAATGTGCTGGATCACCAAATTATATTTAAGTCATTTTTAATTAATGATTAGGAGTTCTTACTAGTTTTCTTGAAGAAAATAGAAGCAAGCCTACAAACAACTGCTTCATAAATGAATATTCAAGGAAAAGTATTATTTCAATGTCAGGCCTAATTTTGAGTTTTACCCTATTAGTAGAAGCTTTCTGCAGTTGAATTTGACATACATTTGTTTGCACACTGTTACTAGTCAGGACTCAGTGAAGTCGTGTAATTAACACCTCCACATTATCTCATGCAGTGAAAGCAAAGAGTAAAACAGATGACTCACTTTGTTTCAGCTTTGCTCTTGTTTTCTCATACAGAAGTACTTAAGAAGCCTGAGCTCATCAGAATGCCATATGGAGTCAACAGAAAGCATAAAAGCGTTTTTAGGAAGGAGTTCATCGTAAGAGCTAAGCAGTGAGCCCTCATCAAGTCTCAAGTCATGATATTGCTGCACACTGCTGGGGTAACAATTTACCAGTCTGGGTGACACTCACAGGTATCAGCCTTTGAGTCTGACTCTGCTGATGTCAATCAAAAGACATTGTGTCTGCTCGTGTAATTAATTCTCTACACAATGAAGGGAAATGATGTATCCATATAGTCATTTTCTCCTGTGCATGACAGTGCCCACATTAAGGAAACTGTACATTTTAAGCCATCAATTGCACAGCATATGCATGTTGTGAAGTCATGTTATGAGTATCAGCATAAACTATGACAGGGAAAATGCCTAAGTTTTACACAAGAATTTTCCATGTTTATCATTCATGTATTATTTGGGGTTAGAACACTTCACCATTTTCAGGTGTAAGCTCCTCACCAAAAGTCTAATATTCTAAAATATTTTTTCACAAATGGCCAGAGGACAAATTCACCAGATTGCAGGAACGTGCACTTTAAATGAAGACATGATTTTCTAGGCATCTGGTTTCAGAAAAATCATCCTTTTAGGTGACATTTACCTCATGTAATTTGTCTGCTGAAATTTGGTGCTGTGTATAAAGAACCACACCTTTTTCTTTCCTGTTTTTTGCAACATTATAATCAATGGTGGAAAACAAAAAATACAACTCTCAAAATGAGAAAAAGCCCCACAATCCAAGATAGCTGCAAGAATATTTTATTTAAACCTCTCAGTGCAGCCATTCAGTTAACAAGTATTCCCAAAGCAATATGAAATCCAGTCATTAAATTATTATTGAGAGCTCGGCTGACTTAAATACTCAGATAATAGCAAAGCTTGTTTACTGGATGGAAGCTGGCCAAGAACATTTGAAGAATTAACATGCATGTGAAATTTCCCACAATTATGAAATAACCATTAGGAAAGGAAATGAATGAGTGCAATCGAATTTCTCAGAGCTGCTGTCTTTGGTTGTAAGTATTTGCAGCACTGATAACAGAGCCCCACAATTTGCTACCGTTTGCGTCATTACCACCTCTATTGATTTAACCATCCCACGTGCTCCTGCTTTATTATTTTGCTACTCAAGAGTAGCATCGTAAGTGACGGGGTCACAAATGTTATTGTACTACTGTGATTTGGAGAATTATTAAAGATGGGTCACTTCATTACTGAGATCCCAGAGGTGCTGTATGCAGCAGAGTTGAGTAGTTAAGTTCAGTGGAAGCTGGCAGGGGCTTATGCATGGCTGGGGCTATCTGTCCTTTACCTCAAGACTAACAGTGATGCCACTGATGCATTTTTAGGTACATACTATTGTGCATGTTCGGCGAAGCTAAAATAGATTTGTAAAAAAAACGTCAGTTGGCCACCACGGGTTCTTCAGCTCTGTTTGCAATAGGTCACAGCACAATGTAGCTTGTCCTGAAATAGCATCCTGCAATGGTTTGTAACCTTCAAACAGGATTTCTAATAATAGCCTTGCTTCTCACTCTGGGCACTGTCCCAATGGCTCCAGACATCCAGAATGAAGCTATAAATTAATCTAATCAGAACATTTCTAGAGGGTATAGACAGTAATCTGGGACACATTCCAAATTCTCATATTCCAGAAATACTCCTGAGAGAAATGTTGCTGAACTGGTTTCAGAGTAAGTACATTCCCTTGTTTGATTTTTCCAAGACTGAAAACAACTGAGTACAAATCCCAGCCAAAGGAATTACTTACACAGGCATTTTCCTCTCTCTCTTACACTTGAAGTACTAGTGGACTCCAGAAAATCTGCAGTGAGGGAAAAATTATGAGTGGAGCTGCCTCAGCAGAAGAGTAAAGGATGGACAAATAAATTTACATGTGCTGGAGATTATCTTGGCTTGATTAGGAGACTACTACCAGAGTAAACTACAATTTATTTTTATATCCTCTCTGTTTGTACTGGCTAATACACCAGTTTCATGCTATTCCCTACAGAAACAAGGATTAGCCTTTCAGGTGGAGCAAAGTCTGTCTTTGTATCATAGGTAAAAAAGATAGAGGGTGAGTTCCTTCTCTCACCACCACGAGGACCTGATGTAATCAGTTGTTACAGTGGATCCCTGACCCACCTCCATCATAAGGACCCCTTATATGTATGTGTTCCACCAGCTCCCAGTATTTCTTTGGAAAGGGCTAAGGCTGTATGGCACACGCACTAGCCGAGGGATGACCACTCCAGTTAAAAGCCAAATTATATCTTTGTATTTACTATATCGTGGTGTGTCTGGAATGGAAGTTCTTTCCTTTCATATTTGGTGCTATGAATGCACAAGTTGTTATAGACTATATAGTAAGAAGCTTGTTTGACATTTAAACCACCGGAATATTAATATTGGTTGTTACAGATAGGTTACACCCATTTGGTTGGTTAACCTGCAAAAAAGATGAATGGTTTAAAACCTGTTAATTAATATGGTAACAAGTATTTTTCGGTGAGGTTATTGCTACCATAAACTTTAATCAGCAGTTAGTAAGCAGCAGCCTCTGGTTTTAAGTTCTTACTAATGATGAATTAACTATTTCTTAATATTTAATAAAGACTTTTTACCAATCTGCATACAGAACATGATTTCCTCTGTTGGTAATTAACATTGTCCCCTGGGTGCTAAGTCCATATATCTATACCAAAATCCTTGCTGCCAGGAATGAAAAGCAGCAAATTTAACACCATTTCACTAGAGATTTATGTTTTTGTTCTTTTTGACTGGCTACATATAGCAACCAAAACTAGCTTTAAAGAATACAAAATCTAGCTATTTAATGGTCTATTGTTTGCTGAATTATATTAATTATACCATTGAACTTCACTCCCCCCTCCCCCTTTTTTTTTATACACTCAAATCTCAAAAGCAAGAGTCTGAAAGTAGTTAATGATCTACAAAAGTGAAAAGGGGAGGAATGAAGGTGGGATTTGTTTGATTTTTCTAAAAGCTAACTGGAGCTGGTTGGAAAAAAACACCACAGAGCACTAATAAATATATGCCTTGTAATAGTAAAAGGAAAAAGGTACACATAACCTTTCTAAATAGTCTAAGGGCAGAGGTTTGCTTTTCAATGAAAAGGTCATCTAGAATGAATTAAAGTCATTTTCCTGCTGTGGTCCAAGCATGTGGCTTCACTTTGAAGGTTAGAATGAAGTTGTTCTTACCCATGTATATTGCAGACATAGTTTTAAAAAGTGCATTGCAAAAAGCTGTCATGAGTTTTCAGTCTGTCCAGAGAAACAAAAATTGTGATAATTAATATACTGTGTCTGAAGATTAATCTTCTAATTTGCTATTAAAGGTAAAATACTTTTATGAGTCAGTTATTTTGTGCTCATTTAGGGACACTCATCTGTCAATTAATACTCTTCATATTTAGTATTTTTCATAATTTTTCTATGTTAAATCCTTTAGTTGATATCTCTGCCTCCATGGAATCACCCAAGAAAATACAATAGCAGGAATTTTGTGCTGCATGACAAGTATAGACAATGGGACAGCACATGTGAAAGAGATTTCTGTACACCAAACTAAAATGTATTCAGACAAGTTATAGAATTAACTGTTTACATTGTAAGGATTTGTTTTCAAAAATGTCATCTTTCAATGGTTTTACCCAAAAGACCATATCCACAAGGACATATACTCAGGAAACTAAAACAACAAAACATAAAAGAATAATATTTTACCTTTACATGGTTTAGAGACAAAATTAAAATTTCCCAAAGAGCTATCAGTGTCACCAAGGATAATGAGAAAAAAAGACTTGAAGAGGAATCAACTATCATCAAAATTTATCCAGAATAGAACTTTACAAAGCATTTTAATGGACTTTATCCTTCATCCTCTATTACCTGCTGTGTCATCAACTGAAATGGTTACCAACAGTTTGTTTTGCATTGGTCAACATTTTCATAAGGAAAATGAACATTTTTTTCTTTCTCAAGCAGCATCAAAGGAATGCTAGAAGCACACATCCATGGCTGAGGCAATAAGGGTTCCTGAGTGCTCAAGAAAATAATGCCCATGGCTCAGTTCAAGGCTTGAAGTGTAAGGATGGGTGAACAGTAATTCCCCCCCTCCTAAAAAATCTCTTATGACAGATATTCCCACATACAAATCTGGATGCCTGGAGTCTCTCATGGCATGCCTTTCAGTTGTACCAGGGAGGAATACTGATAGAGAGGAGGGAACCCACTGACTCTCTGAGCATGGCACCTGTATCCACTGTGATTTTGGTGGAATATATGATGTTAAGATTTTACTGAAAAAAGCAGATTTAGGACTAGACTTCTTCATACCTGTGGAATATGAGAAGTGTGACAAATGCCTATCACAACAATTGGAAATAGTCTATTTGGAAAATTATTAACTGCTTCCCTCCAAAATGATTTTTCTTTCTCCCTTTATTATTATTTTTTTTTCTCCTTCTTTTTTTGAAATTTGCCCTCTCATAAAATATATATCTGTGTGTTTTCATTCCAAAGCATTCCTCTGTTGTGGTTAGGTTCCACAGGAGGGTTCCAGCTTGTAAAGGTTAACTGTGCAGAAATCAAGGCTTTGTGCATTTTTGCAAAGGTCACACTCATCAGTAGTTCTGGGAGGGCTGCTGGGAAGGGCTGTAGTAAGTACCCAATGATTGAACCACGGCTCCAGGTTTCATTTCCTTTAAGAATACTGTTACAATCACTGGTTGTGTCACTAAGAGATAAAGAGGCTGCTCAGTCACTTGAAATTCAATTTGTACATTACTCAAATCTGCTCCACCTCCTTCCTTCACGGTTCCTGGCAGCTGCTTGCTGGCACTCTGAATTTCAAATGCCTGAGCTGAAGGAAGCAGTTTAATAAACGGGATAGGTTTTGATTAATGTAACAAGCTGAAAATAGACAATGATGCAATGCATATCTCAGCAAGAATCACGGACTTGGATCAAATCTCTGTGTGCTGAGGAAGGCTGCTGTGGCAGAGAGTTCACCCAGAGATGAATATTTATGTTTCGATAACACCTTGAAGGTTCAAAAACTACCAATACACAAGATTTAAACCTGTAATCCTGTTAAGTCTCTGAGCATCTCCTACAGGTGACTGCACAGTCATGAAGTTCAAGTTTAGAATAAGTATTTGACATTGACTGAGTTCCAGCAAGAGCACTGTGCACTTCACCGCAATGTTTTTGTTTTATCTGGAAGACAGAAATGTTGTATTTCTTTCAGTATTAGGAATGTAAGCAATCATTTGCTGTGCTGTATACAAAACAATGACTTACATTTGTCAAGATTCATTAGCAATTCACCATCCTACAAAAAGCTGACATTCTTTGACATAGTTTCAGACAAGCACTCAGTACAGAGTTTACAGTCATCCAGTGCTGATCTGTGGCTTTAATGCTAGGAAACCTATTCTTTCCCCGTGCCTGCATCCCCAAGCCACAGACATACAGAGCGCTTGGAACTGACATTATCTTAAAATTCTTCTTCAAAAACTTGCAGCATCCCAGTCTTACACAATAGTACTTCATTAAGGTAATAAGCAATGGTGCCTCACAAATGGAAAAAGCTGAAGATGTCACTGAAGATGAAGGTGACATCTCCACTGTCTTATGTATGAAGAAAATAAAATTTATATATATTTACAGGAAAGGTCTAAATTATAAAGATTTGAGCCTGCTCATTTTTTTTCATGAGGTCTTTCAATGAGCTATAGAGGAAGAGGTTGAACCCGGAGAGGCAGGTTGCTTCCAAAGGTGGCAGTGAGTGAATGTAAAGTCTTTGGGTTTGACTACCACTCCCTTTGTAATTCCCCACTTTTCTGTGAAAATATATTCTATGTTATGATTAATCAGATTTATTGGATTTATTTTTGGTTTTATTTTCTTTATTTGAAAATCTTATTATGGTCTCAGTTACCTAATATAATGCTATGCAAGTTAAAATCTACATCTGTTTAATTTACATGTCCAGAGAGTAAATTTTGTGTGAATAGTTCTGTAATATTACATGAGGTACTATTGAAAGTGGATTGGTTTCTTAATTGAAAACCATTGGAAAATTTTATAAAATTATTGAGAATTGAAAACTATTACAAAATTTTATGAAATAGTTCTGTTCTCATAATTTTATAGTGTATTTTCATCTCACTGATATAAATTACATTTTTTAGTCACTACTTGTGAATAATTAAATTAACACTAGTTCTGTAATGAAAGCATCTGATCTGCAACCCAAAGAATTTAATATTTGCGTATAAGACATATAAAATGTGCATATAAGACATTATCTTGACAATCTATACTGGAAATAACATTGACTGTATATTCTGGCACACTGGGTTGTTGACTAACAATGTTGCTGGGTTTTTTTTTTTAAGTTATTACATTCAAAATGTCTTTCTGTGTTTATTTATGTTTGTTTTCAAAGTCCAACATACTATGATCCCATAGTGTAATTTCATACATTTAATTTTATCTGTGCTTCATTTTTATCTGGGTTATCTATGCTTCTTCTCCTCCTACCCATTGAAATTACTTCCCATATGCTTGTGAGTCTATTGTTGTTCATTTAAAATTTAAAAACCCTGAGGACTATAAATCAATAAAATATTAACTCTCTGATAAGTCTTATACCATGAATAACAAACATTTTCAGTCAGCAGTTTGCAAACAAGCCATGGGCTAATATTTGTTTGCATAAAGCATTCAGCACAGAAGCATAAAAGATATTTTGTAAAAATAGGGATTAGTTTGGAGATTATTCCCATGCAGGAGAAAAAGCTGGAATCGTCATCTATTTCATGCACAATCAATAACTAAACCAGCTCTTGTAAGGATGTTGAGAATATTGAGAATATTCCAGTGTTTGGAATTTGGGTGAGTTTTTGTTTGTTTGGGGTTTTTTCAATAATTAAAAACAGGGAGAAAAAAACCCAGAAAATTAAGTTGTCCTGTTTAATTGTGACGTAAGCCAATAATGTTATGGGTAAAAAACAGAAGAGCAAAGGAATTCTGATAAACACTTGGACTTGAACATCAGTTTCAGAGCTGTTAAAGGTGAAATAAAAAGGTTCATTCTGGTCTTGCCAGAGTTTCTATGGAAGTTGTTTGTTGTATTGAGATAATTTTTTAGGGGTTTATTGAGAGAAAATGAGGGAATGGATATGTCTGCTTTCATTTCATTTGATATATCTTTGTTTTCAGTGTGACACGCATTTCTCAGAGAAGCAAACAATGTTTCCCATGTCTGTTGAAGAAGCATGCTTTACCTGGGAACCTATGTGGGAAAATAAATGGAAAATAAAAGCATGTCTGTGTCCTGTTTTTTGAAGTTCAGGAAGTAATTTCTTTCTTTTGGTGAATAAACAAGAATAGTAGACAGAAAAGAAAAAGGATTTATGAGAAGGAGGAAAAAGACAGTAAGAGAAATGTAAATAAAGGCAAGGTGTCCTCAAAGAAAAGTATCAAGAGCTTCAATTTGGGGTTATATTTCTGTGTGGATTTCATCCTGGTAGTTGAAACACTGATCTAAAGGTTTATTTATGTCTGTATTTATGTATCTATATTTAATTTTCAGTGATATGTAAATAATGAGGCAGTATTTATTGCAATTTTTGCAGGGCAAGGTAGTAGGTATTTGCATGCAAGTTTTAATTGTAGAAAAAAAATCATTGGATTTGAGACACATTGTGAAAGTATACCTAGCCAGTCCTTGACATGGTATCCATGAACATAAGGGGTGAGGTGGGGAAGTGCAGAAATTAAACTCACAATTTAGAAGTCCTAAAGGAAAGATGAATAATTGAGTCACCAGCAGTAACAGACAAGGGAGGATGAAAAGTGCTGATGTGTTTCACTTTGCCTCGTGAAGGTTGTCCTGGTTTACAGCTTTTCTGTTGCTTGAAGTCACAGGAGGAGGTTCAAGAGTGCAAAAAGTGGCATGGGCATGGCCATCACCAGGACGAAAGTTGGACTGGGTTTGGCCTTAGTCTCTTTTTCACTCTTCTATTTATGAAGGTCCCATCAGTGTACATTTTGAGGTCAAGTTTTCAATTACTGGATACACACAATTACATCAGTGAGCATAAACAAAAACTTTTATTTAACCTGTCTGGTTGTAAAAATTTTTAAGAGTTTCCTTTTTAATAAATTGTCTACTTAATTCCTTTCTACTTTAACTCTTTATATTTTGTGGTATGTGTTTTGAAGGCACTGCTATATGCATGACAGGAATTATATTTATTATATACACATTGTCCCCATTGTGATAAAGTATGTAATTATGAAATACCAAAATTTCTCAAAGTGTTCACATTTTAAACTGAGTGGATTTAATCCACTGACAGACATATGAAAAGTTCAGCTGTTAATTGCATTCTGCTGCTTCATTGGTATTGAATGTTTCACCACCAGTTGAGTTCTATGCAATTCTTTCAGTGATTTATTGCATTTGCTTCAGATATAAAGAAGCTCTTTGCTCAAACATAGAAAGTTTTGCTGTTCTGTGAACTTCAACTGCTCTTGGTATAACCCAGAGGAACAGCCAGAGGAAATGTTGCATTTGAAACACTCCTATATTGGTTTTTTTTTCACTGTGATTATGACAAATATGTCACCTAAATAAACAAAGAATAATATGTATTTGTCTCTTACATAACACGTATTTGTAATGCATCCATTTTATCTACTGTACTTCCTATATTATTTCAATTATTATTTTATCTTTCCAAATATTGCGTACTCAAACAACAACAAAGCCAGAGGGCTTTGGGCTTATTTTCCTCTTTCTAATACCAGAACTGCTGTCTGATCTTCGTATTTTTTAAAGCAGAATTCATTATCTTAATCTTGTTAGTGTTCTGAGGAACTTCTTTATATAGCTCCAGTTTAATGTTGGTCTGCAAGCTTCATGTCTTAATACAAATGCCATCTGGTTCAGCTACATATATTTGTATAATGGCAACACCATGGAAAATCCTAATTCAGACTAAATGCATTAAATAAGATCAGAGTACTTCAGCAGGTCAAGGTCCTGCCTGTTGTCAGGCACCAGTCAGTGCTTACCACAGAAGGTATTGGTTCTCTTGCATCTTTCTGTAGAAATTTATCTAACTGACTTTTATTCCAGGGGAAATAATATAAATTTTCATTGAAGAAAACACTACATATGACAGCACTAAATGAATCATCTTCAATCACTTTTAAAATAGTTGATTTATAGTCTGCAGTTGGAAAGCTGTAAGTTAGGAAAATATTTTTGCTGTCAAAAATGAAATATAGTTCATATCTAAATAAAAAAATAAGTCCATGTCTCCATCCAGGGAGAGTGTGTATGTGTGAGTGCATGCATTTGTCATACCTGTAAATATGTAGGTAATCTATGTGCAAGAACACATGCATATTTTGGCCACATCAAGAAATGCTCAATAAAAATTGCTTTTCTAAAGTAAAAGGAAAACAAATTTACTAACCAGCACACACTAAAATAAAATCCATAAGAGAAAAGAATATTTTCTTGGAATTATTCATATTCACACATTCTCCAGTGAGACTTTCATATATTTGGTGACATTGTGAAATGTCGTTGAAGAAAAGGCATTTCAGTTTAGCCTTGAGCAAACATGCATGTACTAGAAGAACTGTGCATATGTAAAGGCTTTCTCTTCTTCCAAAAGGGACCTGGTTTTGCTATATTCATAACTGAAGCTAAGCTTAGGCTAGTGAGGTGCTACATGATAAGAACTTGGTTAGCAAACACATTGAGGAGTTGAATGACTTGAATAAAAAAATCCCCAGCAGTGTGTTTCAGTGCAAACTGCATTGGTACTCTGCAAGGAGATCAATGCTTCACCCTCATTGATTTTTGTCAGTGGCAGAACCAGGATTATGCACGATGTGAAACTGTATCCCCAGACATACTCAATCTGATTTCCTAGTCAGTGCTAAAAAGGCACAGTGTTGTCCTGAAAACATAAGGTTAGAGAAGTGTAACATAAAAAACTTGTACTTCTGGCAAGCCTTCATGTTAAATAGATTCATCATCATACATCCTGGGTGTCACGCAATCCATTGTATAAAAATATTAGTTTGGTGCTATAGAGTACATATACATATACATATACATATACATATACATATACATATACATATGTGTAGATGTACGTTCAAAACCATTCTGCAGAGATACCAAAGAGAGAACTTGAAATGCATTTCATACACATCACTTCAAAATGTAGTATAGCTTTTCTCTGGTAGACTTCAGCTTTATTTTAAACACATAAAAAGAAATAATTTCTTCAAAAACTTCATAGAAGGAATGTAGTACATTTTCAGAACATAAATAACCTTGTAATTTACAATGTATGCCAGTTTTCAAAAAGTAATAATTACAGTAAAATATATCAGTGGGAAATGACAGCTGACAGGAGCTTTGTTCTGATCTGCAATTTCCCCTTGTTTGTAGCTTCTCAGAGAAGTCATGGGAACACTATCAAATACTGCTTGGCTTTACTTCAGTCTGAACACAGGGGTGAATTGAATTTGCTCAGATTTTTCCTAACCTATTTGTTGGTGGACATAGGCAAAAAAAAAAAAGAAACAGAGGCGCAAGAAAGAGCAGTGATGGCTTGAACAAGGAAATTTTCTCTCCTGAGCTTCTGCCATTCCAGTCTTTGGAGAAGCAAATACTGCTCCCAGAAACTGCAAGCTGCTTATGGAAAAGGGTCAAAATAATGCACGTCCTAGAGAGGCACGTGTTTACTTTATAGTTATTTCGAAAATGAGCACTGCCTACATTTAGTAATTTAAGGTCACAGTCATTTCTTTCTGTCTGTGTTTATTCAGTGCTACCACTCATCTAGGCACATATGCACACCTACAGCAGGCTTCACATCATGAAAATTTAGTAAGTGGCTACTAGGAAGCTTGAAGTTACTGCAAAATAAACATTGGGGCTGATGATTCCATAACGTTCATAATTCTTGGTTGAGCAAGTGGGTAGGGATTTTTAACTTATTTAGACAGGACCATGTGAATGGATAGATAGAGCAACTCTTGAAGGCATTACAGAAAACAGTCCTGATTTCCTTTAGCTGGTGAAGGGAGTTGTGTGTTTCTTGTGAGCTAAAGAGTGGCAAGCAGTACTCTGGAATACTTCTATCAGGTGCTGAAGATCTGGATAAATGTGATTAGAGTAAACAGTATCTTGGAAGAAAAGTGTTCTCTTAAACATGGGAAAGTACTCCTTTGTTTTAATATAGCACAGACAAAAGCCTAGACAGAGACCTCATTGTTTGTTGGTTTTTTAGTCCTGGATATTTTAGTTTATATTGAATATTTGATCAGGAAAGCACTTATTAGTCTACTTGGCCTTAAAACAAAAAACAAAATCCACTGGCCTATGCTCATAAAGGCTTTTGTTGTAAGGGGGTAGATATATGCACATATTTAAGTACTTTCAAAAAACAAGACCCTAGTTTTCATACAAAATGCATTGTAACAATTGAAAGACTTTCCACTGTTCCCCATTCATTAAGCTTGGTACTTCATTCATGAAAAGCCACTCTAAAAACCTGTTTCTAATGTGACTCTAGTTCCATGCTGAAAGTAGACACTAAATCAGTTCACTGAAAATTATCTTGTTACTGAGGAAATTGCATTTTTTTAGGACCTGGTACACTTGAACTAGATGATATCAGTCTAAACAAACAATGTAAAGTAATTTGATTATGAATAAGTAGGAGGATGCACAGAGAAAACTAACACCATTGTTTAACCTCAAAACTATGCTAATAAGTACGGTGATAGACATGAAACTCCGAATAATGGAGCTGTTATTCTAGCCCACGAGGCTGTCTCAGGGGACTCTTAAGTGGATTTGCTATGCCATGACTAAATGTAGCTCCAGTCCAGTATTTTGCATAGCCTAAAGTATCTTGTTGCAGTATATTCTCACATTTATTTAACTAGATCTTTTTTAGAGGAAAATACATTCTTCCAGTTAGAAAGGAGACATATGTGCATGTTATTACATACTATTTATTTGCTTGCATGTAAAATGGAAGACTCTTCCAGAAATAACCTCTTTGTGAAAAAGACTGCCAGTACCAGAATATCAGTGTGTCATTAAAAATGAAAAGGATCCTTTTGAAAAAAAAAAGACAAAAATTGAAAAATATCATGAACTAATGAATGTACACATATGCACATGTGTTTGTCTGAACCAAAGCTGATGGTAATGCAGAGCATGCTCCAAGAATTATCTGAACCCAGTTTAGGTTAGATTCATCTACAGTTACTTGGCATTGACTGGTTACTGTATTTAATTTATTTTTACAACAGCCACACTCTGCCAATAAAAGATCAAGCAATTTTGGTTGCTGGGTTGAAGTTTTTAAAAGTACTTGATGTTACTCTTGAATCTGCTCTCATTTACAGCTCACTGAAGGGTCTGGCCCAGTGGTGGATTTATAAATACAAACGTAAGCTGAAAAAGCTGCTTTTAAAGCAGAATGCACAAATCTGAAGTTAAGTGATTTTCACACCACCTATCTTGTTTATGCAGTTTCCAGTTCTGAAAGTGGGTGGTTATGCAGAATAAAAAAAAATTAAAAATCTTGTTTGTGTATTGCGTCCAATTTTCTGTTGGCCTTTTACAGCAGAGAAACATACAATTACACTGCACTTAAAAAGCACTTAGATGAACTCATTCCAGTTTCCCATACATACAAAGTAGTGAGTTTTTAGATAAACTACATTAAAATGAAGAGAGACAAGGAGGAGATTGTGTGTTGTGATTTTATTTTGATTACTGCATTTTTTTTTTTTTTATTAAAAAGTTAACTTTTTATTTGCTTTTTTACTTCTCCCTAAAAGTATTTAAATGAATAGGACAAGAAGAGCTAAACAAACCACCTTCTTTGCGGGAAAAAAATGTTCAGCTTTTGTCATCATCTCATACCTGTTATTGCAGTATCATTTTTCTTGGATAGAAACCTGATCTTCCAGTCATTCATAATAATTAAAATCCCTTTGTTTATTCTAAGAACATGGGGCTCCATGGTCAGTGCCTGGCATAATTCCAAGTTAAGCACAGTGAAAACCCTTGTAACAACCATAAGCCTGCCTAGTCCTAGCTCAGCTGCTATAGCAGGTGTCCGCTCAGTGAAAGTTTCACTGTCCTTTTTTTTTTAATTTCACACACACCACCACCACCATTTAACTAACAGGCTTTATATGGAAGTCTTTATATTTGAAAGCTACACAAGAGTGTGGTCCCATGCAGTGGCTATGGAGAAGAGCATTACTCTACTCCTGTCCTATGTCCTGGAGGAAAATTTCTTCCTCTTTTTTATCGTGTGACTGGTTTTTTGCCCTCTTTATTTACTATCATGCTTCTCTGTATTAATTCTCTCAAAGCCTCTTGCTCAGCCACGTGGTCTCTTACCCTCTATACTTCCCTCATCCCTTTATTAACATATCCTGTCTTTGTTCAGAAGAAGCACCGCTGCTTCTTCTCCTGCATGACCTTGATTCCTTACTGCCATCAGCTTTCCATCACACTTTCCTTGTTCCTACACCTTCTGCAGCTCCTCCTCTTCATATTTCATGTTCAGGCTCCCTTCCATGTCCTTTTGACACCAGAGGCATGAGTTCACACCTGGCTTTGCATGCCCTTCACGCCAGGTTCTCTTTGGACTCTCCTGGGTGGATTACTTGCCTCATGGTGTATTGGGTAGCCATCTCTCCTAAAAACGGCCCCAGTGTGGTGACAGCAGCCTGCACATGAAGTTCACTCAGGTTGTGGCTCACAGAGGGCCTCAGGGACAGGTTGGAGGCAGTTACATTTGCTCTGACTGCATTTACCCCCTCGCTTCTTCAAATGCAACATTATTCATTTTAGTGTGCTGAATATGACCCTGCAGAGAGCGAGCCTTCATTAATGTTCAAAATATTAGCTAAAAATTGCTACATATGGTTTTGCCACAGTTTCACTTTTTATCTGATCAAAGCAGAAGATGGAAGGAGCAGTCTGCCAGACCGCAGGTGGTTTAGAGATTCAAAGACACAAAGCCAAAGTCTGTACGAAAAAATGTGAGCACAATTGTTCAAGTGGTATTTTATTCACATATACGGCCACCTCAATTGCACCTGCACAGTAGGTGCAATTCACATGTGCTGGAAAGAAAATATGACTCTAACGACCAAAAAACCACCAACTACCTGGTGTGTCCTGCTCATTATGTACTGCATAAATGAAGGGAAGCTTCCCTTTACACAAATTTCCTTTGGTTGAAGCAACTTTCTCCATTCTGCCTTCATTCTATCTACTTAACCTCTTCTGCTTTATAAGACTGCAAGAAAATCCTATCAAATTTTGTCAAAAAAGTATTTCTGAACTGCAGCTCAATTACCAGCCTATATTTCCAATCAGTAATGCACAGGTGTTCTAGTGGCTGGTTTTGGTGATTTACAGTCATAGGAATTATATAAGAAAAGTCTTAAGCATATGGTAACCATAAGGATCTCATGACTGCAGTGCATTTGAATCAAACAATATCCTCATTAGCATCCAGGAAACAGAGCCGTTCTTTAATGTTCAGCAGTACACCACATAGTGAACAGAAAGTTATTATGTCCCAGATGCATATCTTTCACTTATTTTTTAGCTCAGTATGCAGTTAAGCATACCAGGGTAAATGAGAGAAAAACTAAAAATGCATGTAAATAACCACACATGTCAAATGACACCAAGATCCTCAAGTTCTTTAATTCCATAATGTTAAGTAGCATTAATTATTCCCTAAATCTGTGTTGAAGTGTATCTAAATCCCAGTTCTAATGTATTTAGCCTTATATTTCTATCATTACAGAATGTATTATAATGTCATTACCAGCCCCATATAAATAAAGAAATTCTGGGCATGGAAGTGGTGATGCTGGAGAAGGTCATATGGATTAGTTAATTGTTTTCCTTATTTTCCTCTTCTTCATTAAATCAATATCTGTTCTAGGCGGCAGGAAGAATTTGTACAGTATTTGAGTCAACACAATGAATTTAACTCAAAGGAATCTGATTGCATTTCTTATGCCTTCAGTTATATCTCCTTACAATATCAGTGGCCATAGAGCAAAAACTGGAACAGAACATGAAACACCGCATAGCCCATAATTCACATTTCTGTAAGTGGAGGACTTTCCAATAAAATTCAGACGCTTGAGAGGTATGGAAACTGCTGTGGCTCAATAAAGTTGATTGAGTGCCCTCATCCTCTTCATATAGTACTGGTTGAGGAAGGGGGTTGGGGTGGGGGGAGTAGGGGAGGAGAGATAGAGAGGAAATAAAAAAACCAAAACAAAACAAACCACCCTAAAGATTTACTTCTTAGGTCTCTAGATTCAATCTTCTGGAAATTCCCAAAAAGTCTGCAAATCTCATGATGCTGCAAACAATTAGAGGTGGCACTAAATGTAGTGAATGAATAATGTACTAAACTGAAATAGAGTGGTTGATTGATTTGGTATATGACTGAAGTCTTCTCTTTTCTGCAATCAATAACAAAAACCTTTTCACTTTCTTGTCTCTCCTGCAGCTCCCTAATATTGCCTCTCTGCTGGGTGCTACACTGTTCTGGGAAAAGTTGCCCAATATATTGTTCTGAGATTAGTTTCCTCTGGGACCCTGATTCTGCAAATAATTGCCACCAATTTTAGTGCCAGACAGAATGAAATTACCCTTCATGGAATTTAAGAAAACCATTTTGTTCAAATTATTTTCATGATCTGACTCTTAATTTTCCTTAACATAGGAATGCTGCACCTTAAGCTATAAAAAATTTGCGTAGCAGGGCTTTCATGTTTTATGTTAAGGCATTGAGACCAATAAGAACAATGAGGGACAGATTCCTGAATACAGCATCATACCAAAATCTTCATTTGTGCCTAAATCTCTGCAGTGACTTGATACTTGTCTTGCCATGGTGGCTATTTGTTCATCTGATAGCAGATGAATTGCAGAGAGGTAATTGTGGATTGCAGAGAGGAAACGAAAGGGGCCCTTCAGGAGAATGCAGCCTGTTGACAGACAGAATGAACATCAGCAGACAAATTAAAACAAAGACATGTGTGGGGCAAGAAAAGATTATGGGAGAAGGTAACACAACCCTGCTGTGCACAGAAATGCCTTCTCTTGAATAACCACCACAGTGGAAAACAAAAGTGAAAAAAAGACACATTTTGAGAAGATGGTAAGTGTGGGAAAAGGGGGATTTGGTATGTGATTTTTAGGGATGCAAAATAATTCTATTTGAGCTGTGTGTGCTCATATGGATAAGTTACAGCTGAGAATTTGATTTTTGTTTTGTGTTAATGTTGAGGAAGGAAATCAGCTAAAGCATCAGTCAAGCATGCCCTCAACAAGACTTTCTATGAGGAAAAAAATCACAAACCAACTTTCAAGTCTGCCATCCACATTGGAGTAAAAATAATTTATCTTATAACAGCATAATCTTGTTCTGCTTAGTTATCCAATACTTAGTTGCAGGGAAAACTAAAATAATTGTTCTGGGTTTGGCTGGGGTGTAGCTAGTTTCCTTCACAGTGGCTGGGGCTGTAATTTTTGATTTGTGCTGAGCACAGGGTTGTTAATACAGAGATGTTTTTGTTATTGCTGAGCTGGGCTTACACAGAGCCAAGGCCTTTTCTGCTGTTTGTACTTCCATGCTGGTGAGGAAGTTGGGAGTGCATGGGAGCTTGGGACGAGTCACAGCTGGGACAGGTGACCCCAACTGGCCAAAGGGATATTCCAGACCATGTGACATCAGTACAAAAAGCTGAGGGGAAGAAAGAGGAAGGGGGGAATGTTTGGAGTGATGGCATTTGTCTATCCAAGTAAGCACTACATGTAATGAGGCCCTGCTCTCCTGGAGATGGCTGAACACCTGCCTGCCCATGGGAGGTGGTGACTTAATTCATCGTTTTGTTTTGCTTGTGTGCATGGATTTTGCTTTCCCTATTAAACTGTCTACATCTCAGCCCATGTGTTTCCTGGCTTTTACCCTTCCCATTCTCTCCCCAGTCCTGTTGGTGGGGGAGTGAGCGAGAGGCTAACTAAGGCTTGGTGTTGGCTGGGGTTAAACCGTGACAGAAACCCAAACAAGTTGTTTTGAAATCCCTGCTTTCAAGGTGAGGTAGAAGAAACATTGTTGTGACTTTGGTCAAGCTGAAATGTTAAGCTGCTGTCAGGTGGAGTTGTAAAATGTAGTGTTCCCATTTACCTCTCAACTTCAGAGAAAGAAGCATGCTGTGACATAGTGAACATTTTGATCTCTGAGAACTTTTTTCAAATTTCAGAAAATAACCGTGACCTCTTTGGATCTTCAAACTACAGTCTGGATAAAATGAAATGAACATGGAGTTGAATTTAATTTCTGATCTTTGTCCAGCCAATCTCAACATTTTAACCTTATCTCTGTAGTTGAGACATCTGAAGAAAACTGTCTAGGGAAAGCTCCCAGGTGGTGACTCTGTGCTGGCACTTTGAGTGCCCTTTCAGTCATTTAGGTCTCATAGTTCAGCTTATAGCATATAGAATATTATCTAGAATACAGCTTCAATGCAGTTTTCTACATTTGCTTCCTCCATTTCCTTCATCAGAAAGCCTGACACACATTTAATATGAAGTCTCCTTTGCACTATCTGTGTTGCTGTGCAAAAAATAAAAAGCATCATTACACTGAGTTTCTAATTTCCACATATATTTCTATGGTCATTCATCAGTACTATGCTTTTAGTACACATTTCCCCAGTAGTAGTAGTGGAGAAAATTATTTGTAAATTGTTCAGCATTTATTTCTTTCCCTGATCTCTTTCCTGACTTTTCTGGCCATAACTAATCAACAATACTACTGATCTGAGAGATGCCAAAAATAGTTTGGTTACTTGGCTTTTGACAAAGGAACTTCTTTGTCTGGGTGGAGAGAGACTCCTTAGTGTGAAGCCAGGGAAAAAAAAAAAGGAAAAAAAAAAAAGAAAAAAAAAAAGGGAGAAAAAGGTTAACCCCTTACCTTTGCAGGGTAGCCCTTTGTTTGCTGTGAGCTCAAATGTGTTTCAAAACAGCATTCACTTAGACCTGTCTTCTCCCAGCACTGTTTTTCCTTTCAACACTGAGCTCCTCTTACTGTCCTGCTGTTGCCACCCCTCTTTTGACTTTGCCTGTCTTCCTATCAGTGTCTTCTGCTACAACACAAGAGCTAAGCCTGCATTTGTATTTATAGCTTGCATTTCACTGAAAGTTTTGGATGGTTGCAATGAGAAACTGAAAATTAAACAGCTGTGTCTTGACAGCTTTGGAAATGCTGCTCATTGAACTCACTGAGCAATTCAGAAAACATCTCTGCTGAAGAACAAAACATGGCTTATGTGGCTGTGTTACAGCAGTTGGAGGAAAGTACTAATGCTATGAAGGCTTTATATTACTTTGCATAACTGACATCACAACCTTTGTTTAATATTCAAGTAAGATTATACAGATAAAAAAGGAAGGCAAGAGGGAGGAAAACTTAAGCAAGCTATAGTTAAGACAGTCTAAAGGTCAAAATTGTAATATTAAATAAATCTTACATGCTTTTATAAACCTTAATTTATTGCCTACGTGCAACTGACATTTTAGCTTTGGGTTTAATACCAAGTAATTCAAAGTATTCTTGTAGAAGAATAGTCGATAACCCTCTTACACAGCATAATTGGAATTCTGCATGTTAGAACATTTGGTTTCTGAAAGATTTTTGTAAATGTTAATAGCTGTCTTTTAAAATGGTGTAAGTGTGAAATGCTATGAAAAGCAAAGGTTTAAATGTCACCATGTCTATAATTTTCATATTGTAAAAACTAAATAAGCTTTTACAATATGAAAAATCTAAAGGCCTGCTGCAAGTTTGAAGATATAAGCTAGCTTATTATTAGTTTTTTGAAACTGATATGACAGAGACATTTTTTTAAACTGTGCATTTTAGTCTAAAATGTAAAGTTGAACATTTAATTGTCTGGAACTGTTACTACTGCCAAGTCTTCTTATTTAAAATCCATGATCTGAGTCTGGCAATAAAAGAATTTACCTGGGAAGCCTTCTCGAGTGTTACCAGAAGTATTCGCCTCATATGGACCCACTGGCACTCAGACTGAAAAGCTACTCATATTTGTCTTGGTTGAACATTATGATTTGGACGACTGACAGGGTGCTCTGGCACATCAACAGAATGGGAAAGGAAAACACAGATGTTTCAGGTAAAGTGTGCAAGCTTTTGCATTCCCTTGGGTGAAGCATGGTGCCGTGAATTTCGGAGTACTAAAACTTGAAAAAAAAAAAGGTTTTCATAGTCTAACCCTCTGCATTCTTTGTTAATAAAGTCAATAGCGCAGCAATGAACATGCCACAAAAAAACAAAAGACAGCTATTTATGTCTTTTTTGTCCTGCCATATTTCAATATTTTTAACAATAAAGAGGTGGCTCAAGACAGTCACAGTTTCAGCACTTTTTAAGTGTTACCGAAGATATCAGTTTAACTTCCAGCCTGCCTAAATCAAAAGGACAATAGCATTTAGGAAAGAAAAAACCCAACACATTATAAAGAGCAGATAACATAAACAGAAATCACACAAAGTACACCTTGTCCTCTCATGTGGGTTTTAGGGAGCCAAAACAATCTTTTGCTAACATACTGTAATTAAAAGGATTTACTCTAAGCAAAACAAGATGAGATAATCTTTGTGAGTTAAAAGAAAGAACTGTTTAAAGTCTCATTGCAAAATATGTGATTCCTCACTTGCTAAGATGATTTCTTTAAGTAAACTTATTTACAAGGTTTTTACCAAAAAATGCTTTAATAGCTTCCCCAATTGGCACTCATATCCAGGAATAAAACATAAAAGGGACAGAGAGCACATCCTACAGCAAATAGCTACAGTGTAGGGAAAAGGAGCACATTTCAGAAGAGGCTCTCACAACTGGTAGTAGATTTATCATAGTAGAAAAGCTCCTGCAACCTGAGTTGCTGAAGGGTGCTAAGTACCTCCACATCAGAAAAAGTATGTGACATGTTGCAATGGTTTTTATCATGCTGTGTGGACCTCAGGTCTGAAAATTCTGTGAATGGAAGGGGAGGCAGGGAGAAATCTGGGAATGAGTGGCAGGGAGCAGCCGCAGAAGAAAGCATGTCAACCTTCACATACATAATGTCACCAGGAAGGGCTGGACAAAAAAGGGTGTTCTCAAGACTGGAATTAGTATAGCATGACAAGGTCTACAGTTTAGAAGAGTAGGTTTTCTGATATTCCTTTTCATGGTTTCTTATTACTGACTGCCATGTTGCTTCTATGGAACACGAGAGTCTGTATCTATTTTTGTACTCTTCTCATTGTCCTAAAAATTACCAAGAAATTATACAAAGAAAACAAGTTATAATTTTGCAAGGCATTTTGTGCCCATCTACTCTAGAAAAGTGAAACGGTCAGACAGAAACTAAAGCATGGTTGTATTAGTTTAGGTTTTATAAAAGATACTGACTAGACAATAAGCAAAAATCTGAGGGTTTTGTTTTTCCATCAAAGAATGTTTAGGGCACCAGAACTCTCAGCTATTACCCTTATATATATATATTATTGTTAAAAGGGATTTATGGTATATTAATTTATAATTTTCAGTTTTTTATTCTTCTATTCTGTACTCATCAGTCTAGGAATTTACAGCACTTGGAAATATATTACGCATCCTGAAAACCAAGCCACTGACCTTGTATAATGGCCCATTTTCTCCTGTAAGAAAATATTTTTAAAAAGTTATAGGGGCAACATAAAAGACAGCTGCTAGCTCGAAGTTTCTTATTTACAATATCAAGGGAAACTTTCATCACATGCAGAATCCAGTAGGTTAATGTGAACATGCAGTAAATGTATACTAAAGTATATTATGTTAGAAAATGACATTTGTTCATTTCACATCCCGAATGATGCACGATTTTATGATGCCATTTCTCAGTCTTTTCATTTTTTTTTTTTTTTTTTTTTTTTTTTTTTTTTTTTTTTTTTTTTTTTTTTTTTTTTTAAAAGAAATTTTTTTTTTTTTTTTTTTTTTTTTTTTGTCCAACTTCCATCTTTTCAGTCAAAGGAAATCATCAAATGACCTTGAAATCTGCACTGGTATTTTCCTGGCAGAGAAAGAAGCTCACTTTTCTCATTTGCAAAAATGAATAACAATTTGATCATTCTTAAAACTTCTAAAAGGTTAATTATGCTCTCTCCATGAGCACTGAATAAAAACCTGCTTTATCTCTGCCCAAATGAAACCCACAGGGCTCTCATTCTCTCTAACTCTGCCTGGAGATGAAATCCTGCAAGCTGTCAATTAACTCCTATCAGCTCATAGATCTGTGTGAGCTGCAGATGATTTTTTCATCCAAAAACTATGACAGCTCTCATTTGCCAGAGCTGTTGGGTGACTTTAAAAAATTCACAGCAGGAAAGTGTTATCTGGCTTTGGGCTTGCTGGAGAGAAAGAGTGAGAAAATGAGAGGCAGAAAGGTCCTGGGTTATGGAGAGTTCATTTCTAGCTCTAAGATTTCCGTCTGTTTGCAAAACCCCACTTGAACTTGAATTGCATGTTTTAAACAATAATAGAAACTGAACGTGGGCATGTACTACCAGAGATGTTTCCTTGAGTGTTTGGGTTTGGTTTTGGGGTTTGGTTTTTTTTTGTACTGCTGCAAAATAAGTCAGCCACAGAGGAGATGACACTGGAAAAGTACAGAATTAGTAGAACAGGCACCCCAATGTGAAGTATTTAGCCTGCTGATATTATTCCCTGGTTGAAAAATGGCTTTATAATTTGGAAATCAGATTAGTAATCTGAAAAGAAAAGAGTGAGAAACCATAAGAGTACTGTTTAATTTACCGTGCAAGATGAATGTTGCTTCCAAATGAATAGAAAAAGAAAAAAATGCACTGAGCATTCAGTGATCACAATATTTCTGCCCACTTACTTTATTTCTGTATTGTAGGGTTAATTCTTGAAGAGTCAGCTACAATAACTTGCAACAAAGCCATCAGAACGGGGGCTGATGGCTCTGTTTGTGTTAGAAACTGGAATTAAAGTAATTAAATTTAGATCTATTATAAAGTGATAGTGCTACAACTAGCGTATGCATGGTACTTGGAAACCTGGGGTTTGCTGCTGGTCCTGCTTTGGCCTGTGGAAAGCTGTTCATTCTCTCACTGTGGTATTACTGGGTTAGCTGTAAATATCAGTGCCTACTCTTGTAGACAGACAAAAAACCACTCAGGTGTACCTCAGCATCCACTGCTAGACACTTGGATCATTCAATTAACAACTTCAAAGACAAATGGAAATTACAAATTTTTACTGGAAAGAAAAAGAATTGATCCATCTCTTTCATTCTTAATTTCTGTAGATTAAAATGGAAGCTCTTAGGGACAGACACATTGAGACCTTCTTTTGTTTTCATTCTAAAAACCAAAAGAAGTCAGGAGTAAATTCATTACTCTTTATTTGGGAAAACTATTTGAGAGCTAGTTTGAAAAATAAAATTGGTCCTGATGTAGGTCCCCATTTATAAGGTCTTCCTTTTCTGTTTCTGTCTTTTTCAAACTTCCCTAATGTGAGGAAGCTGCCACCAGGTAAATCATTCTAAAGATTAGTTAATTGACTGATCTCAGCACAGAGCAGAATGCATTTTCCACCAGAAGTATCTGAGTTATAATAAACTTTTACTCTGAATGTATTAGAATCCCACTGTTGTTAAATACACCAGGATTTCATGTAAGTTCTAATAATATTAATAAATGAGAGATTCCTGGACATTCTACAAGCCTAAAATCAGCCTCAGTCGATTAACAGAAAGGGGGAATCCATAGTAAAATAAAGTGAGCTAAAGGATAACTATATTGGGAATAACTTTTGAAAGAACAAATGTACCTAACAGAGCTATTTGCTAACGTGGTATCTGATTTTGGGGACAGTATGGGATTCCTTTTTAGCCTAGCAGTTTATCTTAAAAAGTTGTTAGTATATGTACTCTGATGGTTTTGGCTGTAATATAATTAGCAATGGGGAATAAAATTATGGATCATTTATTTTTGACAATTTTTGAAACAGACTTCAATGTGATGTATTAAAACACCTCCATGAGGCTTTATCTTCTTCTCATGAGGCAGCAGAACAAACCAACTGTCATGGAATATATGTTGTTTATAGGGCAATATTCTTCCACTTCTTTGAAAAAGAACTAATGAAGGCAGCAAATTCACAATGATTTAATTACATTTTAAATGCACCAAGAAGCCATAATGAAAAAAATTAAGCATCTTAATTATGCTATCAATATTACCTAATGCAGAGAGAAAAGGAAAACCTACTAGGCAGTAAATAACTTAAATGGCTGAAATAATGTGAAATATTCAAGTATTATCTGATTTCACTTTCAGGTTCTAAAAAGTAACCATAGAATTTTTCACCTTAAGATTCCCTATAGCAACACATATTTTAAATTTTCAGAAAAAGTCCTGGACCATAGAACTGAGAGCACAGTATCATTAAGCAATGTTACAGTGGTAGAATAAATATGAGAAATTGGAATCCAATGTGTAAAACCTCTGAACACCTAGTAAACTGTTGCATATTTTTATTTTTTGATTTGTTAGTCTGTGTATGAAGCAATACTTATTCTTGCTTTCTGTCTTGTTACTCTCCTGAAGGTTTTGTGTTCCCCTCCTTTCTGTTCATTTTATCACAGCTTTTCCAGTTGCAATGTATTTGTCCTTGGCTACATTCTTTGAGATATGCATAGCTTAGTTTCTACCTAAAGTAATCAAAATTCAGAAAAATCAGTAGGGTTTTTTAGGTGTGGTTTTGGGTTTTTTGGTTGTTGTTTGTTTGTTTGTTTTGGTTTGTTTGTGTTGTTTTTTGTTTGTTTGTTTGCTTTTTAGCTAATGAACAAGAAAAGTGACAGGAGGAAAATTGACTAATATTTGAAAAACATCAAATGTTCAATGAGATAAGTGCTTAAAAGTTTAATCTGCCAGAAGTACATGGCTGATCACTATGGTGTATGCAGCTCCTTCATTAATGGGGTGATTTTGGGATCCATCAAGTAAACAAAATCAAAGACAGCATGATCAGGACAGTTCAGTCAACTGAAATAGGTGGTTTTAATCGGTCTGGGAGCAAATGGACTGGTTAAGTGTCCAAACAGTTCATGGGAGATTCAACAGAACACTTCATGCCATGGGTTAAACAGTACCCTCCAAGAGAAAGCCTGACCTCTGCCTGATGTTTTACATATCAAATGGAAAGAATGTGTACAGGGAACAAGGGAGATGTTTTTGTGTGGAGACTAATACTCCTTGCTGTGTTACAGATCTAAAAATTCTCCTCATTACAGATGAACCAGTGTCACACTGGAGTTGTCAGTGTGATGTGTGTGGACAGAAAGACATCAACAGCCTGCATGTGGGAATGCCAGCTCCTCTTCCCTTCTCACCAGCGAACCTCATTCCTCCACTTAGTCACTGGATTTGCAGGTAGGTTCAGCTGTTATTTCCAGGCACTCATAGGACATTTTTTCAATATTAAATGTAGTTGGAGCTTTTAGGGGAAAAAAAATCTGAAAAGCTCCTGGAAGCCAAAGTAGTGTCAACCTACTACATGCCTTCTCCTATGGAATTAGCACTTTCATGTGCTTTTATCTTGAAAGGTGGGGCAGAATTTAGAAACAAGGGCTCATATTCAAGTTTGCTGTAACAGGAGATGCAGTGCATCTGTAAAGCCCTGCACTTGTATATGCCTGTGAGGTGCAAACATGGACTCATGTGAGAAGGTTTCAAACATCTCCTATTACTTGCCAGTGCAGTGTTTTTAGCTACATGCCAGTGCAAAACCACCTTTTATGCAGAGCTGAAAAATGCTGGTGTATATTCAAGTTTTTATTTTGAATTTGCATACCATTTTTTTTAAATGCAAAGTAGGAACACGTACCCCTAGAACATTTCTACAAGCGCTCATAAACAGAACTAGTAAGTACACTCAGCTCTTCTGCCAATGACAAACTGATTTTCCTAATTTTCTATTTTTCTTGTTCTTGTGGGTTTTTTTGTCTAAAGGCATTCTGAATTCCAGATAATGATTTGTCCAGATAATGATTTATGTAGTGTTCCATGTTTCTAATAAATAGCTAGATTTGTGGAATGTATTAAGGATGTAATCATGTTGGAATTACAGTTCTATCCAGTTTCCATTATAATCAGGAAGAAATTCCCTTTGATTTCAAGGACAGTTCTATCAAACCAGGAGCACTTAATTTTTTGAAGCAATGTTAAGTGCTGCTGTTCGCTGACATTGTTTCCCAAACACCAACGATTGTTCACTGACCCAGATGTGAACTTGTTTTTTTTCTGCCTCTGTTTATAGACACCCTTTCTCTGTTGTGCTTATCTACCATACTCAGAAAACCTGTTTGACTTGCTGGGATGTTGTGATGAACCAAATTAGAAAGCCTGTAAAAATTGTTTATAGCTGAGTAGGTCAAAATCAGTATTAAAAAAGGCACAAAATTAATATTTACATAGATCAGGGAACTCTACTTTGCATTCCTGCCATTACTCAACTCTAGTAAAGAACTGTTGGAAAGAAGTGGATACTTGAAAGGGGAAAAAAAAGCAGCCCACTTTGTAATGCCTAGACTTGGGAATGGATGCCATTCTCTGCAGCTCAGTACCTCAATGTGACAAGGCAATGCACTAAGTTTCAGGAAATTCTAGGTCTTTTCCAAATGCCTGTCCATAATTGTGAGCAAAGTTCCCTTGTAGGAACCAGAGACTCTTCTGCCTAGCAAACAAATCCTCCCCCCTTTTTTTTTTCTTTTTCTCTTTTCTTTGGGGTTGTTTGGTTTTGTTTTTTTTTTCCCCCAAGCTGACAAGCCTGTGAAAGCTGGAAAGGAAACAGAAAAATAAATAGACAGGCATTTCTATCTGAAGTCTGCTTCAGATGTAATGATTATGATTATAATCAACAATGACTTTTCACAGTACAGTATTTTTTACCACAATTGGGTTCTACATGAACTTGCTCTTATACACATAAACACTGTTAATGTGTCACAGGAAAGCTGCGTGGTGTTTCAAACTTTCTGTGCCAGATGTGTTTGCTCCCAACACTAAAAAAAGTTGGGTACACAATGATACTAAAGACCTTTCCACTTCACAAGAGTCATCTTGCCTGTGTAAATGACTGTATGTTTTTTCTTAACTATTATTCATTTAACAAATGCTTAGAATAACTCGGGACAAATAATGTTCTCAGGAAATACACCAGTTCAGAGACTAAAGAAGTATTCTTTTGTTCACATTTTTAAGTGATTTCTGAGCTTTCTAACTAAGTGAAAATTTCAGAAAAGTCAGACCTCACTACCAGATAAGTACTTTCCAGTCCAAACTCAGCACAAAAGGTACATTTTATCAGGAATGAGATAACACACAAAAAATAAAGCATATGGTCCCTAGTGACAGATGATACGATATCACCTTTGAGACCCGTCTTGTTTTCAGAATACTATAAAAACTGATTATCATTGTGGTCAAAGCTCTTGAATTTTTGGAGGATTATCTTCAATTATGAGTGTTTTCCTGTGATACAAGGGACACAGAAACAGCCTCTGTGTGAGGTAGCATCTAAATCATCCATTACTGCCTGTAGCAATGTAAATCAAATCAGTGAAGAGTTTCATGGTAAATGTATGGATGAACATTCAGGGTTTCTTTTTTTCTCTATGAATCTTTAGACCAGATCAGTGCACGCCTGCTCCTGTGTGCTCACCAAAATGTATCAAGGAACAGATCTGGTGACTGTGCCCTATGCTGGTTCTATGAAATTTGATATATTTTAAAACATGTTGAGCAAACAATTGAGCTGACACATTTGAGTAGTAATCTCCAGCAGGAGAAAGGAGCAGAGTAGACGGGGACACTGAGATAAGACACCGTCTTGAATTGGATCTCCTTTTACATCACTGCTCTTTTTGCAAATATCAAATCACATCTGTACTGGTAACCAATGTATATGACTAGCTTAGAAGCATAAAAACTGCAAAATGTAAAAATAAACCTCGTCATTGTCCTGGTGCTTTCACTGACATAGAAATCTATGCATTTAGAAACTGCACACCCAAAGATGCATGACAGCTTGTGAACTTCATAGATTTGTATCCCGCACTCACTCCATTTTCTGTAGAGTGGTATTTATAACTTCAAATATCAAGAAAAAAGATTTCAAGAAAAGATTTGAGGGATAAATTTCTATAATAATTGGAATAATTTTAGCCCTGAAGTACATCACACTGAATTATTTTCAACTTAAATGTCAGTAGATTCCTTGCTGAAGTGTTCAATGCCTGATCATTGGTTGCCTCTGTAGTTACCTTACTGATAACCGTAGATTAATATCTGACTGATTTGGCCTGACTTGGGCCTCAATTAGTTATATTTATTGCCTGCTTCTTCCATTTTTTGAGATGATTCCAGACAGATCTACTGCCTGAAAAATAGAGGCTCATATCACTGTCCAGACTGTGAGGATAGGGACAACTTAGAAAGCAATTGTACTCAATCTGCATACTCAGTAAAGTCAGCTGCAGACAGAACCCTCAGCTTTATGTTACAACCCTTAAAGCTGTAGTGGATGGTCTTTCTCTTTTCTGTATAGCACAGGGCATTTAATGCCACAGGAGTTGTATCTCCCTAGTCTGTCTTGCACTCCAGTTTGGGATTCTGTTTCTCTCACTGACCACAGAGAGTACCTTTCCCCTCTGCTGAGATGATTTTAGATGATTTTACTGTACAACATCTCCTTTGCCCATGAGATGTGTATTAATACACTAGTAGGCAGTCACTGCGTGACATACAAGGTATGACATTATACAGAGCTACCTGGAAGGGCTTTTAGCCATAGAAAAGTGTTATAATGGTTTTCCAGAGCAACTTTCTTGCACAAAGCTATTCCATGTGTGAAAGTATTGTCTTTAAAGAATAGGGAGGTTTACATTATGTTTAGACTAGGACAAAGATAAATGCACCAGAAAGGCATCATGGCCTCTTGGAAATTGCTTCTTTGTAGGCAAGAGGAGAATGTCATGCAGTGTTGTGTAACTGGACATGGGCTGTGTTTTGTGCTGTGCAGAAAATTGATTGGAGTCTTCTGAGTACATCTACATTAGATGTATATTCGCTGGCAAAACCATTAATCTGACTGTACTGACTATTGTGCAACATCTACCTCTTCAACATCTGTGAACAACACATATCATTGAATTACTGTGCTGCAAGAAACACTGTTGAAAGCAAATTTTAATTGTTATTTCTTAGTAGCTGTGAGGGAGCTCTGGCAATCATATTGTTTCTTCACAGGAGCTAGATGGCTTGAATCACTCAGAGAGGCTTTGCAGCAGTGGAAGATAGGTTACTGAATTTAAATGATCCAGTACAATCATTAGAAATCCTGAAAATGTCTATAAGTCATTGCAC
The DNA here is from genome assembly GCA_013397395.1 of Sinosuthora webbiana. Lineage (NCBI taxonomy): Eukaryota > Metazoa > Chordata > Aves > Passeriformes > Sylviidae > Sinosuthora > Sinosuthora webbiana. The sequence continues at coordinate 35,988 of VXBN01007033.1, forward strand.
ACAGGTATTTTCAGATTACCCCTTGAATGCAGGAAGACTGGCAATGAAAAAAAAGAGATGGATATGAAAAGACTGCTAGGCAGGCTTTCTCTGTTACAATAATAGACCCAGTTCTAGAGTTGCTAACTACTTTTTGCTGCTACTTAGCAGTTACAGCTTCAAGAGAAATAAACAGCACATACTAAGAAAAGCAAACCATTGTTGCATTCATGACCTTATACCAAACATTCTTGATACTGAGCTTGACTGACTGACATGAAGATTTGTTTCATAAACAAAAAGTAGTGTTTTCTCTCTAAACAATTAATTGTGAGTAATTTGTCATTGCAAACAGCTTCTGGCAGTTGACCAATTCCTTTCAGATAATCCTTCTTTAAACCAACTGGCCATTAAAATCTTGCCTCCCAACAATGGCACCAATTAGTTCCTAATGAATAATTTGTCTGGATTACTGTATTTGCTGGATGAGAAGGAATGAAGCTTGTATGTCATAAGCAAAATTGTTAACACTAATTTATCATTTAATTGCCCTTCTCCTCATCTAAATAATCCTAGGTCATTTTTAATTCTCTCTTTTTCATGGGCAGCAACTGAACCCATAGCATTTATAAGGCCAGAGGGATGTGTTTGATGAGAGCTATCGATTACGTCCTACATACACATACTTCAGATTTTAGGTCATTATTATTCTTTTATTGTGTGGAAAAAAATGTAGTCCACAAAAAAATAAGTTCACAGAAGCAGTAAATAATTATGATTTAAATTTAATACAAAAATAGGAAAAGAACATGCAAGCATAACAATAAATGTAATGTAATGAATGTTTGAAAACAGGTAAATAGACATTATAAGCCTACTAAGTTCATAGTTCTCGAATGTGGAACTATTAGTTATAGCTTGGAACATAAGAATATGAATATTCACATTTACACAATATTCTTAAAAATCTTAAAATATGGACTGTATTTCTTTCTTTTACCCTTTTTTCTCTCAATCAGCAGGTTTTTATTTTTCTTTTAATGGCTGCAGGTGTATTTAGTGAAATCAATGTATATTAACTGTATGTGTCAACTATCTGTGAAAAAAGACTGTTAAAAAGAAGGAGTTGGATTGAAAAGTAGAACTGAAATTCAACTCATATTGTCATGGTGATCAATTTTTGTTCAGCTTCCTGTGTTCTCTGTGGTCTGAAAGAAGCCATGTCTGCAAGATGTGACTCCATTTTCTCATCTGAAAAATGAAGACACTAATCTTCCTGATTTCCCAGGTGATATCTGATGCTAACCTCATTGGTTTCTATGAAAGCCATAGATAATTTGGAGATGAGAGCAACAGAAAGGTCTATAAATAAGATAAAATAAAATTTGTGAAGGAAACATTGATTTTAGTCAGGACTGATAATATTTCTTGTCAATACTCACATATTAGTTTCATTTTCCATTATTTCTAGATATTTTAGTTAAGCTAAAAAAGTATAGCCTCTCAAATAGAGTTTGAGAGGTCTTATTTATTGGACTATAACCAAGTTCCAGTGGCTATGTAACTCTGGGGTAAGTTACAAAGTGTTATATTATATAAATATACACAACAGGTGTATTTTTCTGTTTCAGCATCTAGAATACAGAATCAAAAACACAAACTTCATAACTAGTAGATGTGAACCAGAGATGTCCCCGTGTAGAGAAACATTCACCTCTTATGGGCTGTCTGTTCCCTTGTCTATGCTCTGTGACACTACAGCTTTGTTTACGTAATCTAAAGAAACAAAAACTGCATGAAAAGTATATCGCCTGAGATAATTCAGGCTGTTGTAATTTTCAGACTTCTCTTGCATTGAAAGTTAACAAGTCAGTAAGATTTTGGAAGGCTAAAGGGGTGGAGATGACATCAAGCCCAATGTTAACCAAGTGTTTCTTTGTTCTTCTGGTCTCATCATTTAGTTAATAATTACTATAGAGTGAATCAAAGTACCTGAAAAGAATTGCATTCTCACTGCCAAATACTACAGCAGTGACAGCCGAAAAAAAGAAAAAAAATTAGACAGTATGGAAATGGAAAATGTTGGTCTAACAATTTCTCTTTCATGTTACAAGTATGATCCTTGATACATTAGTGCACCTGTGCCACAGGGACTATATTTTTATCCATGTCCACAATCCTTTCTAGCAATTCCACAAGGTATCTGTAGCAGAACAGTCAATCAAAAAAGATCCAGAGAAAAACTCTGTCTTAAAGTGCAAGACAGCCTTTATGCACTTTCAACAAGTGCTAATTCTCAGACCAAATGGCAACCACAAATCTGCTGGAACTGGCAGCCGGGTTGGGATAGTCAAAAACAGGTTAGCCACAGTCTCATTGCTAGGTCCTGAGGAAAACAGAGGAGTTACAACTTCTTGGATTGAGTGGCACTAATGTAGTAACTTCATGCGTAAGCAGTCTTAAAATCTTTTTCATTAAAGCCAGCAAAATCTACTGTGTGACAAAACCAGTTGAGAGCATTTGATTTCAGAGGAATTGCACAGGATTCTCACCAGAATGAATATGTGCAAACACATAGTCTATGATGCATTTGTTCTACTTTTCAATTTTCTTATATATTCCTGAAATTAAAGACCTTGTGATTAAATAGACATAATGCCTGTGGGATATGGATGCCTAAATGCATATATATTATGTATATGTATGTATACAAATATACATATATGTACATAAGCACATGCATACCTATACACATATATATAATTTATATTTATGCTTAACTACATCTGTGGCTTCTTTCTGTTATCCAGATACCAATCCTGTATGCAACAAGACTCCCAGACACTACAAGAATAATTCTCCAAGAAAAAATATCCAGAAGGCATATCCAGGACTAATTTCTTTCCTTTTTTCCTGAAAGCAGGAAATTATTTTTTATGGCTATTTCTAAGATTTTGTAAATCATGTGCAGAGTTTTCTCTTATTTACCTATGTTGTTAATGTTTATTCAATGCCTTTTATTCATATTTATGCAATGTCATTGAAGGTGATGGTTTATTAAAATGTTAAGGACAACTGAAAGCTTTTTATGAGTACAATCCCTTTTAAAATAGAATTCACTTATAATTATAACTTTTATATCCAAACACAGTCAACTGGCAATTCAGAAGCTATTAGTAATAAAAGCTGATTATCATATGGTTTGGATCATGTCTCTGTGTGTTTTAAATCTCCTACTTCCTTCAGTAAGATCAGTCTTTGGGGCTAATCTCTCCCACGTGAGTAGTGCTATAAAATTGCCTTCACTATAGCGCAAAAGAGAAATCGTTTAAGTAAAGGTAGAGACTGTATAAATCATAAACCACTCTCTCAGATAAAGCCCATTAGGTAGGTCTGTGTACAAATTTGACACTTTGTTTCCCTGCCTTTGACAGTTGTTTAGAAAGGCTTAAATATACAAGATCTGAGTAAATCTTTCAAAAATTCATCATGGAATATTTGTTAACCTTGTTGTCCGTGATAGCTGTAGAACAACGATAATACTCTTCAAATGGAGATAAATTACAGTCTTTCAAAAGATTATCACCAGTCTTAATCGAGTTTGCTCCTACAGCTGAATGGTCAGTGACCTTGTTACTGGCACAATAAACATACCTGCTGCTTTGCACTCAGAGGGAGAGGGTTTGCTCCAGCCAGGCGGCTGGGAACAGCTCCACAGGTCTGTTGTGGTTCCAACAGGTAAGCTAGGAAATTCAGCTGGTTGAAGGACAATCTTCCAATTACTCAAATGCCATAATTCATGAGACTTAAGTTAAATTTCTAATGGAGCCTGTGTATACAGATCAACTGTTCTACAGACACGCTGAACGCCCAGCAGATGTAAATCGGCACAGCCCTGGAGATTTCCAGGGCATCACACCATACCTACTCCCACTTCAGCTGAGAGGCTGCCCAGGCAGCTGGCTGCACTTTCCTTCAGCAACAAAGGAGTTCTGAACAGATAGTGAGGGATTCTTAACAGGTAGCTATGTGCCTTTTCAACAGCCTCTTTTTGGTTTTGTTTTATTTCAGTAAGAGTATTCATACACTTCCTTATTTGACATAAACATTTCAGCACCCATTTTTTATATTATAACACATTGGCTTGACAGGAACTGCGCTGCAGGGAGTTGGCACTCGAGCCATTTATGCCCTGGCTCTCTTTCTTTGCAGAGATGTTGAGGTGGAGATTAGATTTTCATTATCTCCTAATGGCATTAAATCCTGCAATGTATGAGTTTGGGACTGTCCATACCAGCTCATATTCAGCAGAATCAAATTAAACATCACAGGCTTTAAAATGCAGTTTTTGCAGAGACAGCACTTTTACTTTTTTTTTCTTTTTTTTCTTTTTTTTCTTTTTTTTTTCTTTTTCTTTTTCTTTTTTTTTTTCCCCTATTAGCAACATGACTTTTACTGGAATCAGCACCTCTTGATGTTGCACAATGGCACAGCATGGTAAAGGATGAAGCTGGGGTGAAGGAACAGCTCTGTCTTCTCTGAAGCAGCCTGTGCACTAGTGGGCAGAGCTGTCTGAGCACAGTTCAGTCAGTCCTGACATGAAAGTTAAGCCAAGGCCACTGTAAGATAAAGCATTTGGCATTACAGCCACTACAGACATTGGAGCTATGAGACTCTCTGCTTTCTTCTCTTCTTTTTAGTGTAATAGCTATTGGGTTTACTGAGTATTTTTTTCATACATTTAGGGGGGAAAAAAAGGTTCATTGTGAATGCTGCTGAGTGCTTCAATGTCTCATTGACAGAGGAGGTCACCCAGCACCACATAAAATCAGGCCAGTAGCAAAAACATGCTCAAAAATTTTAAAAAAACTCCAAAATCCCACCGCCCCAAAAAATTAAAAAA
>VXBN01007033.1:46751-74712 GCA_013397395.1 Sinosuthora webbiana
GACATCCAAGTCACACTTTTGAGGAGCCATACTGAGAGGCACCTCTGGCCTTTGCACATAAAAAGCAAATTATATTATTCCTGGATTTTATAAAATCTTCAGAGGGATTTCATTTGGGACTAAAGAATGCTGACTGAGAGAAATCAGGACAAAGAAGAAGTTACAGAAGTTTTGGCAACCATATAAGGAGTCACTGAAAAGACTTTAGCATCCTTGCTCACCCCCTCTGAAGCATTTTAATGCCTACATTTATACGGAAAAAAAAATTAATAGTGTCTGTTCTCATGCATTGTGGTGTTCATGTGGACATTACTCTTCCATAGCCTTTTCATATTCCCCAAGACTTTGCTGATTCACTGCTTTTATTTCCAATAAATTAAAATCTTTTGTCATGACACATATTTGAGGTAACTGCACTTCATGGTATAAGAACTGGGCTGTCACTTATTTATCTGGACCTCCTAGTATCCATAACGGCTCCTGCAGAATTCATAACAATATCCTATTTTATAATTTGGGGAAAACAACAGTATATGGAAATCTATTTTTGAAAAGTCATAGCTGTCTATTAAGCTGGACAACACCACCAGAGAAAATTAATCACAACTTTCCTTGATACACCACTTGTGAATTAATTTATTTAAAATGTATACTGCTTTTCATCAAACAGCCTTTAATTAACAGAAATATTACAAAGTATGCTGGGACACAATATGCAGATTTTTCCTACATACATTTTCTTCTATGTTTTCATGGCACTTTTCCTCAGAGGTTCTCTTCATCCCAAAGGTGACCACTGCTTTTTTACAGCAATGAATCTGAAGGCAATTTCTTCATCTAAATATTGGAGATGTCCTCTAAACAGTAATGCCCAGGGGAGTTTTTTTGTTTGTTTTTTTGTTTTTTGGTTGGTTGGTTTTTTAAACTATTATTGTAATTTCCTGCTTGTGTGAAAGTACAAGCAAGCAGCCAAGGACAAGTGGAGGGAAGAATGTCTCAGCTTGTTTCACCATCAACACACAATGTAATTCCAAGCTGTAGTATACACAGGTTACCCTGTCTTTTAACTTCAGTGAGGCAAACATGAGAAGACATGAAACCATGACTTGAAGCACTGAAATAAATGTTGTGACAGCAGAAGCTAGGCCATTTTCTATTTTAGTCTGTATAGTGAAGATAGCACTTTGCCTGCTGACAATATGCAGGTGAAATGACAGAGAAGGATCAGTGTGAGCATATGCTGTTTATTATAGTGCTTCCAGATGTGTGTTCTTAGAAGCTGCATCTTCTTCCACATGATCAGAGGTTAGGAATCCCTTTGAACAACAGCAGTGGGAACCACTGCTGGCAACTGGCACTGCTAAAGTAAGTCTTGATGGAATTTATGAAGATTGAGATACTGTTGGAAAGACATCACTGGAGATTTAGAGATTGCCTCCACTGAGGTGTTTTGGAGTCATCCTCAAGGAGAATTTCACATCCTGTTTTTGCATAGGTTGTCATAGTCAGGTAAAAATCAGTTTGAAAGGAAATAAGTTCAGTTTCAAGAGCAGCTTCTGACAACAAAAGACTTGACTTTGACTATGCAGAAGTTTAGCCTACTAGTTTCTTCCACTTCCCATACTGTATATTTATTACTCTTTGGGGCATGCCACAAAGTCCTTCTTATCTTTTGTAGGTATTTAGCAAGTCTGTAAGTTTGTAAGAGAATGAGTTGAAGATTACAGGAGACTTTGCTGCTTTTTTATTATGTGCTATTGCCAGACCTTCTTCAGGAGTCTATGAGAATCTGTCAACAGGAAAATTCATAATAGGCAATTTAATGAATAAGGAGTTATACTGGGAAATGCTACATTTTCTGATGGAGTATTAAACTTTAGAGGATTCCAAGAAGTCTGGAGAGTTACCAGGAAATAAAATAAAATAAAATAAAATAAAATAAAATAAAATAAAATAAAATAAAATAAATAATTCCAATCAGTAAGAGATGAAGGTACAAAATGAGGTCAAGTCTGGACTGAAATGTTTAACATTGTTTAAAGAGCTCCATCGAGCTAACTCTTCCCTCGACAGGCTTATTCTTATAGCAAATATTTTTTGAAATATTTCTTTCCATGTGGCATTGCCATATGTTTTATATTGCTTAGTTTTCCATAAACAGAGCACATACACACATTTTACAGACTATTGATCTTTTTCCTGTTCTGAACAATGTCAATGGGAGGTTTTTTTTCTGAATTTTATGAGAAAGTCTTTGGGTTAGTTTTTTTTTGGTTTGCTGGTTTGTTTTTTTTTTTTGTTTTTTAAAGACTGAACTATATCATGTGCTGTTGCAGAGGTTGGTACTTTTTAAGCTATTCCTTATAAGCCTCACAGACTTTTTTGTTTGGAAGAAGTAACTACTCTCAGTCAGCTATCCCGAAAGCTCATTTCAGCAAATGAGGAGCTCTGCTACAGTCACTGAGGTCAGCTAGGACACCTCCCCTTCCTGTGGCTAGTCCACATCAAGGCCTTGCTTGTCATCTTTCATGCACTGAGATCACTAATTTGAAAGCTTCCACTTTCACCGTGAGACATACAAAGTGGGATGCACTTTTCTGAAAAATACATCTTGTAAGGTATGCAGTTAAGCAAGGTGAATCACAACCACGAATGTATCTCTGAGCTCTGGTCAGATACACTTAATCAATTACCCGCTGGATTTTGTTTGCTATAATGTCAGCTTCCCTTAAATAGAGAAGAGTTGAAGGAAGAGATCACAGAAGTATGTCAGAAGGTTAAAGCCATACTATGAGGTCTATATGCCACTCCTGCTGCTGCAGAGGTCTCTGCCCTCTCAGCTGCTGGATGATCCTCTCCAGACTGGTGTCACCTTGCAACCAGAGCCACCACAAGTGCTTATGTGCTTGTGCTGTGAGCTGGGATCAGGAAACTGGTACAGCCCATGTCTGTCTCCATGTGTTTCAGATGGATCAGTTCCCTTATCTGCTTTAATCTCTGCTTCACAAGTGCTGCTTCTGTCAGGCTGCTGGTCAGCAGAGTGGAGGGAAATGGGCAATGTGAGGTGTGCATGGGAATGACTGTGATTTTGGCAGCACTACCAGTTTACAGGTACCTAATCCTGGAGCCTAAGATGTCAATAAATGATGAGGCTTCATGACACAAGGGTTCCATTGATTCTTTTGTCTTATAAATTAGTCATGACTGAAAAATTCTGTATACTACTGGTACAGAACGTATAAATAAACTAGGAATGGAAACACACAGGCAATGCAGACTTAGCAATAATTTACCAGAGCTACATTTTTCTCCTTTCTGTCTCTGTTCACAGCACTAAGCCATTCAGTTAAGCCCCCTCTTTATTAACCTCTTCTTGGTTGTAAAGGAAAGCCTTCTCTTATGACCTATTTTAGTGACAGAAACAATACACATTTGTTGTGGTTTGAAAGGAAAACAAGTGAGAGGCTCCAAGTCAGAAATACAATTTAATATGAAGGAAATAAAGAAAAGGTAAAATAAAATAAATGCAAAAAAAAACCCCACAAAAGACCACTGACAGAGTCAGAATATAACCTGATCAGGGTGATGGAAGCAGTCCAGATGAGGTGGTCTTCCTGAAGCAGTGATCCCGTAGAAAAGTCTGCTAGCTCTGGTTCTCTGGGAATCCAGTGGAAAGGGGCCCGTACTGTCCCAAACCCCAGCTTATATCCAGGTTAGAATGCTGTATTCTTCTCCTTGGGCGGAGCATCTCACAATAGGATGATGGGTTCTGCAAGGGGTCCTTGATGAGCCATTAAACAGAGATAGCTCCCGGAGGGAGTTATCTATGAGTCATGGGCAAGGCGTTGATGGGCCATTAACAGAAGATAACCCTGAGGGAGGGGCCCCCGGGAAGGGCACAGTCTCACCTGGATTTAACATGAAGATGGTGATAAAATACTTTGTGCCCAACCCAGGACAACATTAAAGATAATACACAGATGCAGGATCTTCTTTCTCAAGATTATCCAGGTAATACCGAGGTGAGCAATCTATGTATCTGTTCAACGGAGAAAATTTTCATCATTTATATTTCTACTAATTCACAAAAAAGTCATCATGGTAGGGAAACATCTTCAGAATGGGAAAACTGATGCATCTTGTCATATTCTGAAAAGATTGTGTGCAATTAGTAGAACATAATGAGAAAGTTAACATTTATATTACTGTATCTTTCTCCACACAGGCTATGTAACTGATTATAACTGGAGGATTGTTACCAGTGGAACATTTTTACAAATGCTTTATTTCCCATGACCTGTCCAGGAAAGACCAGTAGAGTTCATTCGTACTAAAGGAAAGGGAAAAGAAAAGAATTTTTTATTACAATACCATCCTAAACCTTCCTTTTAAGGCCATGTAATTCACAGTGATACACCACAATGATACACATTACAGAACTCCAACTTCATAATTATTCTTCTAGCAAATGATAGCCACTGGAAAACAAACAAACAAATCTGACCAAATAAACAGAGAACACCACCACCCACAGCAAAAGCTTATGTGAACAATTTGAATAGCATCTGTCTCTAGCAGACATCACTGCAATGAAAGAAAAAATGGTGCCAATTCATACAACTGATGTTAACCACTGTTCCAAATGGGTCAAATGTTGACATGGCCAGGGAGATGTCAGAACTGGTAGGGCTAGAGCAGTGCAGTCCACTGGGGTGTGAACAGCTTCCACCATCTAAACAAATCCCTATTTCATGTTGATTCAGCTGCTCTTGAATCCTCAGTTTGTTTTGCCTTGGTGAGGTCTAAGTTTTAGGACCTTGCCTAGAGCAATGTTCTGTTTACATGTGATTTTTAAGTATTGGCTACTAATTGTATTGTACTTGAAGAGACCTGAACTCAAAAGATTTTGAACAAAATTTTATGTCTCTTTTCCTCTTGCCATGCAACAGTAACACCACAAAAAAAAGCCCAGTTGCTTGTCATGGTTGATAAAATAAATATGTTTTTCAATCCGTAAGTGATACAGTGCTTTCAACAGAAGAGTGAATAAAACCAGGTGTTCTGTGGGGTAGAGACATTGTACTCACATTTCATTTCATAGGAAACCATGGAATAAAGCCATGTTTGCACTCTATAGCTGGAAACAAAGTGTATACTCTTGAAGTGGCTGCCTTCAGTGTGAAAGGTAGAATGTGAGAGGCTTTGTTTACTGTGAGGAATGTCACTACCAAGTTTCTTAATCCTTTGTCAACGCCGAGCTAATTCAGGTTTCATAAAGACAGGGTAGGGCAATGAGTAAATGGATCAGTTACATTCTTCTACTATCGCACTACATTAGCATTAGAGTTTACAGGTGGCTATGCTGAAAGGGGTGTCTAAAATTTATGTTTCACAGGGATTTTTTTTTTTTTTTTACTAAATCTTAGGCAGACTATGCTTTCAGAATACAAGCAAGCAACAGAAGATGTCTGCGAAACAAACGATGATTTTGCAATGATCTCAGCTGTGCAGTAATAGCAATTAAAAGCTAAACCACCTCAATGGTCACTACAATCAATGCCATTAAAGTAATTAGGCCCAGCAGCTGTAGTGTCAAATAAAGACAGCTCTGTAAATGACAATATGGTAAATGAAAATCACTGATATTTTCATCTAAATTATATTCCCTAAAGTATCATCTTAATACTAAATAAATAAAGCTACAATAATTCAAAGCCACCTTACAGATGGAAACTAGTGTAACTACTTGCTCCAGAGTTGGCTAGTGTTAGAATTTAAATGTAATTAATAGCCTTTACTCACTGTCTATGGTAATACATGATGCTTCTCATTTACATTCCTTTGCAAGATGCTGACAGCACTAAACATGAAAAGATCTCATCCACCAGAGGAAAATGGTTCTTCATGTTAGTGCTTATGATGGACATGTTCTAATAATGACCAGGAAAAGGAATGTGGGAGAGGGAGGCTCTATGCTGTTTTCTTTTCAGTTTTGTGTTCCAAGCCTTTCCTGGAGTCAACGTGAAATGTAATTGCTCTTTTGACCTCTATCTTCTCTCTCCCCAGGTCTGAGGAAGAGCTACACTGGTTGATTATTGCAGGAATGAAAGGCGCTCTGACCTTGCCGACCGAACGCCTTGCTGCTTTCAATGTTGCCCATTATGCTGAAGGCAGGCAACTCCTGGAGAGAGGCTGAAATCTACAGGAGCGCTGCTCGCCGGGCAGGCTGCCAGCAAGGGCTCCCCCGCACATGGGAAGCCAGCTGGGGGAGGGAGAGCGGGGAGACTATATCAAAACATTGTTAGCACAGGGTATAAAGAACTCTCAGATGCCGATCACAGATTGCTTCTTCATTAATAAGACTTTACATCACCCACCTGAAATGAAAAGGAGCAGAGACGTAAGGGAGAAAGAAGAGTACAGTGATAATGTTTTTGCAGTGGATTGTGGCAGTCATTAAATTATAAAAAAAATAAAAAAATTAAAAAGCCAACAAACAAAACAAAAAACCTAAGCCCCAACTCACATTTTTCACAAGAATAGACGGACTGTTGCTGTATAAGGGTCCATTGAAAAATACTCCTCCAAGGAAAACAGGTCAAATATTCAGTTGCTATAACTATGCTAAATTGAAAAACATTCACCATAAAATCTTCCATAGAATATTTCTGGAGCTGTAAAAGGCTGGAAAACATACCAAATGTTATGTTTGACAGATTCTCTCTTTTCATGTGTGCATGTTTTTTTATTTACATATATTTCAGAAAACCAAAACCTCAGAATTCATAGAAGTAATAAGATATTATTTGAAATTATTTCCTATTACTCTAACTGTAACTTTCATTGGCCTAAGCTAGCCACAATGACTGACTGAATGAGGTTTGTAATTTGACCTGAAGATAATACAGAGACACAGGTTGAGCTCTTGAAGGGCACTGATAGTTTGAAGACAGCCCATTTTAAATGAAGCTGTCCACAAAGATGTTCAAATAACATGGGCATTTCATTTAGAAGCTGAGTTTATCCCAGCAGGGTCACCAGTATTTCAGTGTCATCGTGGCTTGAAGACTGCCTACTGACTCACACAAAATGAATTGGTGATGGCTGCTCTTGGTGGCAGCAGGGCCAGGATATGCTGGCAATCCCTGCATTGCCCCTTGCCATTCCACATCTCTATTCTAGAAAGCAAGGCATCTGAAAGCAAGTGATCACTGGCACTTTCTGCCTTGAGAAGGTGGTTTTATCAGGTCACTGCTGCTCAGAAAGAGAAGCCCTGCACCACGCTGACACTGTGCTGCTGACCAAGAAGCCTGGAGGAAGAAAGCCAGATAAACTGATTGTAAGTCATGACCAGAACTGGGAATATATTCTCCTCATTGCTTGGGCCAGAGCATTTGGACCAACAACGGAGAAGCTAGTAAAACAGTCTTCTCATACGGTAAAAATAGTTAATGACCTTTATTTTTAGAAGGAATGCTGCCCATCAAGACAGCACTGATGTGATCTAAGTTTATCACAAATACATTCCATGTAGTTATATCTCTAATGGAGCTCCATATTATCAAATTTCTGATTCTTTGTAGGAATTTGTCACTATGACCAACGCTCTCATTCAACTTCTCCGTGATAAATAAAATTGACAGCACACCCCAAAACTTACACAATGAGGCCTGTTCTCCAGTCTTTCAATTTGTCTTCTAATTCCTTCTGCATTTTCTCTGGAATATCAACAGCTTACTTGAACACAGTGCTCCTATACAAACTATCCTACTAAAAATATCTTGAATCTTATTTGATAATCACCCAGCCTTGTTATTCAGTTGACTATTCCCCATAGGCCTCCACTCACTTCAGAGCTGCTGAAGTCCTCTACCCTGAAATACTGGCCTCTATTATTTGTTCCAAGCTGAATTGCTATATGGTATGTCTGGTTCTTTTCTCCTTCCTTTTGTTGGAAAAAGAAAAGCCATAGTGTTGTGTCAAAATGAAATAAGCCGTGTTTTAAAATACTATGTGTAAAGAACTTGAGTAAGCAAATACAGGGGATCCTTTCATGCAGTTACCATACCTTCGATAGTTTTTCCATTGAATAAATACAGATTATATTCTGTATTTATATTGTTATATTAACACTTCACCTTATAGGAAAAGGGCATTCATATTGAATACTATTTTTGCTATTATTTTAATTAATGGCCTGTACATTTCAAGAAGCAGTTGCCAGGATTAGTGAAGGAAATGGGAGCATATTGTACAGGCAGAATTGACATAGTAACACCAGTGAAGCCAAGTGAGCAGGAGTTTAACACACAAATGAGAGTAAATATATTTTCTTCAATGCACTAAGGAGCTAAGTGACTTTTTTCCCCCATTCTTTATAGAGTTCAAATCCCTGGCAAACAGCTTGCTGCAGCTGAAGTTATTTTGTTTGGAGAAATCTAAAAAGGTTAAGCCAACTAACACCACGAAACAAATGTATCAGAGATATTTGAGCTCTGGAAAGTCAAAGTATTAAATAAATTGTAAGTTCATACTGTGCCAGTTCTTAGCCTTCATTGCTTTCATTTGAAGGATGAAGTAAAATACAACTATGTTAGATAAAACATAACAAAATAAAGAGGCATGAGTAACGTGACATGACATATATAAAATAGTAAATAATTGTCTTTACTCAGTCAGTGTACATAGAACCTCAGAAAATCAGCTTATTTTTCCTGAAAGCAGTTCAAAGAACACAAGCTGCCATTTGTACCCTGTGTTTTTTGCATCTTCCATGCTTGTTACCTAACTGCTTTGTATTGTAGATACAAAATAGGAGTTTTGACTGTGAATCTGAACATATTTTTGGCTGTCTCAAAAAAGAATTGCAGTTCTTTACTATATGAGTATCTGCTTAACACAAATGGCTTATGAACATAAAGACCTGCATGTACTTTCATAACCAAATATTCCTGAATATTGAGTGTGCTTTGCACACATTGGCTTGAGGCACTGATCCTTGTTTTGCCTGCAAATCAGGCCTAGTAAGTACTCAGCCTAGAAATGCATACATGTTACATCACATGTTCTCCTGCCCCCTTGAAAAACATGTTCTCATCACATGTTACATCACATGTTCTCCTTCACCCTATGAAAAAATAATAGTACGTGTCATCTCTCAAAAATATTGTGGGTGGTATGTTCACCATGAAATCACTGGTAGAGTAAAAAAAAAAAAAATAAATAAATTACCGAGTACAACTCTAAAAACAACTTAAGCAAGACTTTGTCTTGGTCCAAAAATAAAAACTGAATAATAGTAAAATTGAAAAGATACAAGTAATTTTCCAGTGTGTGTGTTTGCATTTTGGTGTAGAGTCTATTTGGAATTATCTGTAAACTTTTCAGGTGGTTTTTCCTCCTCGTTTTGATTGCCATTTTTCTTACACATATGACATTTTCTATGCTTAAAGCTCAAGAGAAGGGGTGTTAGTGAACTTCATGAAGATGACCAGAGAGAAATCCCATAAAAATACATTAAAATGTTGGTTCTTGTCCTATCTGTCAGACCCTGCAAGATGCCTGAGTTTTACTGTTGTCATTGATCTGATCTGGGAGAGATGATAAACTGTGGTGGTGGGTTTTTGATAAGTTTTGATGAGTTATGGTTTGTTCCTCTTATGCCCCTGGTGTTTGGACTAGCCAAAGTCCCCCGGCCCCCTGACATCAACAAACCCCTGGAAAAATCATGCAACACTGAGTCCCAAGTGTGTCTATGGGTTCAACAACTGTTCTTGATGCAAACGTGAAATCTAATTCTTGCTCTTTGCTTTATTTTAAAGGTTGGAATGTGGCATTTCAAAAGCATAATGTCAGATAAGTAATAAGTGTGAATGTTAAGGGTTTACTGAATAGCAGATTTCATCCAAGGAGATGAGAAAGACATAATTTCTGCAATATTTGCTAGATTATGGCTTTTATTTTTATAGGAAGGGTGGCTGGCAGCTCCTTGTCAGCAGACAGGTAGGAGTACAAGAAGCTTCCTTATGTTCAGTATCAGCAACTCCTGTTTAATTTGCATTTGAGGGAGTTTTTTTCCATAGCGTATTCATTTCCCAGCTAGTTAATATGTCCCTGCATAATCAGATAAGAATGGAATAGAATTACTAATGATAAGAAGAGGTGGAATAAGGGCATGCCAGTAGAACAGCCTTTCATTCACCCACTTAATCTGAGTAGATCATAATTTCAACTATCTCAAGTTTAGGTTAATCTTATTTCTTTTCCTAAGGCAGGAAGGTTTGTTATTTGATGTTTGTTTTTATGGGTTTTTCCCCCCACAAAGGTGAGTTTAGAAAATTAAATGCTGTGGATTGGCTATGACAGCTACTACATCCGTCTGTGAAGCTGGAGAATACAGAACTTATGCCTGCAGCTAGAAAAATACATCATTTAGCTCCTAAACCAAATAGAAGAGCAAACTAATTAAAGCAGAAAAAATATTCTCTGTAAAGCATGAAGTGAAAATCAAAAAACCCCAGATAAATGTTGGTCCCAGTGCAACATAATATATGCAAGTCAATAGCCATACTTGCATTAGTGTAAATGCAAATGTCATAAGCCTTTAGGGTTGTAATGCGCCATTCATGGGGCAGCCTTCACAGTGAAGGCAGGAGGACTTCCAAACAGCTTTGTCAGCTGCTACTGTGTCCCTGGGGCTCAGCAGCTCTGCTGTGAGCAGCAGTGCGTGAGCTGCCCTGCCAGACTCGTTGGTGTTCAAGAGGTGATGCCTTCACCCCAGCCGGGAGGTCACGGCCACACCGCAGGGGTTCGTGTTGCAGCCAAGGACAATCCTCCAGGCTGCTTAGCAATGCACTTGTGGGCCCTCCTGCAGCCTCTGCAAAGGGGCACAGTGACCAACAAAAGGCTGCAACGCGAAGCTGCAGCATGTTAAAGCACCCCGCAAAACCCCATGAATTTACTACTAGTAAATTCATCCCTACTAGTGTCTCTTGGACAAAGCGGCAGTACAAACACCCTGGAGTTTTATGTTGCATTATTACTTCTAAGCTTCTGTAACTCCACATAGATTATCCCTTCTAGCTGAAATACTTGGTAATGTAGATGAAACTACTTTTGAATCAGAGACAGGTGTTAATGGCCAAGATGCAGGAGGTCCAATTTTAAACTCATGTATGATGTAATTTCATTTGGATTAACTCAACTCCTAATTCGGTTTTGTCTGTGCAAATTCTCAGTGAACTCAGTGAGCTACACCATTCAAACACAATAGCTAATGCAGAAAGTGGATACGTCACACATTCACTAATTCTGCTTTACAAATTTCATTGTGATTTTAGCACAGAACTGTGAAGCCATGATATATTAAAGTATTATGAATATCCATAGTAGTATATAAGTAGTTTGAAAGAAAAGGAGGGGGTAAGAAGGGGGAGAAAAAGAAAAAGAAAGAGAAAAAAAACAAAGTGCAGGGGTAAAGGAAAGAATGGAAGGGAATGGAAGGGAATGGAAGGGAAGGCAAAGCAAGGCAAAGGAAACAGTCTCTAAACATGTATTACGTGCCAAACCTTAAACAGTTTCTTCAGCCTAAAGCATTCCTTCGGATTTTGCTTGGGCCCCTTAAAATTCTTAGATATTTCCTATTTGAATATCATCTGCTCAGCAGGACAGATATGCCAACTATAAACTATTCAGCCTAAGTGAAATAAACTACTTGACCTTGCACTGGTCTTTGCAAATGATTTGGACCAATGATGTGTTTAATTGGGAATTTAATGAGCGAAATAGAGGTTCCTGTGCTTTTCCAATTCACAATTATGCTCTTCTGCTTTTACTTCCAGATAACTCTACTGACTTTGAGGAAGTTACAATTAGAACGCAGTTTAAAAAAAAAAAAAGAAAAAAAAAAAAAAGAAAAAAAGAAAAAGCGCAACAGGCCCAGGAAACTTTGCTGCTGAAAACAAGCAGAATTTACACCACCGTGGAGCAAGCAAATCTAGATGTAAAACAAGGCAAGTAACTATGGCATCTGCCAAAACAGCCTCTCCAAAAGGAGCACCAGATCACTGAGATATGTTTCAGCCACTGGCACTAAAACTGAACTTTGAGATTGCAAAGCCTATTGAGCATTGACGAATACTTTATCCTGTCACTGAAATCACAAGCATCTCCCTCAACCAATATATCCCAAGAATCACCTTAAAATTACAACACTATAGTCCTCTCTGAAGAAAGACTACACTTGATGCTACCAAGTTCAGCACTCTAGTTACTTTTCTTAAAAACTCTTTTTTTAGTACCTTAATTGAGAAAAAAATACAGCTATCTCAGCTGAATGGGTTTTTTACACTTTGTCCATCACTGTAGTGCTTGAACATTTAGCACTGTCTTGAGAAATACAGCATACAGAGTTACGGGGTTACTCATTCATATAGAAATACACTTCAGAAATCACACTCAGAGTCCAGATTATATTAAAAAATTCTAGCTTTGATCACCTTCAAAGTCACCTTATTATTAGCAAACCACAGAGAAGATACAATATGCAAGACAGGTGAAGGTCTAAGATCCAACAGAGAACACAGAGGAAGAGGGCTCATCTCAGACATTATTTAATGCAGAAGTGCCAAGCTAAGGACAGCTAGCATCTAGCACCTAAGGTAGATACTCATACAGGATGAACAATCCAAGCAGGATCCTTATTCCAAAGTCGAAAACTTTAGAATAAAACTCATTGTCCAAGATATGGGCAATGTGTTCAGATCACAGGGACATTGGGAGGAAAAGATTCTGCTTCAAGTAGAGAGTACTGTGAACAGATTTGACTTTTCCACTGACTTCTACTGGTGCCACTGAATTTCATTAAAGAAGAAAAAGTCATGCTCTGGCTGTGCCTACACTAGTATGACAATGATTAATTGCTAATTCTTTATTCCCTCATGGAGTTTATTTATGGTAGGCAACTGATAAAGTGACAAGAACTACATGGTTCTGATTTTTAAATATCATTTTGTTCCCTTTGTACTGAAGATTCTTTTCAAGCACAATACATCATTTAGTGAATCAGTAAACTTATAAGAACTTTGGGTCCACACAAAATTTTCCAAAAATAGGTGCAACTAGCTTTCATACTTAACTTTCCCTCAATCTCCTAAGGGACTGGTGCTGCCCTTGAGGTACCCAGACAATGTCTGGGAATGTCTGTGATCTTTAGAATATAAAATTCCAGCTCCAGCTCCAGTATTTGCATGAAAGCCAGTTCTGCATTTTTCCCTAAGCCATAGAAAATGTCAAAAGCTGTAAGGCATAATGACAGAGTTAGAGTCCCTGCTGCATTATTTACACACATTAAGATATGTCACAGCAATTGTCATACATAAAGAAGCCCAAGTAACTTTTATTTTTAAAGGTCTTCAAGTGGATATTTACCTGACAATGCCTGTGAAGACCCAGTAGGTGCGTTCTGCTAGGAAAACCTCTGTGAGTCACTCCTTTCTGCAACTGGCAAGAGGTTGTTACAAAGTGTTGTAGGAATGTCTACAAAGTTGTCAGGTAGCCTCGAAAAAAAAAAAAAAAAATTCTGCATTTTAAGAAGGATTTATTCAGTCACATAACTAGACTTTAAATCTGTAAGTGGCTGTATGCTTCCATTGGTCTCAAAGCTGCCACAGGTACTTATTGAATTGGCCCGTTAGAGTTTTTACTGCTGGTCAGACCTGTCTAGTTTTTAGTGCAAAGCAGAACAATTAATTTTGTTTGCACAAACCACTAAGTTTACACAAACCGCTAAGATCCCAAGTTCATGCAAGCAAAGATCTGTGTTTAGGATCTATGTTATTAAGTCTCTTCCCTAAATTAATATCAACAACATAAAGGCAATGAGACACAGAGTCTTCTAGAAAGTTATGCCAAAGCCTCTGAACCACAAGGATTTTGATTCAGCAAGGAAGATGAACATCCATTCCTGCCTATTCATAATTCACCAGAAGGTTTATAAAACAGTGAACCTGCTTGGAGCAAAGCCACAGACTAACAAAGTGGATCCTCTGTGGAAACAGGATAATCTCAAATAATATGGTTTCTGTGACTGCACAGTGAGGTGGAAGGATCAGACTTCCAGTACGTGGGGAACACTCTGTTGCTTTGTATCTGATTGTTGCTGCCCAGGGAACTTCAGGGACCTGCAGGGCTGCTGAGCAGCTTTGTAGAGATTGTACAATAGGTCCAGCATTCCTGGGGTTGAGCTTCCTGCACTGTCTGTTGGAGTCTCTGAGAATGGAGACCTGCAACTCCGTGCTCTCAGGTGACTGTGTGTAAGAGCAGTAAGAGTAAGGAGCACTCAGAAAGAAGACTCATTACCCTTTTGTTTTGGTCAGTTCTTACTGAGTTGTGAAAAACAAAGTGATCACCTTTATGCTTTTGAAATGTATGTGGTGGTGAAAGAGGTACATGAATTCTGCCAACAAAGTTAATTTCCCTTTTTCTGCTTTAGTGTGTCATGGTGACCTATAAAAACGTCCAGTGGGCAACAGAGAAAACACTGCAAAGAAGAGGAGATGGCGTTAGCAATCAGGTGTTCAAATATTTGTTCCTTTTTCTTTTTCTCCTGGTTTTTGTCAAACAACTGCAACTCAGAATTAAAGTATTTGATTGCAAAGTCTTGCGTATCATTCAGTATTACTGGTCCTATTGTATTCCTTCAGCAGGGCACAACAGACATCAGTTACGAATCTGCAGGTTTGGAGATGTTTATTACATCTCTCCTGAAAGGCTTGAAAATAAAAGCATTTTCATCTAGCTTATTAACATTATGCAAATGACAACATAACTAGTCTTGATTTGCTGCCACTACCTTGGAAATATTTAAATATTATCATTACTGAGCTCAAGCTTTCAGTTTAATCTGGGAAATTTATGCCTTTAGGCTCAATTTATGCTTGTCAACAAATAATGATCATAGATGTGAGCTGGTTCATAATCCAGAGGTACTAGGTTACAATGTGTTGCCATGGAAACTGTGTTTTATTGCATTTTCTCTACTTGATTTAAGACATTTGACAATCATAGCAACTCTTTGCCTGTCTTCCCATATCATAAAATATTCAAAAACACAAACAACCTATAGGATACATTCACACAGTTTTTACACCTCATCATAAAAATAAAAAAAGAAATTACATCCTTATATTTAAAAGGGACCTTTTCTGAATAGTTTCTCTCACAGAATGTCAAAGAGTGTTGGAAAATTCAATCAGAGGTTAGTCATCGAATGGACCTGTCTTGCCTGTGGTTCATTTTGTTTATTGCATCATATATTTTTTATGATCACTGGGACTTTAGCCTGAAACAGCATTTTCTTTAACAAGAGCCATGCTTCCTCTAATGTTGTTTACTGCATCTGAAACATTACTCCTTGAAACCACAGTACATTTTCAATTGAGCAAAGGTCTGTAACAGAATACAGCATGTCTGTGTTTATTCAGGATCATGAGTAAAAAATATCCCAGTTCATGTAACATTAATCACTTTGCCAGTGTTCAGCTGAGGTCATTGCCACATTCCTAGCAGTATTAAGCCAAGTCAAGATTAATCATGTACATTAAACCCTGCAAGGAAAGCATGTGCAGTGGATCTGAAATTAGACATTTGGTGAAGGACTAAGAGAGCACTGTAACAAAATATGTTAGCAGTGTTGCAGCAAGCTTTCAGAAGAATTTGAGATTTTTACCTCCTATGTTCTTGTCAGCTCATCTATATTTAAGGTTTTGTAGCTGGCTCTTTAATTTAGCCCATTTTTAAGAAGTCCTAAATAAGGCAACTAAATTCCTTTTTAGATTGTAGGAATGATTTCCCCTCTTTTTTACTCATTGATATATTTAAAAAATGCATTAATGTATTCTTCTGTGACTGAAATTTGGCTTCTGAGATTTTTAATAAACAGGTAGTAAAATGCTGAGGTATTTTCAGATGGAAAAGTTAACACTCAAATAGTATTTCATATCAATTGTCCTTTCTTACTTTCACTTCTTTTTGCATGTGCACATAACATTTGTGTCATAAAGCTTCACATTTTGTGCTGATGTTACTGGAAGTGTAGAAGATGCATTTTACACTATGCCTTTATGTTCTACATGGTGGACAGTTAGAATGCCTTTGTCCAGTCTTGTAAACTTCCATTAAACATTTGTTTGAATTTTTTATGTCACACAAAAAATCATAAAAGGATAATTGAAGGACAAATAATTTTCACTCAAAACCCTGAGGAGAAAACCCTGTTGTGACATGAAGTTTACAGTCAGTTATTTCTGTCTTGAGAATATATTGACATGTCAAAAAGTCTAGATTCATGTTTTTTAAAAAATAGGAAACTTGGCAATTCGGCAACGTAAATGGGAACTAAACTGCTGAACTATAAAATTAAAGGAAGCAGATTAACATTATTTTGCCATTCTGCAGTGGCTTAGTGATGGCCTTCAACACCAAATACTTTTTTTTTCCAAAGATAACAGAAAGTTTTTTCAAACAGCAAACATCCAAAATCTGGGCTTGCCATAACTGTAACTATATATGGTTGTGTCCTTATACAGCAGTACAGGGTCACAGAAGCATATAAAACATCATCTCACACCACCGACTCATCCAAACACAGAAAATGCTCCCAGCTGGGGATGAATGGACTGCGCATTGAAGGCAGTCCTCTGCTTGGAAAGTTCACTGCCTGCCTGACTTCTGTGATCAGAAGGAGCAATATCCCTACCTCAGGGTCCTCAAGAGAAAGACTGTATTCTACAGGAGAGGTAAGTGGCATCTCATCTTGTCAAAATCTCTCTGGAAAAGGATGCCTGCCATTTTCTGCAAGGGTTCAGACACTATAGCATTTTTTAATCTCCTTCTTTATGAACCTTCATTCAGCAAGAGTGGGTTTTTTGTAGTAGACCAGCACAGAAAGCAGTGAGAAAACTTAATGCTTCCCTGCACTTAGAGAACAACATTCCTCTTGTGGATCATCAGAGGCACTGGTCACAGCTGAAGGCAAGAGATGCCTCTAGCAGCAATGATATTTACGAGACATCTGTGTCATGTGTGCTCACCACAACTTTATGCTAAACTGATGTCTGGAAACAATCCTTATTCAGATGTAATTGGCATATAGTCTTCATGTTCTTCCATGGAATTAATCTTTTTCCACTGGTTGTGTGTGAGGTTCCTCTCTGCTGCAGAGGCTTAGAACATTAGATAAAAAGTCTGCTGCCCTCCTTGGACATCCTATAACTGTGTCTTTTAATGTTTTTATATATGTCATATTTGTCATAGGACTTTGGAATGAATTCTGTGGCCTTTGATGTTTCAGTAGTATGTAGAATATATATTCTATGAACATCCTAAAATACTTATTGCAAGGTTTCCTCCAATGGCAGGGACAAGGATTTGGATTTCTTATACAGTACCCTCTCCAAACTCATACTCTAGGGATTCGGTGATTTTTATTGTTTTGCCATAGACGTCATGCATGACATTTGATCTTGTTCTTCTCCATACTGCCTGTCTATCTAGCAGTTCTTCTACTAGGTGTCTGTAAAATTTTGGCTTCTGCTTCATATTCTAAAAGATTATTTATGAGAAATAAACACCTTCTCAGTTTTTTTAAAACTCTTTGTAGAAACTAAAGTTAAGAAAACTTACCAAAAGAAATCCAAAAGACAACATAAAAAGAAGTGCTGTACTCTCTTTTCTTGTCATTTTTTTTGTCTCATCTTTTTGTCATTGCTCCCAAAAATTTTATTATTGCAAGTTAAAAGTCAACTGAAAACTGAAAGGATCTTGCATGCCTGTAGTTCACCAAACTACATGTGTTTCCCCATCTTTAACACCGGCTTTATTCAAGACCAAATTCATAGCCTCACAGAATATGCTGAGTCAGAAGGAAGCCACACATTTAGATCATTGCATTTAGCTCCTGGTCTTGTGCAGACCACCCCAAGAGTCACACCATGAGCCTGAGAGCGCTGTCCAAACGGTTTTTGAACTCTGTCAGGCTGGTGCTCTGACCACTCCCCTGGGAAGCCTGTTCCAGTGCCCAAACACCCTCTGGGTGAAGAATTTTCTTGACATCCAGCCTAAATCTCTCCTGACACAACTTCAGGCCATTCCCTTACGCCCTGTCACTGGTCACCACAGAGAACAGATCAGTGCCTGCCCCTCCTCTTCCCCTCAAAGGGAAGTTGTAACTGCAGTGAGGTCTCCCCTCAGTCTCCTCCAGGCTGAACAGACCAAGTGACCTCAGCCACTCCTCACACAGCTTCCCTCAAGGCCCTTCACCATCCTCATGGCCCTCCTTTGGACACTCTCTAACAGCTCAATGTCTTTTTTGTATTGTGACACCCAAAACTGCCCCCAGCACTCGAGGTGAGGCCACCCCAGTGCAGAGCAGAGCAGGACAATCCCCT
Organism: Sinosuthora webbiana; assembly: GCA_013397395.1. Taxonomy (NCBI): domain Eukaryota; kingdom Metazoa; phylum Chordata; class Aves; order Passeriformes; family Sylviidae; genus Sinosuthora; species Sinosuthora webbiana. The sequence continues at coordinate 65,198 of VXBN01007033.1, forward strand.
CCCTTGCCTGGCTGTGAGGCTGTGCCTGATGCCCCCTAGGACAGGGTTGGCCCTCCTGGCTGCCAGGGCACTGCAGGCTCATGTTCAACTTGCCATTGACCAGGACCCCCATTTGTACCAGTTTCTGTGCCATTGGCTTTACGTGATGCCATATTATGTTATGGTAAAACTATTAACATGGGTAAAGTTTCGCCACCATAACCTGACAGTGTTTTTCTGAGTCTTTTTTTGTTTTGTTTCATATTTTTTGGGTTTGGGGTGGTTTTTTTGGTTGCTATTTTGTGGGAGGGAGGTTGTTTGGCTTTTTGTTGTTATTTTTGGCTTGTTTTTGTTTGCTGCTGTGTTGTTTTTGTTGTTGGTTTTTTTGTGGTTTGGTTGGTTGGTTTTGTTTGTTTGTTGATTGATTGATTGACAGATTGAATTAATTACTGATAGCTTATTATGGATTTTGAATGAACAGTGAATCTATGCCAGTGCTAAAAGTAGGGATGCCTCTTAGAGATAATTATCCATGCTCAACTTTAGAGCTGAAGAGACAAACTGAATGTGTCAACAATATCACTAAATGGTCCTAGATTAGTCAAATTCATCACAGCAAAGATAAGACTGTTGAAAACTGTGAAAAAAATACGAAACTGTGGCTTCAAGTGTGTGCAGCTTCCCAGACTGATGCACTGAATGCCAAGGGAGATACCACACAAAATATTCCTCATGGGTAAGTCTGATCAACAGGTACATAGCCTGCCCAAATGACCAGTAAAAAGCCCAGTAGGTATAACATAGCAAGAAATCAGGTCACTTTTCATTGCGCCTATGCATCTGAAAGAAGTCACACAATATTTACTTTGGATTTCTAAGATTTCTTACACATCTGGAAGATTATTTTGTAGTCAATAACCTGAATATTCTTTCTGACTTTTCCAAATCATGTCTTCCAAACCATTTACTGCCTTCAGCTCAGCTCATTATCTATTGCATACATTGGTCTCACAGCCAAATCTCCTTAGTCTGCTATGAAAGCAGGTTTATTTCTTCCCTTCATGTGCTTAGGATTTCCCATGTGTCTCCTTGAGTTCCACTTTGATTTCTTTGATATATTCTTTTCACTGAGAAAGTTACTGCAAAGTATACTTTGTGAATTTATAGCACAGTCATTCTTCTGCACTAAATCCCTCACAATGCTGATGTTCTAAGGACAGAGGCAGATAATTTCTTTTTACTGCAGCTGTGCCAGAGGAAGGGATTTCTATCCCTAGGTACCAAAACTTTTTAGCTGTTCCTCTGAATGAGGTGCTTTCATGCGTATGTCTTAGCCTGCTCTTGGAAAAATGAATGGGAGTGGGTTATGTCTAAAATGTGGTTGTTTTGGAGCTTTTTTTTTTCGCAATTCAGCTCACAGATCTGGTGATGGTAGGTCTCTGAACTTATTGTACAGTTGTATTAAATGGTATAAGCGGATTTCATGGTTTATTGCAATTAAAAGGGGTCATCTTGCGCTGTTCAGGCCTCAATTTCATCACCCTCCCTACCACCTAAACTGTGTACTACCACTGACCCCCTTAAACAGATGACACATCTGGTTCCCTGACTGCAGAGTGCACTCATTCAGTTCACTGAGCCAGCAGCAAACTAACTCCACAAAACAGTCAACAGTTTTTGTTGGCTTAACAAACTCCACCGACTCACTTAGGGGTCACACGAGTGCCAGATCTGTGCAATGGAGAGGATGAGACCACACAACTTGAAGGGCTGGAGAAAAAGTGGGAAAGCGGGGCCTTAAAGAAAGGGACTTCCTCTTTTGGCAGCAGCAAGCTGTTAGAGCAGCTGAAGTGTGTGTCTGGACTGAACCCTCACCGTGCACAAAGGATGCCCATACCAGAAAGAGTGCAGTAGTGTGCTGTAAACTGCATACTTTGCAGTAACTTCACTTCAGCCATAACTCTTTTGTTCCCTCCCTGCAGGCAGGTAAGGGAAGTAACCAGCTAATCCCCTTAGCACACCTATTGTTTGTCTTAAGTACAGTCATTATGTTCAATAAGACTCCATTGTAACGAATCTGGGAGAGAGAAGACACAATCCACGTGAGTTGGATACCCATCTGCCAGAACATCAGAAATAGAGAAAACCTTCAAGCTCACCACACCAACCAGAAATCCTAAATCTTACCAGTTCACCCCATTGCTGCATTATGTCAGAGTTCAAATTACTAGACATTGATTAGGTGGGAGAAAGGTTTGCCAGAAAACTCTTCTGGCTGAATGCACATACATTTTACAGCAGAACATGTCAGGCCCCTTATCTAATTAATTCTGTAATTAACAGACATTGCCCTGTTTTGGAGACATCAGCCTTTTTGCAAGCGCAAGTAATGCCAGTGACTGGGACAGAAAATGTGGGTTTAAATTAAATTTTCAGTGACCACTTTTGACCTATTCCCTTCAGTAATTAGCAAGAATATTCTACTAGAATCAATGGCTTAACAACAACAGAGGCAGCTCCAGGATATGACTACTGGGCTGTGAACAACCATTGCAGATGAAATAGAGTTGTTTTCTAAGTCTGTTGTGACTTGTTTATCACTGCGCTCCCATGTCTCTTCCCAGAAGTACCTAAATGTCATCTCTTCCAGGAAGAGCCCCCTCTAAATCACTTCTGCCGAAATGCGAAATGCGTTCAACTACTTAAGCGGTGGGAAAAATAGTTTTGCTAATTTGCCTCATTTTGGTTGAAATGATCTAGAGAGTGCTTAGGTGGAGGGAATATGATGTACTGTCCCCAGGCAGATGATGAGCTGTACCTCTTCACGGGCACAGCTATTTGCGGAATACATTGTTTATCTCTACTGCTGCAGTCTCCCAGGGAGACAACTAGGGATATCTTCAGAGTAAGAAACTTTTAAGGTGCAATTAGATATATATAGGATAAACCATTAAAACATCATTTCATTCTAATGATTTGTATCTGCAAGAGAACATAAATTGGTAATGGCTTATCAAACTTTACAGTTAAAGTTACTTAAAAAGACTTCTGAATAGTCAGTATTAAAAACCCATATATACATATATGTATGTATGTATGTATGTATGTATATATATATAGTGTCACACTTACATTACTATAGAAAGAGCTAAAACCAACTGTTTTTTTGTCTCCCACAAAAGAAATGGTTCACACATGTTGTCTGGCTTGAAAGTTTCCAAGAGAGCTGATTGCCAGCAATTATTTCATGTTTTATGATGCATTCTTTCACTCTGTATTTGGTTTTGTTCATATGGAGTGCTCAGTGCAATACAAAGGTTTGTATAGGTTTGAAATTCCTAGATTTCTCTGCAAAGCCTGCCGCTATTAACAGAGATTGCTTTAAAAGACCCAACTTTTCCATAGCTGCTGGCTGCTCCTTAAATACATAACAAGATTTCAAGGAAAAAAAACCCAACCCATAAAGAGAAGAAAAAATGAGAGGACACTAATTTTCCTCATTCTGAGTAGGAGGTATAATGTCTTTATAAAGTAATAATTAAAAAAATACAAAACAATGACTGGTGCCTTATCTGGACCTTCCAGCTGTACTTCCCCATTTTGCATTAGCAGTGTGTGTTCTAAGGTTACAAAAAACCATGAAAATTGCATCTTAAGAGGAGTTTTATTCTTTTCCCTAGGATTTGATTGAAACAGACAGCTACATTTTGTGTATATATAATTAGGCAGTAAAATAGGCTTTGAAGGCAGATTTCTGTTTAGTATGTGAGTCACACGCACAACAGTCTTTCATTCAGCAACGAAAGACTGATCTTTTTAATGCCTCAACTCGCTCAACATGTTTCCTGAATGCTACATCTTGCAGGAAAGAAAAAAAAAAGAAAAATAAAAGACAACCCAAGAGGCTTTAAAGCCATATTCCTCACTTTCTTTCTGTTTGTTTTTTTTTTTCCTTGTTTCCCCAAATGAAAAACAATCTGAAAATCCAATCTACCTAGTCTGTAGTGATTTAACCTTATGACAAACTGATTTTTATCATCTTTCTTTCCAGATTGTTGTCCAGGGCAGCACTGAATGCTGCACCAGCTCTAGGCATATCTAATCCCTCTCATAAAAGGCCATTGTGGTAGTAAAACTGAGACCGATAGCTTTTTCATTCTCCACATCTCAGCTCTCCAAAGTAATGGCAATGGGGTCTCCTCTTCATGTTTTTCTTTTCACATGCATAATTTCTCCTTTTAATAAGGCTAAAATGGAGAGAAATAAAAGGAACACAATCACATTTTCCTCAAAGCTCGCTCTATAAATACCTTCTGGATAACTGAACTTAGGAACAATTATCTGCATTCTGAGTTGTTGTGACACTGTGTGAATACAGCAAACTATTCATGGAAGTTTCTGATCATTATGAAGTATGTGAACATATTCAAATTTAGAACACTATGACTTAGGGCTTCATATTTTTTGCTTAAGATCACACTGGCATCTTTCTTCATCCTAAAGCCTAAGGATGCAATAATGGTAGTGCTCAACACCAGGACAGTTCTCATACTTATTCCATGTAAAGTAATGACATAAAAGCAATTAATTACCCACTTATTTTGTGCATTTCCAATGCATTCCTCTCAACAATATTTTCCCTAAATCATAATCCATATATTTTTACAGAAAACAACTAAGAAGGCTAGACAGCAAATATTCTCTGGAAAAAACAAGTGTATTTTCCTCTTTTTTTTTTCCTTCCCCCAAAAAGCCTTGACTTCAGTGTTAAATGTTTTCATTAACAATATGTTAACGGATTATATTTCAGAACTAGTTCACTATTCTGAATAGCAGTATGAGAGAGTTGGCTTGCATTTGATTACAAATTTTTATTTTACCTCAGAGGAATGCTTTTAACCAGCAAAATACAAAGTGGTAGATAAAAAGATTTAGAGCCAGAAACAGTTCACATAAACTCATTTCTCCAAATAAAAAACCACTGCATTTTAATGCACCCGATTAATACTGATATACTTGCAGATACCTTTTTATATTACCATTAAAATTAAAACCCAACAAATCTGTTTAAATAACGTAAAACTTTGATTCAGGTAAAGTATTAATACCTCTTCTAAAATTCTGAGAGCATTACATTTGGGCCCTTAAAATTACAGAAGTGTAAAATGAAAATGCAAAATTTTATAATAAGAACTATGTAATTTCTTCCTAAATTTCAAATCTGTAGACAACGGAAGGAGAGGTATTTAGTCTGCAAAATAATATTCCATGGGCCAGAGCATGGAACAATTCATAAGTATCTTCTGGGCATTCTTGATGAAAATGAGCTAGAATACACTCTGCAGAAGCAGTGATCCTCACAGGATTTCTTCCAGGTCCTTTTATAGTACATTTGGGGGAAGATGGTTGAAATAGCACTTCTGGTTCCATGACACCACAGACAGCCTTAGGCTCCAGAACAACTCCTAAACATCTCCTAAGGACTCCTAAGGATTCTTTCATGAGAATCACAAAAAGTGCACCAGGTTTTTGTTTTTTTCCACATCCCCAGGCAGTTCAGAGAACAAGACAAAAAATATGCTTCCATCCCAGCTTAAAGGGTTTGAAAGCACAGAGCATCTTTACATAAGGCAGATAAAACTGAGACCCCTGTGTGACTCTTGGGACTTGTCATTCTTTTCTCTGGTCCCAAAGAAAAGAGCAGTTGCAGTCACTGAAAGGTCTGCTTTAATAACAGCTACTTGCAATACAGGTCTAAATCTAATGCAGATGTTCTTAGTCACATTACACTTGATCTCAATATGCTTAACAAACAGTCCTCAGGGCACCCTGTAAGGTAAGTAATCACTGTTACACAAAATTACAAGTGAGGAAGCAGAAGCTTTGTGATGAGAAGACCTGCAGGTTTCAAAGTCCAGACTTGTGCAGAAGCTCACCAGCTAAACAGACCACCTCTGCCTTCTTGTCTGACACAAACAGTGCTACATTTGAGCACACACCACTGCTTTTAAAACAGACAGATGTGAGATGTTCAATTTAGCTACAATCACAACTTGCTTCCATTAATAAGAAGAATTATCAAGAAGCATGATTAAGTGACCTTCTTGTACCACAGTTGTGGTGTGTAATACCAGCTATGTTTCATGGCTCCTGCTGTGGTATAACTCATCAAAGTTGTACATAGAAGGTGCATAATAAGATTATTGGAGTGTTATACACGCACCACATATTAACAGAGTAAGAGCCCACTGAAATAATTTTGCATGTTGTACAATACATTCTAGATTCTCAGGTATTTTACTGCCTTTAGTGGTAAATACCCATTGCAAGTTTTGTTTTTTGTTTTTTTTCTTTATTTGGTATTCTTTACTTCTATCTTGGTTCATTCCCTGGTGCTTCTTGGCTTTGGTTTGTTGTTGGTTTGTTCTCTTGGGTCTTTTTCAGTTTTGGGGGTTTGTTTCTGGTTTTGTCTTTGTTTGTTTTGTGTTTTGTTGTTGTTGGGTTTGGTATTTTTGTTGTTGTTTTTGTTTGTTTGTTTTTTTCCTTTTATTTGACAGGCTTCTTTTTAAATTAAAAGCTGGATGGGTCTTCTCCTCAAATGTCAACAGGGCACTTCTGCAATGTTTCAGGTAGCTCCATGGAAAATGTAAACCTTGAAATGAGTAATGTCTCACCCAACTGTGTTTCATCATCCACTAAAAAACATAGCTGTGTTACTTTTGGCTAAAGGAATCATTGATGTTCTTACATTCACCTGTTGCTTTAGTTACTATTTCAAGGCAACATGGCCAAATCACAAAAGCTGTCCCAGCTGTCCCATACAGACTGTGAGACAGCTGAGCCCCAATTTCCCATCTTCTGTACTAATCTTCCCTTTTGTATTTACGTCTTTACTGTCTCTCTCTCGGTCTCATCACCCCCTCTCCTTCTTTCCTACTGTCTTGCTCCCTGTTTTCTCATGCTGCTTTTAGAGCAGGTCCCTTCTTGTGTAGTTGAGTGTACAAAGCTTTCTTTGTGTTTCTCCTCTGCCCCAATACAGCAAAGGAAATAACAAATGAGCAGCAAGGACAGTCAGGAAAGCAAAAGGGCACAGTTGCCTGCTCTGGTACCCATAGAGAAGGTCTTAGGGTTATTCTCTTCACTTGCAGCTCCAGTAGCTAATATATTTAGTTTGTTTAAATGATTCTCATCCTGATTATCAAAATCTCTGGTATTCGTCTTGTATAGGTTTTCTCCTTCCACAACTCTGCAGTTTTTAAACCTACTGGGTTTAAACCCAAACCCAAAAGACTCTGACTCTTCTCTGGTGGATTTTCAAGGGTCATTTGTCTTTGAGCTCCTTTCTGTCAAAAATGTAGCAGCATGTTTTCCTCATTCTTCCCCTGGGGATGATATACCTTACCTTGTCTCTGAAAACTTTCAGAGTAATTTCTCACTTTACCAGACAGTACGCATTCTGACTGTTAGTCATCTTTATCTTATTCCTGGTATATGCTATCTGATCTTATATCTAGCCTATTCCTTCTGCTTATTCAACATCACGCTTCTTGCTCTCCTTTCACACTGGGAAAGTCCCTCTCAAACTCGCTTCTGCTGCAGACCCCTTATGCCTGCCTAACTGGCCACTCCTCTGCAAATTCCATTTCAAGACTCATCTTCCCTCTCCCTGGCCTATGACTCCTAGCCTTTCCTCTAATAAAGCAATCCAATCCTATTCACTAAGCCTCAGTTTCATTTCCCCATGCTCATTTGTTCTCTCTGAAAATGTGAAGTATGGTACCCAGCCACCAGCCTTTTGTACATTTTTCAGTAAGACTACAACATGGACACACTGACCTACTAAAATACTGAAACTGCATCTATCACTTCTATTACAAATTATAATTGACTCTGAAACATTAAGCTCACACTATGACAAGACTGTAACAGATTTCAACATGTATTGCTTGTTTCCCAGAACATACTCTCTATTATGAAAGAAATAAATGTTTTTAATGCTATCGGAATGTTTACACAAAGAACTACATAAATAAATATGCTGTTTAAATTACTTGGAAAATTGACTATCTATAGTCAATGAACTGAAGGCTATGCTGATGTCTAGGTAAAAGTTTTGTAGTTCAAATTTTACAGCAGAACTTCAGAGAGCTGTTAATTTACAAAATAGAATAGAGTTACTGGGTCATTCAGACCACTCTAATACCAAGATGGAGTAATTACCCATATTATTTATTTTTAATGCTTTTTCCAGCCTAATTTTCAAGTCCTATGCTATGAGATTTAGGAACTTCTTATTTATTCCTTCCATATTTATTTCACTGATTAGCACATTTCACTCTTAGGATTTTTATTTACTTATTTTCAACTGTTGTTTTTCTCTTTTCCTCTTTTATTTTCCTTTCCTTTTTTTTTTTCTTTTTCGTTCTTTTTTTTTGTTTGTTTGTTTTCTTTTCTTTTCTTTCTCTGTGCTCTCAAAAGGATAGTTTTTATCCTGTTTACCTTTTACACTCTCTCTGTACCCCCAAATAAATAACATACACACACAGAGGCTCTTTCATAAATCATTCCATCTAGTTGTCAGGTCATCTTTGTTCCTCTTCAATAAACAACACAGCAGCACTTTTTTTCCATATAGAACCTATATTTGTATGCTAAACATCAGAGACACTGACCTCTAGATTAGGTATCAAACTGCAACTCCTTGTGAATATGTAGATAAATGTAAAAGTCTATGAACTAGAGAAGAAGGTAACATTGTCATCAGTGCATTCTGGGGAAAAAAAAAAAAAAAAAAAAAAAAAAAAAAAGGTATCTAACAGAAGTATCTGCCAAGTGTATAATGACTCCTCTGTAGTTTGTATCATCAGTTCCCACACTCTGATCTATGGATCACTGGCAGTCAGCAGTGCTATAATAAATTACCCACAACTAATCTGCAGAGCTAGCAGTTTGTGCACATCAATTGAAAGCTTGTCCATAATACTGTGAGATATTCTGAGGGTTCTAAGGATGCGCTAACCCAAAATTTTCGGATCAATACAATTTCCAGTGAACTGCTTTCAAATCTTGTTATGAAAAAACCTTGATGTGCATAGAAGTTGTATGGGAGAGAAACGCGACTCATTGTTTACATAATTAGTCTGACAAGTAAGCCCTGATGAGAAATGGATTTTTGCCCTCTCTTTGGTGCAAAGTTGACGAGAAAGAGAACGATGGGTTAATCTTCGCAGACATGCTGTCTATAATGCCGAGACTGGAGGCACGGCGCACCCGCTCCTGCAACATGGAACGCGGGAACAAAGGGAAGAGAAGTGGAGTGAAGCTGAATGAGGGGAGGCAATCAATACTTTGCTGCAAATGACGGTAGGACTAGGAGGCATTACTGCAGTTTAGCCCGGCAAGTTTAACCCGAGTGATAGCTGGTGGTGGGCCAGGCGCGGGGCCCGCACCGCTGCCCTCAGGCGCGGCACCGCCGCTCCCCCGGCAGCTCCCCCGGGCCCCGCGCGAGGGGACACGGCGGGCGCGCGGCCGCCACC
>VXBN01007033.1:80510-90951 GCA_013397395.1 Sinosuthora webbiana
TAATATTGCTGTGATGATTATTACCTCTCGGTGCTTATTCAGGAAAAGCAAACAAACAAAATTCTGGTCCTTGATGCTTCACTTCTGAATGTGAAATACTACCTCCCAGCTTGTAAAGTTGTGAGGCACAGCATTTTTTTTTCCTTTTTTCTTTTATTATTTTCTTTAAGCAAGGACCAAAAAAACCTAAACAAACTAAAAAAAGGACTTCTGATCCGTGTGCCAAAGTAGGGGGAGATTTGTTATTGACCGATTTATACTGGCTGAGATGATACTTGCTTTCTATTTCTTGATCACTTGCTCTTTAAGTAAAATGAGGCACAGAGATGTTGCTGAGACGAGTGGGAACAGCATTTTGATTTGCTGGTTTAAGTAAAAATGATAAAGGATTAAAGGTAAGCATTATGCTATCTATGTATAAATATTTCGGCAGTCGACTGTAAAAGGGAGAGATCCCTTTAAAAATCATTTTAACTAAGCTTTGTCAAACACACACTCATTTGCGGTCACTGAGGCCACCTTGGTGCAGATCACTTAAAGTGTATGTCTTAATCAGTTTCCTGTACAGTCAGTAATACTATATTTAACAGACCTACCAATTGTGTGACCTAGGAATACATTAGAGCTGGTTTTAGTACTGTTATCTTAAGGATATTTTTTTAAAGAAAAGAGAATTTTTATTTCTTCTCACCTTGTTTTTTTAAAAAATTTTAACCTATGGACTTTAATATTTTCCAGTAAACATTTGAGTTTGTAGGTTGTTGTTTTTAACAGAAGGTGTATTGTGGCAGGGAAAATGAGGTTTCCCACTTCCCTTAGCATTCTCCTCCCCCAACCCCCCAAGAGATTAAATGGAAGGGGGGTAAAAGATTATACAGGAGAGTCACAAAACTTCAAGGGTCTGGTTTAAAGCCACAAAATCCATGGAATGCAGTCAAGAGTGAATCCGTGTCCTTCCTTTTCCCCTTTTCGTGCCTAAGTGGTGGTCCAAGGGGTTAGATTACAACATGTGCTCCAAGAGCTAGGCACCACTTCTATGACTGTATTTCCTGAACTTTGTGGATTTAAATAATGTAAATAATTTTTTTCTTCCTTTTTTTTTTTCTTCTTTTTTTCCTCTTCTTTTTAATGGATATGTCTTTTTAAGAGAGGTTGTGGATGTTGGTATACAACTAGATTAAAAGTGCTTGTTATAAAAACACCACTGCCTCTGGTTTTACAAACTTAAGAACGTGGCAATGGTGAATGTTTTTGCTCCCCCCTACTTTGCCCCCTCTTTATTGAGTGACGTTATGTTGTGGTAACACCCAGACAAGAAATACTTGACTTTTTCCCTCCTCACAGGACAACGTGGATGTGGACTGCCGGTTGTGAGCTTAGACACACCTAGGGGAGGAAAACAAGAAGAGTTGAACTTAAGAGAGAGCCCAACGGAGATAAACGAATGTCCCCACATCTCCAAAGGAAAGTTCATCGGATTTTTACTCTAGAGATCTCATCTTCAGGATGTCATTGAACACTTCCACTGCAGGAAAAGGTGTGGATCCAAACGCAGTTGACACTTATGACAGTGGCGATGATTGGGAAATCGGTGTTGGGAATTTAATAATCGATTTGGACGCCGACTTAGAGAAGGACAGACAGAAATTTGAGATGAATAATTCTAATACCACCAGCAGCAGCAACACCAGCTCCAAGGATTGTGGGGGTCTGACTTCCAGTGGGGCTAATGCTACCTCAGCCTTAGCTGATGGCCTAAAATTCGCTTCTGTTCAGTCCTCTGCTCCCCAGGGGAATTCCTCTCACAAAGAGACTAGCAAATCAAAAGTGAAAAGGAGTAAAACTTCTAAGGATGCTAATAAATCTCTGCCTTCTGCTGCCTTGTATGGGATTCCTGAAATCAGCAGTGCTGGCAAAAGGCAGGAAGTCCAAGGGCGCCCTGGGGAGGCAACTGGCATGAATTCAGCACTGGGTCAAAGTGTGAGCAGTAACCCAAACGGCAATAATAACAACACCAGCAACAGCACCACTGTGTCCTCTTGTGGGAAAAACAAAGAGGAGAAACCAGGTAAAGCCCCGGGCAGCAGAGGCTCCAAGCGGGATAAGGATGCAGGAAAATCCAGGAAGGACAAGCAGCATGACCTACAGCAGGGCCACCCCAATGGCAGTCGGGGTGGCAATAGCCAAATTCCCTCTGGGCACCTCTATGGCTTTGGGGCCAAGGGAGGCAGTGGTGGAAGCAGCAGCCCCTTCCACTGCACCTCCTCTGCTGTGGGGGAGGTGAGCAAAAGTACCCCGGATTCAGGGTTAATGGGGAACTCTGTTTTGGTAAAGAAGGAAGAGGAGGAGGAGGAGAGCCACAGGCGAATCAAGAAATTGAAAACAGAAAAGGTAGGACAAAGCTCCTCTCCACCTCTTCCGTGTTTCCCCATGTCTATAATAAGTGTCCCATGAGTGTCCCATGACTGTATGTCTGGCTCCTCTGTCCTCTCAGTGTATTTGTGACACGCGTATGTCCTTCCTCCTTCCCTTACAAAAAAAGCCCAAACCCACAACAAACAAACAAAAAAAAACTCAACCAAAAAAACCCCCACCAAATCCAGAGACCTCTTCCCTACATGGAAAATACGATGTTTCCAGTGTGCTGCTCTTCCTTGTGATTTCCTCTCCCTGTCTTCAGAACCGGAGAACATTTCTGTTCTGTCTTGTTCGTTTTAATTGCACTTGCCCAGAGGGAGAAACACAGAGATGACCCTGACTGAGCTGTCCCCAGTTTTAGCAGAGAGCAGCAGTACCAGTGGGATGGCATGTTCACAGGCTGGGGATGCACAGCTCAGGCTCCAGGCACTGCAGGTCTTGTATGTGCTGACTCTTCCACAACATCAGCAGGCATTCATGGCCATTTCTCTCCCAAAGTCTAAAGGAACCCCTTTCCCTTCTCTGACCCACTGCCTAGAGCTGAGATTGTGCTTGGGGGAGGAAATGGGAGCTGTCGGCAGAGTACCCGGGCTCCGCCGTTGTACTTGGTGAAGATGCAGGATGCATATTGTGCTGGGGGCTTCCGTGGCACTGTAGCCTAGAGACCCCAGAAGCTGGTGTAGCAACTGGGAGGAAGGAGCCAACAGACAGGCAGTGCCTCTTGTCTTCCTGGAAGGAGTATGCTGGGAGGAGGGAAGTGCACCCTGTGTGAGAATAGTGTGTGCAAAACAGCTTTTGGAACAGAGTGGAGCAGTTTGTCTCCTGTCTGGGGGAGTTTTCCTCTCCGAGCCACTCTGGCTCTTGGATTTGAACTGCTTGTTTGTTGAGCAGTTGAAATGTGTGAAAGAAATCAGATGGGAGAGTGTGGTTTTACACCTTCCTATTTACAAGGATGCTTTCTGTATGAATAAATGGCTGCTACTCTGTTGTTCGGGAAAGGTGGAGGGAGACCTTGTTGTCTTTTGTCAACTGCTGGCTCAAGGATGTTCTGGTGTTGGTGGGAATTCTGTCCCTAGGGCAGAAGCCATCTTCTGAGGGTCCAGAGGGTGAATATTGGCCCAGGATTACAAGTATGGTAAATTCTACAGGTTGTTAAACAAAGGGAACCTGCTCTGCCTGAAAAATAAAGCAAACCAACATCCTTCAAATGAACAATCTCAGGGTGTTAGATTGTGACTGTGTTATCAGCTGTTGGTCCTAAATTACCTGCTTTTACAACTTCCCCAAGTGAACGTTCAGCAATGGGAAAACTTTGGGGTCGGTGTTGACTGTATGATCTGCAAGCGTCTGGGAGGGCTGAAGGTCTCAGGGAGCGGGGAGTTATGTCTTCTTGTGACTGGCTACCAGCTTTTTGTATTTCAGTCATGAAGTTTTTGTAATACTAAATCGACTGGAGGATTAGATTTGGGTGTTTGTGATACTACATATTTGTTAGTACTGGAGGATAATTCCTAGGTATTCTGTTCAAGGCAAGGAACAAATTAAATTTCACATTGTATGCATATTATTGCTTTTAAGATAGCATATCTGTGGATGAATGTGAATGAGCCTTATGACCTTGTCTAAATGCAGATGAGAAAACCAGATTGCTATGTAATTCACGTGTATATGTTCGCATTTTGATTTATGAAAAGTGCTGTTCATGGCAGAAAGGTGTCCAAAAATCTCACGGTCTCTTTATTAACTTAGTACAGTAGGCATTTACTTCTGTTGCCAACAGTCTTCAAATTGCAGTTCTCTAATCTGTTTTAACTATCTAGATAAATTGCCCTAATCCGGTCTTCACAATGGCTGTGGTTAAAGAGTCAGAGCCATTTGATTGGATTCAGTGGCTGCCTGGAATGTGGGAGGTACTGCCCTTTTGCAACCCCCTTAGCCTTTTAATCTCTCAGCCAAATGTTCACATTCAACAATTTTGTTTAGCTGGCAATCTGAACATTTCAGTATCTCAAAGGCTGCTGCCATGGCAACAGAGATTAGAGGGTGGTGTGGTTTCTCCCGTTTTTGTGTTCTTTCAACTCCCTAGTCACACAGGAAATTGTATGAAGAATCTATATACGTACGAGTAATCTTATGTGCAATGTAAATGGGATGGCATGCAAATTCAGAGCAAACACGAATGGAGGAGTTCAGCGTCAGTGGCACACTCTGTGTGTTGTAGATGTCGCTCCAGGAGGAGGTCTGGAGCTTGCATTTCCAGCAACAGCCGCTGCTGTTGGCACACACCGACTTTAATACAGGCTTTGCGCATCGGAGTCGTGCAGCCTTGGCCATTGTCTGGCACAATGGTGTGCTTGCTTGCTGTCTTAAGCAACGTCCCTTAGCGTTTTTCTTAGCCAAGAATGTTATATTTAATAACAACAACAGTAATAATAATAATTTAGCTTGTTGCTGATAATGGTTGATACTTTAAGTCCAGACTGTGGCAATATTAGTAACATTCGAGTGTTTTATGTTTGTTATTCTGCTTTTTTTCCCCAAATAATAAACTGTCATTGGAAAGAATTCTTAAAAGGTTTATTTATATTGTTGAAGTGTTATTGCTTTGACTGTTTGTATACTAGAACATACATGCCATACTTGCACAAAGCAACTCATATCTGTAGATAAATACATAATTTTCAGCCTGCATGTTGAAATCAATGTTCAGTAATCTTACTGTTGTGCTAGACATGCCTCATGAATTTGGAAGCTTCCTTTTAGAATCAAATGAGTTCATGACTGCTGATTCAAAATATACATGTTTTTATATATGGTGTGGAATATAATACTGCATTTGTTTACTATTGGTGAAAACCTTGGAGCAGATTCCCAGGAATTTTAGTCACTGTTTAGCTTTCACAGCATGCTTCAATTATATTTTTAGTCTATTATGTTTTCTTGCTGCAGAAAGTCATGTAAAACGTGATAAACTGGATCTTATGAAGCCTAATTAAATCAATGACTGTGTTCTGCCGGCTCTTTTATGCAGAAACCACAAGTATGTTGTAAAAGTCGCCACTCCCCTAATATGTGGATAAAGTCAAAGTGTGCTGTAATTCTAAGATGTTTGAGCTATATTTGTGCAGTCCATTTTGTGGCTAAGCCACCAGTGACATGTCTGAATAAATAGCTTTGACAGGTAGGCTAACCACTCCTAAGGTTTTTGGTGTTAAAACCTGTCTCCATTTTCCATTTCTCATCCGTACTGTTTTTAACACAGTTACTGACTGTTTGTGAGCATGAACTCTTCATCTGTTCCAGCTAAGTTTTTTGTATTTTTAACAGCTGTTACATTGAAAAGTGTTCAGAATAGCTATAAAATATGTTTTGTGTCCATTGTGAGGAATTCATTGAGTCATAATTTACTCTGAGATATGGGAAAACTTTACCTGGTATGTGAAAATCAGTACGTTTACATTAAATTAATGTACAAGATAGAAAGCTATAATCAGAAGGGTTTAGTTACAGTTCTAAATGTATCAGTCTAATGGTACTCCAGGATGGAATTTTTCTCTTTTTTTACCTTAGTGCTTCTCATTAAAACTGCATTTCACATTTGAAAGTTGTGTTTAGCAAATTAACATGTTATTATATTTAATTATTTATTTTATCTTCACTTTCTTTGTTGTGTTTTAGCAGTAGGGTTTGAGAGTACGCCATCAAGAGTCTCTGGGTGAATTTTACCTATTGATGTAAATCATTTAAGTACATGCTTTGATTAATGATGTTATGGAGATATGCTCTTCATGTACTTTTCTTGCCGGCCTTGTGTGTAGTTTATTCACTGTGAAATAAAAGGGCAGGGAGGTCACTTGCTGTAATTAAAGAACAAAGTCTATTGTTGTTTGACAGCAAACTGTTTTGAAAGCTACATAAGGGATTTAGCTGTTAAAAACATTGATAAGTATGGGTGTCTAACAATAAGCACAGCTCAAGGTTCTTTAAGTTCTGTAGTGCTGTCTAGTAGTGTGACGGTGCTTTTTGAGCTGGGTGAAGAGGTGTTGTTGCCCTTTGGCCGAGGAAAGCTTTGCGTGTGAACCTGCTGACCTCTGCCAATATGTATAACCAGATCTTCTATTGAATTCCTGTGCAAAGCAAGAGTTAGTGTAGCACAATGGAGGCTGGTCTAGAACATCTATCAAAGTAGGGAAACTGACTATATTTGCAACTAGTGGAAAAATATTTCACTTTGGGCATTAGTAATTTTACAATTTTAATAATTTCATGAATGCCTATAAAGAGGAAAGGATTGATTGTCCAGATGTCATGAGGTTAACTGTGCTCTCCATGTTAAAGGCCTTTCCTGCAAGGCTGTTTTAATTATAGCTATATAAAGACTTGTTTTTCCAAAGTAGCATTTTATAGTCCAATAAATGAAATGTATGTTAAAAGTGCTAAGCAAAATCTCCCGTAACCATAGAGGTGTTCAATAACCAGATTCAAGTAACATGGAAAGTGCCATCTGTTTCTAGTTTTCAGCATAAGCCCAGGAATTGAAAAGCTGAGATTTGATCATATTTTTCCAACTCTCTTTCTTTTTTTAATTACTATTATTTTAAAAAGTTCACCTGGAACTTTATAGAAGCTTTCTGAAATGCAATAATACAGGAGAGACTGTGAAAACACATGTTCGTACATACAGTTAACCAGTTCCACTTTCATTTAAAGAGATTGCCAGAAGCTCAGTCATTGAAGAATTTAGAATAGTGAATCACCTCCTGCAGGCAAACACAATAAGGGTCAGTTCTTCAAAGGTCTTGCTATTGAGGTAGAACCTGATTTGCTCTGTCTTTCCTTACGAAGTAAAACGAAAGGAAANAAGAAAAAAAAAAAAAAAAAAAAAAAAAAAAAAAACACAACCCCCCCAACAACAACAACGATCAGAAAAACCCACCCTGTCCTCTTAAAGGATAACTTCAGCAAGCTCTTATCAGTTACCTAATTGCATATGATAAAACCATTGACTAAAATTTTCCATGCAGAATTTACTGCTGTTCAGTAAAGTGTTCTAGAATTGTTCATAGGGAGAATATCACTCTTTTAAAGATAACTAGTTCTAAACTGTTAGGCAGTGAGATTCTTGGCTGCAGCCTATGAGCCCTGGATAAAACGCCATCCGGCCTTTGTTTGAGGTCTTTCACTGAAGCTAATGACTGGTCTTGTGCCGCCCTGAGATAAATGACATTATCTCTGAGTGGTCTGACAGGAAACAGACATGTTAATGGTGAAGCGGCAGGGAGGATCTGCTGTACTTCTGACAAAAGAGTAAAGCTTGGACCCCTGGTTGTGATCATTAACACAGAAAGCATTCCTTCATAATTGGAAAGCTATTTTATCGACAACAACGTAAATCACAAATCTGCAGGGTTTTTTTCGTGCTAAAACTGGTGCCTTTTTTTTCCCTCCACCATATAAGAAATGGGTTATCTCCATAGTACTGACATTAGTGGGAGAGCCTGGGGTCTGCTTTCTGTTAACTGGACACATCCTTTGCACACTGAAGGCAGATTCCCCTTTATGTGCCCGGTGTTATCCATGTGATTTGCATTTCTAAAAGAATAAAAAAATACCTCGTGTTTCTTCACGTCTTATATTCTTATTGATACATGTGATATTGAGCATGTTTTACAAGCATCATCAGGAGAATTGTTGCAGAAGTACTAACACTTCAGCTGTCCTTCACCTTTACTTCCATTTTGGATAAGGACACATATATATTTTGGACTTCTGTCACCCATCCTTGAACAAGGTTAGATTTCTTCTGCAGCAGTTTAGGCAGTTTTTTGTTATTACCACATGGTCCCTATTTCTCAAATATAGAATTCACTTTTTGAGTGGCATGTTCCAGATGTTTTCCAAAGAATAAATACAGTTGGAATTGCTGAATGTAACCAGGTTTAGAGTCTACTGTGGTCTGTGCTAGTATACTTTGTATAAATGATCTAACAACCAGGTTATTATTTTTATAGTATTCTTAACATTGTACCAGCTTTATATTGTACTTATGTGATGTTCTAATGCCTGTGGTGATATATTGCTGTTTCCTGAATGGCTGGAGATTGTCTGACTTCTTAACTGTACTTCATTTTTTACAACAGAAATACATCTTGCCCTGAGTCCTTAGATAGGCTCACACCTGTGGATCTGTGGATTAGTTTCAACTGAAGGGCTCGCCATATTTTTTGTTTTACTATGTTTACATATCAAGGAGTTATTTTTATTTCTTAACAATCACAGAATATATATGGATATTTTTTTAAAAAATATTGTCTGTACATAACATTTCCTGTTGGGTGAAAGACAGCAAAACAGTCTTTCATAAAAATTTCTGATGATGTCATAATTGCAAAAGGTAAGTGCCTTTTTAAAAAAATCAGAAAAGTTATATATATATATACACACACACATATAATGTTTCATAAACCTCTTTCTGTTTATCTTTTTGTACTACTGTTTCTGGCCCGTACAGCTCTTTTTCAGTGCAGCCTTTCACCAAACTGAACAGTAACACAATCTATCATTTTTAAATTTGCTTAAAAATACGTTTGAAATGTGGTAATTTTAATAAATATAATTACCAGTAGTTGTAGTTGGATTTGAGGGGTTTTCTTAAATGAGATTTTAAATCACGGTTTAAAAAAATTACATTCTCGATTTAATACCACAATTTACTGAAGGCAATGGGGAGCCATTTGGGCAGAGGAAGGTCAGAGGATGACTTTTGGTTGTGCTGTAGGATTTCAGTAGGCACTCTGTTGCACTTTCTCTTTTAACTCTTACAAAATGGTCTTGGCAATTGGAACAAAGCCTTTACATTTGAAAGGTTGTAAAACTATTTAGAGCGACTTGACTAACAAGCAGGTTCTTTGTAATTTTTTTTTTTTTCTTTTTCGAAAAAGCTGAGAGGAGCATCAAGGAGTGGAATAGGTAGTTTGCTCTGGCACCCCATGTACATATAGGCTTCCATGATATATGTGTATGCTTCCATAATATATATGCTTATATATGTATAACACTACTTGATTGAACAGTTCAAGTGAGCATTCAGGGCAAGTTGCATGCAATGAAGTAGGAATCATGTCTCTGTAGATAGGTTTTCCAACTCTAGGGTCACTGTGGTGTTGATTAAATTTTCTGAACCTTTAAGCCAAAACTGCAAGTAAGAAAGGTGCATTTTGTGAAGAGATTTATAATATGTCTGCTTTTATGGTAAGTTGACAAATACTGCTAAATCTCAAGGTAAAAGGATTGACTTCTCTGTTTCTGCCTGTAATACCTGTTAGGAATTAAATGTGAAGCTCTTTGTTTCACTAATTTTGAAGTGAGATTGTGCTACATTCAATTGTATGTCCTTTATAATAATTCTTCATCAACTGATCTTCAGAAAAAAATACCAAACATTTGGTTCCCTTATCTTCTCACAGCTTCTGATTCTTCCTAGCCTGAGTCTCGCTTTTGTGCACAAATGCAGCGTGGCTGAGGTGTTTGTCTCCAGAGAAACTCCACCAAATAATACTGGAAGGAAAATGACCTCATGGGGATGTTTGAATCATATGCCAATAGTGGCATGTGAATGCAGTTTTTGCAGTCAAAAGAACAAACTAAAATCTGTTGATTGTGGTTACTTGGTGCTTTCAAAACACTAGCAATTCTAGTTGTTGAGTTGTCTTGTCACGTTAACCAAGAAGCAGATGGCATAACACCACAGAAGTGTATTTTTACTTAAAGAAACTTTAGAAGTTTTGATGTGTTTTCTTTTCCTCTTATTTCCCCAATGGGTTCTTTTTATTGAAGAGTAACATGAGGAGACCTGGTAGCAATTTTATTGCTTTCCCATAAGAGTTTGAAATAATAGGTTGGTCTTTGGTTGCCAGTCAAATTTCTACCAGTCAGCTTGATTCTGTTTTTTTTTATCATGTGGCAGTGGAATATAAAAAGTATATGTTTGTAGTTTGCCCTCAGAAACTGGCTTTTTTTTTTT
>VXBN01007033.1:99764-124046 GCA_013397395.1 Sinosuthora webbiana
GGGTTTTTTTTGTTTTTTTTTTTTTTTTTTTGAGTGAGGTTGGGACAGGAGTGGAGCTTGAATAACATCTGTTATCTGGTCATGGGGAGTTTGGGGTTTTTTGGTTGTTGTTTGTTTGTTTTTATTTGTTTTGTTGTTGTTTGGAATTTTTGTTGTTGTTTTGTTTTGTTTTTTGTTTTGTTGTGTTTTTTCTGGCCACTGTTTTCATACCACCAAACTCTGGAAAACATTTGCTGTAGCTGGCTTGAGATAGGAACAGCCTTGTCTTTAACAGTCTTTTGCTTCTTCATTCGTCTGTCAATTGTCTTGTCTACCCAATTAATTAATTTATTATAATCTTCGGAAATAGGTAAGCATACAGTTCCGAGTGCAAGTGATGCAATTTGACAGATTCTGTGTTTAAGTGTAAATCTCTGCTGTTAAGGGAGCCAGGTGTGACATTCTTTTCTTTTGCATTTAATACACATTAGGTAGCTTTCCATAAGATATTGAATGATGAGGAAATTAAAAATCACCTCTTTGTAAAGGAATAGGAAGCAAGTGACTGTAAGCCTTTGGCAAGGCAAAGATAGTGTCTCCACTGACTGGGTTGCCCATCTTGTAGCACAGAAGTGACTCTTGGCTTCTTTCTCTCTGTGGTCTAGGCCAGATATTATTGATGGTGCTGCATTTAATGCTGAAATGTAGCTTCTCAGTAACCATTAAAATCAACAAATATTTGTAAGTTCCTTTCTGTTAGATGTGTTTTCATAGTTCAGGAAAGGCTATGGCACTAATTGCTGAAGAGTTAGTTTTTTCTTCAGTATGTCATCATTTCCATGTAGACGCTTATGTGTGTAGTTACTTGGATTTCAAGGTACTTTCATCAAGAGAAGCCTAAGAAACACAAGAGATGCATATTGACTGTGTAAGTACTGAGGGCTGAAATCAGAACACTTTCTTTCCTGGTTGCAGTTAACCTCTGGTTGAACTCTTAACTGCTCAAACTGGCACCAGCCCCATATCTTCCAGAGCTTCCTCATCCAAATTTGTACATACAGATATGTGGGAGTTACTAGGATGATGACAGGTGCCATTTACAGGGCAGTGGAAGGCTAGCTTCATTGACCTGATCTGAGAAATGCGCTTTAAGTAGTTGTAGAGACAAAGGTATTTAATGTCTGAGGCAAACAAGCCTAGTAATGACAGTAGCTTCCAGATTGTTCTGCTATGTCTAGCCTAATTAAAGATCCAGAGAGTTGTTTTATAAGATATGTACTGTGCAGAGAGCTGTGGTTACTTCCGTAAAACTAAGCTTGAAGAAGTGTGCATAATTGGAGGAAAGATTTTTGTGGGAGGTTGTGGCTGCAAATTTTGAGCATAAAGGGAGGCTGTCTGTGGTTTGCAAAATCTGTTGTTAATCTAGGGAATAATAATACAGCCTTTGATTATCAGTTTCAAAGTACAGTGACATACTGTTTGTTCCCAAGCTGTTAACTTTCTGAAAAGTCACTGTATCTCACTTAATTAATGATGTTTATAGGATCAGCATGTTGTTCAATAAGCAAATCCTTCACGTTAATTAAAATGTGAGTGTTATAATCTTAAAATGCAGTTATCTGACCTTTTAAAAGAACGGCTTGTGTGCCACTCCGTGCCACTGTTATATTGAATTAGAAATCAAAATCTAATAATTAGTATGTTTTCTCTCTAGTGAAACTGAATGTGGAGCTCTTTTCTCTGTGTGACACTGCTGTTACAGTCAAGGGTGTTGTCAGTATTAAAATTTAAATACCACCACCTCCTCATCCTCAGTGTGATGACCCACCCAGTAAGGGGAAGGTGGGTCATCACAGTAACTCATCACCGTTGAATAAAGTTGTTTTTGATTGTAACTTTACAGATTAGCAGTTTCTTAATTCCCATATTGCTCTCCAAAGCACAGGGGTAGCCTAAAATGGCTGCAGAATATGATGTATGACTGCTCTTGTGAAGCTGCAGCTGTGAATCTCAAAGAGGATGTAACCATGCAGAATCACTCTTTTAGATGGTCATTAGCGCTGCATAAGTACAAGCCTCTTTTTCAGACAGCATTTATTCTTCATGGTTCTTCTGCTAGTATGTGATGGCAATGTCATTTGCCAAGCATTGAATAACAATGAATGTTTTATTGAAGTACAGTATTCTGAACCAGTGCCTTTTTAAAGCTGTTTAAGTGTTTAATTTTCGTTTGACTGCTCCTTTTCATGCAAATGTGAGTGTAGCAGAAAAATCCAATACATCCTCCTCCCTTGTGCTTGTGTGATGTATTGGACTAAGCTGAAGGCTGGTGTGTGGCTGAAGGAAACACGGCATAATTTATCAGTTATCCACTGGCATCTTATCCTATTCGAGTTTTAGTTGTCTTCATTTTGTTTAGAACAAACATGAGCAAAAAACCAAACCAAACAAAAAACACACGAAATTTTTCTGTGTGATACTAAAGAAAAAATCAAGTCAAGAAACAGTCTCTTCCTTTTGCCCCTAAAATTGCCCTCAGAGAAAAAATTAAGCACAATATTCACTTTTTGTGAATGAAAAGTGGAATTTGGTCTAAATATTTCAATGCATGGTTATTTTACTCATCTTCCAAGGACCAAATTGCAGTTAGAAGCATTATGACTTCGTTTATGAAGGGCAGGTTTTTAATGTGGTTAACACCTACAACTTTGTCAAGATTTTTTTGAACAGGCCCGCACCTCCTTTTGCCATTATGAGGATCTGAGGCTCATGTACCCAGTGTCCTTTTGAACATCTGGCCCCTTGTTTTGATTTGTGTGCTCTCTTCAAAATCTGGCATCAGTTCTGGGGTTTAAGTTCTAATTAAATAAAGTACACCGTCTGGCCATAAGCTTTGCAATACACTGAGGAAAGGAAGAAGGGGGGAGAAAAACTCTCTTCATTTTATAGTCAGTGAAACTGAGATGGCGAGATCATAGAGTTATTGGAAATGGTCAATATATTTTGATACTGAATATTTCCTTCAAAATTGGCCTTTATTGCCTACATACAGACCAAACCAAATGTGTCTGTGATGTCAGAATTCCTAGCTTTTAAAACCACAAAGCAAGTTCTGACATTATGGCATAAAAATTAGCCACGCCATAGTGCAATAGAAGATTGTTTCCATTCCTGTATTATTATCAGATTCTTTACCGTGATTTGGGAATGCAAAATAATTTTCAGTTGTTTGGGGGCAGAATAACAGATACTGTGTTTGTTCTATGAAGCAGTAAACAAATACTCATAGAATTTAAGTGCTGTGACACTAATAAAATGCATGATCATTCTCTTCTGATTATAAACAATATCAAAAGCAAGTGGTCAGTCTTCAGGAGATATTCAAATTAATAAAGTCTAGGGTAGCTTAAATATGTATTTCTTTGTTATGTAAGAGAGGAGAACTTTCTATATCATGCCTTTTGGGATCAGAGAAAGTTGTGTTCATCCAATTCTTTTTGCCATTTTTTTCCTCTATAGAAAAGTTAGGTTGAAATGTAAGAATGTTTTTTAAAGTTCTTTGCTTGTTTTCAATGATCCACTCATTCTACCTCTGTTTTTTGGGTGTGTGATTTTTCCAGTGTCTGAGTGTGTGTGCCTTCTTTGTCTATTCTCAAGCAAGCAATGCATCTTCAGGTATCTTTGATCCAGTCTTTTCTGGCTGGCCATTAGTCATATTGATTCTCCAGTGATAAAGGAAGCTTTGTTCTCAATGCAGTTTTAACAGTTCAGTATCAAAGTCTGTCACATAAACACTGTTGACATCAAAGAATTCACAAAAACATGTCATTTTGCAAAAATAAAAACTCAGTTATATTTTGCCTTTTGTATTTGAGATAGGGAGAGGAAAACTGAGCAGGCTGGTTTTAATATCCAAGGGGAGGGAAATTCCAGAAGCAAATAAAAACGAAGCAGCTCCCTCAAAATTGAAAAATAAACGTGTCCTCAATTTTAGTATCTGAAAGTAGTTTTTGAATTACTTTGTATGCAGGTAGGCTTTGAACTAAAATACTGTTTATATACATACTGAGAACTGTTGCCAACTGGTGCACTTTTTATATTCCTGCTTTAATCCATTTAATCCATCCAAGAGTCAGTCCAATGAGAAGGAAAGGAAAGGCAGCAGAGGTGTAATAAACACTGATTTAATTTTTACAGCACATTATAGAACTATAAAATTGTGTGATTAGCCAACTCATTAACACTGTCTTAAAGCAAATAAGTGTTTAGAGCTTGACACACTTAGTGCTGAAAACCTTTCTAATAGTAAATTTGAAAAGTAACCAGTGTTGCTTGGAATAAAGATTGTGCTGCTGTGCATCATCAGGAGCTCTGTATTAGGGCTGTCATCCAATTATTCCATTCTAATGCATTCCCTGTTTTACAGCACTTCTGTCTATGTTGTTTTGACTTCCTTGAGAATGGTGCCGTGTAGAACCTGCAGAGCACTTTGTACAGCACTTTGCCACAAAAATAACTTAATTGATTTAAGTACTGCCCTCCACTTGATAAAAGGGTTTCTTTTCACTTGCTCTTTTGTCCTGCATTTATTAGTAGTGACTTAGGAGGCATAGTAGAAGCCAATATAAGAGTCATTGCAGTCACCTAAAGTCTGCTTTTCTGGTAGAAACCTATGGATTCAGATGCTGTGTTAGTTGTTTATGCTCTTAACATTTTCAGTGATGATTTAAGAGATCTAATAATGTGGTATGAAACATCTGAAAATTCCCATTTTTTGTACAAAGACTGCTCATAGAGTGCTTTCTGAAAATGATGTATTTGAGCTGGAAATTTAGAAAGTCTTGACCCCTTTTATAAGAGTAAAAATAGATAAACAGTGCCTTTTGATACTGGGAGGCCACTCATGTCACATGGTGCATTAACTTCAACATTTGGTACTATTTTGTATTAGTTTGTTCTTTGAAATTTGAAAACATTTGAAATTCAAAAACAATGTTAGAGAATGCCTGGAAAACAAATTTACTGTCTCAGCCAGTGTAACAAAAACACAGCCTCTTAATAAATTTAACTTCTTTGAATCAGATTTTTTTTTTGTCGTTGTTTTTTGGTTTGTTTGTTTGTTTGTTTTTTGTTTGTTTTTTTTTTTGTTTTTGTTTTNTTTTTTTTTTTTTTTTTTTTTTTTGGTCATTAGCAATTACACAATGGTTGAATCACTTTCTTTTTTTAATGCTGTTCTTATTAAGTTACTGCTTTGGATGAGGTCTGCCTGATTGATGAGTGTTTCCCCAGGTAAGCTTTTACACAATTTAATTGCAAGATCACATAATAGAATGACATAAAGAGGCAACTCACTGACATTAAAATCTTGAGGTGTTTTAGGGTGAGGCTCATAGCATGGTGTTCTTTTTTGGGTTAATTTCAGAGATAATTTTTTAAAACAGATCTATTCCAAAAACACATCTAGGACAAGATAGAATATATTTCTAAAATTGTGTCAGCCATTAAGCTACAGGTCATCTATCTTTAAGGACCTGGTGTGTTTGAGACATTGTTTTTGCTATGGGAAAATAATTATAAACCTGAGTGAACAAGGTGACTTTCACACACCTATAAGCTATATGATTAAGCTATATGATTAAGCTCATTGATGCTTAATCAAGTGAGTTTTAGGATGTTCTGTTTCTCTAGCAGCAGTTGCCATCTGCATGTGTGCTGACAGAATGATTGTGGGAGAGGCTTCTGTCCCCTTTGGTGCAAGGCTGACACGGAGGCTGTGGTTCCACCTCTGCAGAAGCTGATTTCAGACTGAGCTGTCACTGCCACATTTTCTCATGGACCTTGTACAATGAGCTCACTCGTCAAGATGAATACCACCAAAAGTATGAGACCAGTTGTGGGACTTAGGTGAGATCCTACAAGATACAAGATGGTACCCTTAATTAAAATTGTCATTACAGGTGTCCCTGAAACAGAAAAGCTGTGGAAGCATTGCTACGGCTGCCTGAACAAACAGTCTGGGACTGATACCTCCTTCGTCCAGCTGTTTACTAAAGGAGGAGTTCCACAATATCAATCTGTTCCACAATATCAATCTGTTGGTTGACATACTTAGTGCCTTTATGTGCTTCCTCGAGTAGTTAAGACCCTCTTAGCTGTGTCAAATTGACTAACAGTATGCCTTCCTGAAGTAGGATATGAGATGTGTGGTACTCCAGGTAAGAAACATGAAGGGAATGATTGTCTGGCAGGCCACAGCAAAGTGGGAACTTTTAAAACTGGTTCATGTCAGAACAGAGTATATATTCTGGAGCTGTGCCTAAAGCTATTGGCTCTGGGACAGTGAAGAGTCTGAAAGGTTCCTGCTTCTTGCTTCCTCTTTGCTCAGAGGTTAATTCCTGGCAGTAACTGAGATAGCATTTTTAAAGGTAGCTCTGGAAAATTCCCACAAATAAATTCTCTCTTCACTTAAATACATGGTATTGGCAGGATTGGATTCAGATTGTTTGCAGTCATGCTGTGAAACCTCTCTATTTTTAGACCCTTGAGTTGAGTCCAGAGAGGGAGGACAGTGATGTGACTAAACCATCCAGCTAAAACTAGTGCATTTAATGTCAGCAACAAGTTGTTTGAGGTCCATCTTTATAGGCATGTTTACTTTATGTACAGAGGAATAACTGTTCCCTTTGGAGTTACATTCTTGGCTTGTTTCCATTCATTTATATGCAAGAAGAATAAACCTCTAGTCAATCACACTCCATAGAAGTCAATAAGAAAGGCATAATTTTGGATGTCCCCCCCCACACGCACATTTGGAGACACATGTAAACCTGAAAATAAATTGGTAGTGTTTCTACTTCAGTTTTTCAAAATCATTAGCAATACAGAGTAAATGCATGCCTTGAAGTCTGGCTAATTTGTATATAATGGTAAATACATCTGGTTTTGAGGATGAGAAAAGTAATCAAACACTTCTGTGTATGGATGTTCATTTCCAAATATCTGAATAGCTGCAGGATTAATACATTTAGGAAAGGAACACACAGAACTTGTCGTCCTTGTCCATTAAATAGAGCTTTTCCACCCTTTCACAACTTCACATATGTTAATGAAAAACATTTTCTGAGAAATTGGCAGTTTCATGCTTTATAGCTAATGCCAGCTTTTTTCATGGACCAGTTCAAGGCAGAGCAAAGGGAAAAATGCCTTGTTTTAGTGCGTGAATTACTCTAACAAGCTTTCACATCGCTCCTCCTCTTATTAATATTCTTTTTGATGTGAGCTTGTAAAACAGAGGATTGGCTGTTAATCTCTGGGATCTCAAGGGCTTTTGGCAGTGGCCCATAATTGATGTGTTCACGTGGCTGTTGTCTGACTACTAATGATTAGACAGCAGTGTTATCTCCCAGCTAAATCAGTGTTGCTTATAAATCACACTTGATAAAGTGCAGTTTCATTTCTTCAAAGGGTCTGTACATGTCTATATAGTTTGATACAACTGCCAGAGCCATTTCATGATTTCGTGACAGCTTAGATTAGGTTTATTTTTATGAGCAAGTTATTTGAATTTCTACCAAGCATTCAAAAAAGTTTCTTTCTGTTTGTCTTTGTTTTAAGCTTATTATGCAGTGGCTAGAATAGAAAGGATATGCACAGTTAGGGCAGATCATCCTCGAAGGTGCAAGTAACTGAAGAAAATAACACATGAAAAGTGGAATACTTGGACTGTCGATTTCTTTTCCTTCATTTGAAGAAAAAGGAAGCTTTATTTGTAGTACGTGTTGATCACGGTGTTACACTATAAAATAGTCTGTGAGAGTATAAGAAAAGATACATGGAAACACAAGGCATTTCAACAATGGAGTCTGGTATTTTCTGGATGAAATTGGGTCCTTTGCATGCCTCCCTTCTTTTTCAGCAGGACAGGAATGAAAAATCCTTACTAAACTCTTCAAATACAAACTTCTGTCTGTGTTTGTTTTCCTAGAAAGCATGCTAATGAGGATCTTAAGGTATGCAGGCAAAATCAGTAGGTAAAAATGTTGTTGATATAGGGACATAAACCAGAGATCTCAAGGTGACCAGAATTCTGAGTCACTGAAAGGACAAGATTCGTCTGTCTGTTAGGTAACCTGTAATCAGATAACATGGGTGCTGGTAGTATAGATGCTCTCATGAAAAAGAACTAACACTTAATCTGGGTTTCTCCTCTCTGCCCAAACTAAATGGCCTCAGGGTAGAGGCAAGTAGGTAAGCAAATTTTGAAAGGTTTTTCTTGCTGACTCTGGTTCTTGTATTTGCCTTCACACTGTAAGATTAATCCTTCAGTCTCATTGTTAAGAGTTATTGGACACTTTGTGTCAGAAACTGGCACCATAATTGGCACAATAATTTGGAAGGAACAGATATTAGTCTCTTCTTCCTCTCAAGGATTATTTTCCTTTAAAAAAGTATTTACTGTACATGTATTATTTTCAAAATTCTTTTAGAGCTCTTATTCGAAATGCAATCTACTTCTCTCCCTTCCAAAACAATCACTACAGTCCGGGTGGTGCCCACCATTATGGTTCAGTGGACCTACTCTGGATTTACACCAGTGAAAGTGTATACCAGTTAGGAGGACAAAAAAAGACTTGTCATAAATTGTCTTTCCTGAAGACACTGTAAATAGATCAAAGTGCATTTGAGAATAAAAATTTTAACTAGATATCCAACAGTGGGTAATTTCAAGGGGAGCTAAACAGTAATTTTTAGCTTCAGCTCTTTTTTCAGTTGAACTGTCACAGTGGAAAGCTGAAAGATCATTTTAGAAGTTTTTCCTTTAGTGACTTGCTAGATAATCATGAATGTTTATGTCCCATTCCTGGAAATAGTAATACTGTCTTCTTCTTTAAATAAAATTAGGACACAATATCCTACACTTGGTTGTATTTGTAGCTAATGCTGTGAATATTTAAGGTCTAAGGAATACAGAAAAAACCCTAACTGATATGGCTCCTACAGCCTATCAAAAAGCACAAGGATACCTCAGTATATTAGTCAAAGACCCACATGTCTTGCCTAAAAGGCCTAAGGGCTTTTTAAATTAAAAAATTTAGGGTCTATAGACACCAATAAATATAGGACCATTAAGTCAAATGCTCAATTTTCAGAACATGCTAAAAATGTCATCCATAAGAATGTAGTCAGGCCTATTAAAGCTTTTGGTATACATAGGCCATCAAGGAACTTCAGTTCTGTTCCTGAGGATTACAGAAGGTCCTTCACAACCTTTTGGAAGAGAAATAATTAATTTAGATAATTTTTCTTAACAAGAATTTATTGAATTCAGGAAGCAACAGCCTCAGTCATAATGTGTGCAACTTTGTACTCACAAAGTGAGGGGTCAGCAAATGGGTAAAAGGCAACAGTGGGCTATTGACATGCAGGAAGTCAAAAAAGTGCAAAGAAGCCATTTATCTTCTGAGTTTTATTGCCACTGTATTGTATATGGTACTGGAGTCCTGGAAAAACTCACAATGTTTTATTAAATGTGTTCTGTACTCCAGAATGGCTGAAATGGTCATTCTTCCGCCAGACTGTGGTCATATCATCAGGTAACTGAAACCATCTTTTGGATGTGGAGAACTTCTGCCTTGGAGTCATAGGGTCATGATTTGTTTGGACATTAGGAATGAAAATTTGCAGTGGAGCAGTTGATGATGCAATCAAATTAAACATTATCTTCCTGTATACAATTGAGAATGAGAAAATTTTCTTTGGTCTGTTGGTGTCTTGATCTTACATAGAGCAACCATACTTCCTTTCTCAGGTTTGAAGTCTCACATATATTAGAAATAAACATAGAAAAACTGAGGATAATATTTATTTACAATGCTATGAGACCTATGTAAGCAAATACCATATCTATTTTAAGGCTCAGAACCCTGAAAGGTTGAGTGTAGCAGAAACTTTGGAATAAAAAGAAGTGATTGTCATTGTTAAAATGAAAAGCTTCTAAAGGCTTATACATAAAGCAGTATCTAACCCTCACCAGCAAGTGAATATGCCTTGTTTTTTACCATGTACCATATTCATATTCTACCATACTGGTATTACCATACTAGTTGCATAACACTGACAGATACTGGATATCATTATGCAGTTTCTCTCTAGTCCCAGACAATACAGAGAAATTTCTTCCTTGACTATTCAGAATAATTCCTTTCTTGATTGTGGAATAGTGTATGTCTCTACACAGGATAGGTATCTTGAGTGAATTTTTGTACTTGTTCATTTTGCATTAAAGCTTAGCCAAGCTTAGGGGCTGACTGAAGAAAAGTTTGGAAGTGGAGATTGACCAAGAGAAATCAAGATTCAATGCTGTAAGGTGTTCTAGAGACAATTATCTCAATGAATGTGATTTACATAGGCTGAAAGTGGGGAAATGTCTCTACAAGAAATTTGCAGGTGGTGATCTGGGCATCCTCCCAGATCTCTGCCAAGCATTAGATTTGCCATACAATTTTCCACAGACACAGCCTTGGCAAAAGGATATCACTGGCAGCTGTCACATGCTAATCTTTCTCACAGTAAAGTGGGTGAATGGCTTGGGAGATCCCACTCATCTGAGCTAGAATAGGAGATTCAAGAGAGGACAAGGAAGTTTCCTTGCCTGTTGTTCAGCACTGTTGTGCTGTGTTAGACCCTGCTCAGAACTTTGACTTTTCATCATAGTCTTCATGAATACTGTTCTAAAAATAAAATACTGGCATTATCATGTCTGTGGAGGTGCTGCAGATCCTTAATGTCATGTAGTCACATAAGGGCTGAGGATGTCTGGAGGTCACCATATAAAAAGAACATGGAACTGTTAAAAGATGAGTTTGCAGAACTCTGTGTGCTGGTTAATGCAGCTGATGCGAGTGGCAAAGAATGTCTTTGGTACAAGGGGGACTTCTTTTCCTTGTTCCCTGTATTGAAAGCTTAATAGCACAGTAAGACTTCTAAGTGGATTTTTTTTTTCTTAATAGCAACTGTTCAGAATATTGAAATCATTCCAGATGTGATTTGTTTCTTTACTAGGAGAAAAAGTGACAGTTCTGTTAATGCTGCTCTCTCCCAACTACTCAGTTGATTGAAGTGGAGAAGTTAATTTTAAGAGTAGGAAATACTTGGAAACTCCAAGTAGATGCTACTTGTGTTACTCAGTTCAATACAATTACACATCAGGTTTCTTGTTCATAGTACAAAATTTGTAAAGCACAAACATTTTTTAAGAAAAATATTATTCTCAAACAAAGGTTTCAAAGTGTGAAATTTGGATGAAATTTAGGCAGTTTGAATCACCTTTGTCATTCTTTTATATTTAAGCTCTTGTGCTTCTCAGCTAAGTTCACCAAAGTAAGAAGTTTTCTTAGTACCTCTGACCTTCCTGAGCTTTGAATGTAAAATATGTAATAGATATGTCTGTCCCATGGCATAAATTTCTTTCTACATCCATGTCTTACAGTATTTCTTTTTTTCTATGCTGTCCTTTATGGCACTAACCTTTTTTCCCCCAACAATTTGATGCAGATATTTGAAGAAAACAAAATAACGCTTCTGTTAAGCATGATGCCACAATGCTTCTGAGTTGGCCTCTGATATGATTTATAGGCAAGAAATAGTGAACTGAGATTAAAATGGGATCTTTCAGACAAAATGGAGATCCTTCATAGTGGTAATTCCTGTTACATGGTAGAAAATGAAGGAATAGCTTTAGGTTTTGGATATATAAATTCTCTGGGGGGCAAGATTTTTAGCAAGAGGAGAGTTAAAGATCAGTGAGATGTCTGGAAGTGCAGACGTGCTTCTGAGCACACAGAGACTTTTCTCATGTCACATTCTCCCATACTCTCTTCTAAAGCAGTTAGATTAATTTCATTAAAACTGCTTCTGATTTATGATGCTGTGCATGAGATTACAATGAGGTCTTCTGGGGTCACTGTTGCTTTAGAAAATTAAGATAGAGGCGAGTGTACTTAATGAATAAACAACCTAGTCTCCTTTTCACCGTAAAATCTAAAGAAAGCAATTTGTAGGATTCAAAACTTCCAGATAGGGCTGAATTCCTTTATTTCCTGTTTTCCTCTCCGGACGCAGTTATTCTGTGAAGTATTAATTCATAATTCTGAAGAACTTGTTAATGTAATTTTCAAGGTTAGAACTTTCTTAGTCCTTTCTGTCTTTATGTTGCTGTCTTTTAGAAGGAGGATTTATGTTTGCAGCGGGCCAGGGTTTGTTTTTTAGTTGGATCCTACAACAGGATTCAGATCTTCTTTTCACATTCTTTTTCTTAGGGCAGACATTCCCACTGGGAATGCTTACAGTAGATTTTTCTTTTTTTTCTCCATTTAAAAAGCGGTGCTTTCTGGGAAGAGCTTATACTTAGCCTGAAACCTGCTCCTCTGCCTTTCTCCTGGCTGTGTTAGTAGATGGATGAAATGGCTTTTGGCATGCACATTTCAAAATCATCTGGTGGTGTATGACCTACTTTGGTCTTAAGTAGACTATGTTATCATTGAGATATATCCTCAAAGACACACCTTCATTGAATCAGGAAGGTGAATTTTGATACACAGAACTTGATTCCAGCGTGTAGAGTGCCTGAGAAACTGAATGGCAACCTTGCTTATTAGGAAGTTTTGCCTATTTCTTGTTGATAGGATATTTCCTTTCTCTTCCATGTGTGCTTCCTCCCTCTGATGAATGTTATGCAGCCACCAAAGCAGACTCTTTTTTGGTATATGTTCAGATTGCTCTATGGAGCAGTGACTACATTGCTTGGCAGGCGGTCTTCATTTTCTGTGAGCTTTCTGCTACTAAGCATCATAGCTCCCTGATACGATCAAACACTTGGCAGTGGAAAACTGCCATGAATAACACTGCAGCTTTGTAGCCTTTGTCACCAATCAGCTTTCAAAAGATCTTGGAATTAGGTGAAGAAAATATTGCTTGAATATTTCTGTCTTTTTGTACTCCTTTGATTGTGTGTCTAAAGAGCATCTGTGTAAATAACCTTCTTCAGATTCAGATTTTCAATCTCTTATTGGAATCTCTTGTGTGATAAACAGCAAGGCTATTGCTCAGTATGTGCCAACACCTGGCAATAATAATGAAAAAATAACAGTGAGAAACTGCAGAGCATCTGTTCTTGACATTAACTTTTCTCAGTTTGACAGACTGCCACCACCAGATGTTAGTCTTATGTGCCTTTTTTTCCCACTGGAGATGGCAGCCTTCCTGCCTCTCTTTGCCTCTAATAGCTTACATCAGTGCCCTTTGGAGAATTCATGAAAACAATTGTGTCACCACAATGGTCTCTAAGAACCACCACTTTGCAGTGCTGTTATGATTATCAGACAAGATGCGATAATTTTAAAACATGGAAACTGGAGCAATGTTTAAGCTTAGTATATTTTTTCTTGTGACTAAGGTCATACTTGTGCAATGAACATGTACTCAGTGACAGTAAGTATCCACTTATTTCTCAGCCAAAGGTTTAGTATTTTAATTCACAGAGAAACAGCCCCATTTAGTGCAAGCATCCCTATTTTGCCTTGTCCTGAGTGAATGTTTCTAGTGGAAAACATGAACATTTATTAGCAGGTCTAAATAAAGCGGAACTGAGCACAAATATTTGTAACAAAGAACTTAATACCATACACTGTCAGATCCATGCTTTCATTAGCTCCCCCTCACTGTTTATAGTACTTAGAAATGGAAAACACATCTGTCAATTTAGCCTACATTCATTTAAAGCATTGGCTAGTTTAGTATGGCCATAGAAAACACTTTGGATTTTTCTTGCTCTGGTTTTGTGATGAGTCTGTGTTATGGAAAAATGATATTGCATATGTAGTAGGAGGTTTTGCACAGCTTTACAGAACACCATGTAAACTATAAAACAGGCTATTCATCAGCATTTTTTGGGTTTATAATGGGATGTGGCTTAGCTTTTCCGGAGTAATAGGCTCCATTTACCTGCCAGTTACTGACCCTGGTTCTCTTCTAGTTTGAAGTAAGGTATGTAAAGAGCTCCTAAATTATGCCTGGGGTACATGCTGACCCCGTTTCCCTGACAGAGCACCATTACACAGCCAGTGCCTGGGAGTGGGGCTCTGTGCCATCCAACTGGGTGCCTCCACTTGGCACCAGGCAACAGGAGCTGCAGAGCAGAGAACCAGTGTCTCCCCACGCACTGCATACACTGTTACGGTTCTGTGTGATGTGTGCTATAAGATACTGCACGTAACAGCTGCTGCTGGGGGTCACTTGGTATTTGAGTTGCCTGTGTGCATTAAAGTCTGCTCTGCAAAGCTTTCTGCCTGTGGTTTAACTGTGCAACTCTGTTGGCATAAAGAGAAGAATAAAGACATCATTGCTTGAATACATTGTTCTATGCCACAGGAACTCTGCTTTAACCAGTAGAATTTTGATGGTATTAGGAGATTTTTACTCCTTAGGGATGCCTTCAGTATTTATGTTTTGCTTTGGTTTTGGTGTTGTGGGTGTTTTTGTGGTTGGTTGTGGTTTTTTGTTTGGTTGGTTTTTGTTTTATTTGTTTGTTCTGTTTTTTTATTTGGCTTATTGGGTTTGTTTGCATTTTTACTTACCTCTAACCTGAAGATTTCATTCTCAATAAAAAGAATCCCCTTTAAATGAGGAATACTTTGGAAAAGATTATGGTTATACGTCCTTCCCCTCTCCTGCTTAGTTCTCATGTAATCGAGATCAGAATCCAGGCTGATCATACAAAGATTATTCAAAACATTTTTACAAAGTTATTGAAAAATATTTAGCATACATAAGTCTTGCACACATGATTAAAAGCCTTGGCTCTCAGTTTGCATCTGTGAATAATGCATAAAACATTAGAATTATTACAAAGGCAAATGGTAACAATTGTTACAATTTTTAAAAAGTTCTTCCTGATTTGTCATTTTGTTTTCTCATTATGAAAAGTATCCTGATCTATGATACATGTGTAATACCTTTTAGTCTGTCCTTTTCTTTGTATTCCCATTTTGCTTTACAAGAAGGCAAAATTAACTTCATTCTATGTTAAGATACATTTGAGCAAAACCTAGATGATGTACAGTGAATTGTCTTCTGTTCAGACTGATTGCTTGGCGAGCTGTATTCTTCTAAATACGCATTTCGGAAACCCTGAGAAATTACATGGTTTCGCTCAATTCTTATAAAAGTCCTCTCTGTTATTCCAAGTAGAAAGATCTAAATGCTATCTGTAAGTGGGTCATCCTAATGTGTTTTAAATGCTTGGATGACAAGAGATTGTATTTGCTGCCATATAGATACTAGAATTGTTTCAACTATTACTTTCTCTTTGATACACATGAAAGAATAGCATTTGTGTCTTTGTCTTTAGAAGTGTTTTTCTTTAAATAGAAAATGAAGTTCCCAGTTCACAAAACTAATTTCCATCCACAAATCAGTCTCTGTCAGTGCCAAGAAAAAGCAAATTTAATCCTTATTTTCAAAACTTATTACTGTTTCGTACTAACAGTTTATGACAGCAGGGAATAGTCTAGTAGAAACTTAGCAAGTTGCCTTGTTTAGCATGTATGATAGATATTTTTGTACTTGATTTTCCATGTGCAGCATTTGGGCTAATGTCAAAAAATTTGAAGTCCTAAGACTGAAATTACCTGTGATACACCAAATACTTATGTAAAGAAATGCAGTTTTGGCAAACTGGGCTTTCTATTACTTTTTAAAAAATTTATTTATGTATTTTATTTTGTTTTGTTTTGTTTTTTTATTTTTTTTAACTCTCACAGCACCATTATAGTATAGTTTAGTTTGTTATAGTTTGTATTATAGTTATATTATATTTGTTATATTATAGTTTGTCTGTTGTTTTCAGGTTGATCCCCTGTTTACAGTGCCTGCACCTCCACCTCCGATTTCCAGCAGTATCACACCTCAGATGCTGCCTTCCTACTTTTCCCCATCTTCATCCAATATTGCAGCACCAGTTGAGCAGCTTTTGGTACGGACACGTTCAGTGGGTGTAAATACCTGCGAGGTTGGAGTAGTAACAGAGCCCGAATGCCTTGGACCCTGTGAGCCTGGGACCAGCGTGAACTTGGAAGGAATTGTGTGGCATGAAACAGAAGAAGGTAAATTGCTTTTTTCCATTAGGTTTGTCTCTGAATGTGTTGACAAGGTGGTCTATGATGTAGCTGCCTGGGTGCTGGCTAAGGGCTTGCTAATCTATTGGGACACCATTATATACTATGACAGTCACAGCTTTACAGCTCAGCTAGTGAGCTTTTATTTTAAAAACAAATGGCAGGTCCTTCTATTATTTAAAGCAACTGTGTTTTCCAAATGACCTACTGTGTAACGCCAGCTAATAACAGAATTGTTTCCTCTCTCTAGATTACGAAAAGTGTATGAAGAAATTGCTAATAGAATAGCATAAATATGCTATTTAAATATACATCATGAGGGGGTGTTTTTGTGATGGGAGTGGATATATGAATAGTTTAGATGAAAACTTAGAAAGATGAATAAGAAATGTCACCATTACTTAACAATAGAGGCCCCTGAGACCCTGCAAAAAATACAGTTGGATGTGATTATTTTTGCATTTTGGTTATCTCAAATATGCTTTAAGAGGAAAGCTTTCAGCCTTGAAGAAAAGTGTTCCATGTGGTGGAGAAGTGCTATCAAAACCAGATTGATTTCTTTAATATCCTTTGAAAACATTTGTCTTCAAATGGAGAGCTTTGGGGAGCACTAAACATTGATTTGCTATGATTTAGAACAAAGTAAGTAGGAACAACATTATGCTGTGATATGCAGATTTTTCCATTTTGGATTTCAAAAGCTCATTATTAAAATACCAGCTTTCTCCTGCTAAAAATACTGCCTGTGTACACTAAAATTCTGCAATTTTTCATTTAATAATAGCAGATGTTTTCATTTATAGCTGTGTGAAAATCTTCCTTTGAAAAGGTAGTTCTTACATTTCTTTTGAGGATTATTTAATTTTTAGTGATCTATCTCCCTCAACAGTGAAAACAAGATTATTTACAAAATGATATAATGACAGAATACAGCAGTGCATCACTTCATGATAAATCCCAACATGCTTCAGACCATATGCACAATGGCATTTCGTCCTTTGCAGTGATATATAAGACCTCACCAAAGTGCTCTACACTGTCCTCTCAAAAATCAATAGAGTCAGATTTACTTGCTTTTGTATGCTTTCATCCATCCATCTTTCTCTCTGTGTATGTCTACAGCAGATTCATAAGGTAGATTGATCCTTTTAGATTGTTTTTAAAGCACAGTATAAATTCTGTTTTAAAATATTCCTGCAGAGATGACTGCCCTTAGCAACTCCAATCTTTCTTGGCTGGTCTGTATTAAGCAGAGTTGGAATGTGTGGGTGTTAACTGTGTTGACATGAAAGAGCAGTAGCTGTTAACAGTGTTATTCTTGCTGAATAAACTAAACTTCTGACCCCCACTGAATTTAAGAGGCCTTCCTTGTGAAAGGTTTGGCACCAGAAATGAAGTATTAAAAAAAGTGCATTCTGGTCAGGGTGACATTCCATTTACCACTATCTCAGCACTCTAATGGTTTAAAAACTCTTGTTAGTTAATGGAAATTAAGTCCCTTAATATTTTCCTAGTGTGTCTAAAACAATTTTCTGAAACAATTCAGTGATTGGCATGTTTGAGCGAAACTGTTATGTGTGTGCCTGTTTTCATCTTTACACACACTCTTTGGGAACACTACAGCTATGAGTGACTACAAATATAGATAAAATGCGATTCTAAAATACTCAAGGAATATAGCTAGAGTGTAGATTAAGAGACTGAAGATAGTTGATAGTTGATAAATAGATATAGTTGATATCTGTTGTGGATAGATGATACCACAAATATCATATTGTGTGGTTTGTACCGTGCTCTTTGTGTTTGCGTGTTTCAGATCTTGCTAACTGAAGAAAATAATACAAGTTTTACTGTTTTATCCCAGAGCCCACAAACAACACTGTATTAAGAAAAACTAGTTCATAATTTTTTGCAATTTAATTAAGTTTTTTATTTAATTTTTTGCAATTTAGTTAAGTTTTGATGTTTGGAGCACACATATAAGTATATATTTAAGTGTTTTCAGACTTTATGACATGTTCGTGAAAGCAGCTATATAGAAGCTTGCATGGAGCCATTTCTGCTACATTCTAGGAAACAGTGTACAGATGGCTCTTCTTTTTACCTTTAATAGCCAAAAATGTATTTTCAGATACCCATTTTCTAGAGTTCTGATTTTGACTTTAGGGCAGAACAAAACCTTTCTTAAACTGATGTAAGTCCAGTTTACTCTCACCAAAGCCTTTGTAACTAGGCACATCTAAAACCATCTTGATGTTCATGATGATGTACAAATTGTGATTTTACTGTGTTTCTTTAGTTTTCACTCCCTTTATTGCTTTCCAGAACTTTATAAAAATACACATGACAACTGTTGTTTCTCTGGCTGTCCCATAGCTTCTTAACATAAAACAATTCAAAGAAGCTAAGGAGGGTATGAAACTTTCTAATCCTGGCTTGTGTTTTGAGGTATTTGAATTATTTTGTATCTAGTTTAGCCACTCTGTAAAATGAGCTGTGAGGTGATAAGGATAGCCTTGTAGGCTGGCTGCATACTCATAGGAACCAAATGTTCTGCTGAGCAGCCTTAGTGTGCTGCAGCAACTAGCTGTGGGGATGCAAATACAGAAAGAATCACAGTTATTACAAGAATAGTAGCCTGAGTGGAGAAACATCAAATAGTTTGTGCAGATCTCATTATTAGCATAAATGTAATACATGCTTTATAAAAGAGAAGGGATAATACTGAGAATTCCTGTTTATGGAGGTATCTGAAATAACCTGTTTTCTGTTATGCGTGTTGAGCAAGTTGTCACATTCTGTTGCATTTGTTCAGGTCAGAAAAAGGATGATGCTCGGGCTTATGAGTCATATTTTTAAAATAATCATTCCAAGGGTGGGGGGCAAGGGAAGAAAGCAACACTGTATTTCGGACAAAATTCTGAAAGATCAAAAAGGGCATTGTTATAGCTCTTTTCGTTACTTCCACACAACTCTATTTAGTTGACTGGATTTACAAAATCAGACCATTTTTCCCGGAGTGCTTTAATCTTTAGAGGTGTTGAGGGAAGCTGGCATCTGAAGTCTGTGCTTTAGTTTAATTACAGGGGGTGGTAACTAATCATAGGTGGTTACTCCTACAACTGGCTGAGACTGCTGGTTATCACACGGGCATTTCTCAGTTGCTTCACTAAGTTGTGCAGTGTTTAATCGCTACGTATGTATGCCATAGGCATGGTCGTCCGCATAACAACCTTGTTTGGATATAACTTGTTAGTGTGTCCAAAGTGGTGTTAATGGCTGTGAAACAGAGCATTGAAGGGACTATCTGAGGCTACCCTGTGGGAAAGAGAAATGATTATGTGGGCGAGTCAACCTGAAACTGGCAGCTGATGTGGATATTTGACACCAGAAGCTATCTGCAGTAAAAAATCCTTCACAGAAAGCAGCTTGGTAGTGTTAAGTGGAGTGTGTATTCTAGTTTGGTTGGTTATTCTGATGTTCTGGGAAACAGCTGCTAAAAGTCTCTATTGCTATACTGAGAAAAAAGTTTATCTTGAATCAGGTACTTGCTAAATTGTGTGATTATCTTCTGGGAAAACAATTTGTAAGCGAGTAATAATTGCTTCTTACTGCCTGGCGGAAATAAAAATGACCCAGAAAAAAGGGAAACCACCAACAAACTTTCTAAATTGCTTAGAGCTCAAGTTTGTGTTCAGATTCTCACACACAGTTGCCCTGGGTCACGTCCTGGTTTTGGTTATGGGTCCAGTAGTAGAGTATGCCTTTAGGTGGGAGCCCGTAGTTCTGATGTCTCCTTTTCCTTAAAACTGAGTAGGAGACAGCCCTTGCTCCCTTTGTGTGCAGGACAAGCCGTCTAAGTGTGGTGACATTCTTCCTCGTTGTGCAGATCAGGTGCAACCTGCTTTTGTTCAGTAACAAATAATGAGGAAATGAATTGTGTTTTTTAATCAGGGTTAGCTTGTTGGTCTTTATAACTTGAGAGTGGTTGCCAAATGGAAGAAACAGGAATCTGCTGGATCTCAGAAACCTGATGGGATCATTTCTAGGGTATTCCAAATTCATCATAGCATCACTTCTGACTATTTTGCAGAATTTTTAGAGAAATTTAGTAGAAAGGAGAAGGCCTAGATTTTCAAAGAGGCATGCTGGTATTTGTTGTGTATAGGTTTTTCCAGCCCGCCACTTTTGCAACTAATATGCATAGTTTGCTTTGAAAATGTTATCTTGTTGCACAAAACTAATGTGGATTCCTCTCTGCCTTACTATGTGGTCTTAGTTTTGCAAAGACTACTTTAAAAGAACAGTCTGTTTTAAATAACTTTGGTTAGATATGTGTTTGTGCATGTGTGTGTAAGTAAGGGTATATGTGTGTCAACAGAAATAGAATTAGAAGAATGAGTAATCTGGCTGCCTGTTATTCCTGTTAGCAATTTTTGTGGTTTAACAACCACATTTTCTTACTTTCACAAATACAAAGACGTGATGAAACAATGAAACTTGAAATGGTGAAAGCCATGTCAAATAAGTGAGGAAACAAATGTAGAAATTAGAGATTTTTATCAAATAACATTGCAACAACTCACTGAAATTTAAAGAAACATGTTAAATCACACTCTTGTCTTGAAGTTAAGCAAGGTTTATTGAGAGAGGCAATATGCTTTATTAAAACAAGTGACACAATTGTAAAAAACAGATTTGCTTTTAGACTGGGTGCATTTATATTTCTGTGTGATGTAGACCATTGACTTACTGGGTACAGGGGTTGGGTAATGTTAACCACATTTAGTTCAGAACTGTGTATTTATATGACAGAAGCATAAAGATAACTATTGCTCAAAAATCAGGCTTTATTATGTCCACGTTACAGAGGAGTGGTTTGTGGAAATAGTAGGGTTTTTTGGCTAGCTACATTAACAGAACACCTAAAATCCAGCTGTTTTCTCCTGCTGCATGGGTCGTCTGCTGACCCAGTAGGAACATCACCCACTATCAAAATGCCATCTGTCAAGAAAAAGCCTTTATATGTATTTATATTTTACATACTATGTTTAATTTTTGCTCTTTCTACTGTATATGATGCCAGACCCAGTAAATCAGTGGATTTAAGGAAGCGTTAAATATGTGATTTTTTTATAGACTTCAGCTGTCTCGTTGTATTATCTCAGGCACTTGGAGTCTGACACATATTATGTTTTACATAGAAATCTGTAGCAGAAGAGATATGCTCTGCATCTCACAATGGAAAGCCACAGTCTTGCATAAAAATGCTTGTGGTTTGTGGGAGCTCTACCTACTTTACTGAAGGAATCTGGGATGTACACAGACTGTCTGAAACAAGTTTTAAGAGTTGTAGGATTCATACTACAAGATGGATTTAGCTGTAGTTAAACCAAGGTTTGTCATGACTGAAGGGGTCATTTTGATCATCTCAGCTGTTTGCCTGACTTTATCTGAGTATGCACTGGCTTAAGGACATAAATTCTGGCATTGTCCTCTATCTTCCGCACTGTTTCTTGTGAATTTCCTTGAAACATAGAGTGCTGGCCAATGTTAGAGACAAGGAGTTCACACTACTTGTAGCCTGTTTTAAAACATTTTCATCTAAAACAAATGAAGCAAATAGTAATTTTAGAGTATCTACAGAAGCCCCGCAATTGGTTTTAAACGGTTGGGACTGACTCTATGAACCAGGTGCACATGGTTGTGATGTGGCTTCAGTGAGTTGCCCTGTATCAGCTGGGTCACAATAACCAAACCTTTGTAGGCTCTTTGTTCTCAGCAAACAGTACATAAATCATGTCAGTATAAACATTAGTGAAGCAGAAATTCAGAATAGGTTATGGATGGTCCCTGCTGGCAGAGGAAGGGAGATGAGAGACATTTTGACTTTCTTGGGTTTTAATTTTGATTCTGTTGCAAAGAGCTCCTTTTCCAAAAAATTTCGATTAGTCATTCATATAAACATAAATGTAAGTTTGAAGCTGTTTGTCTAGGTGATGTAAAGCGCCACAGATCTGTAAAAGGAAAAGAAAAATTGAGGTGAAAACAGAACCACTGTTAATTTCCAGGCTAAGTGCAGCAGAGAAGTTAAGCTAGCTCATCACCCTTTCCTTTTCTTCCCAATACCATTGCTTTAGATTTTTGAAGACTGCAGACCAACACTCGAAGAAAAGCACTTAGGAAATTTGTGCTGTTAAATGTTAAATGTAGTATTTAAATATCAGCATTCCTCCATAAACATAAACACCCCACAGGGTCTAGCCAGTGCTAGTCCTACAGATTTGCCTAGAGAGGCTGTATGCCTGTGTTGCACAGAGAAATGTGTGATTTCTTCACTGCCTAGTGCTTCTCTTGTTGGTTCTCTCTTATTATACTGATGTAATGCTAAGCAAATTGTAGCCACAATACGGTCACAATAACTGACCAAAAAAATCAGAAGTGTCTTATTTACCTTGGGTACCAAGAGGCAGCTTATCTAAAGGGACCTGGCCACATTTCCAACTGAGTGAGAATCTGGGTGTAATTCTCTTGGTATAACCCAAAGCAGAGAATGAAAAAAACTTAACAAATTCCAGACAGTGCTTACATAAAACTCTGCATATTACCAGGCTCCTACAGAGGAAGACTCCCTGCACTGCTTGTACATACATAGAAAATTATCCATTTTACAAACAAGCATATGGGGGCAGGGAGGGTGCCTAGAAAAAGGAAGGAGGATAATTGAGATTGGAAACATTTGCTTGGAGCTATTTGAATGTGAAACTGAGCCTGCTCAAGCAGTAAGGTTATGAACACTGAAGGAGTTGCTTCAAGAAAAGCAACAGTTTTATTGCTCCAAAGCAAAATCTCAGTATCAGCAGATTGCTTAGAAATAAGACTGTTCCAGTACAAAATACTTGGAACACGTGATGTTTAGATTTGTAGATAGTAGGGGAGAGATGACTGCGAATGAAGTGTGTGCGCATCCAAGTGTTTCCTTACTAAATAAATACCACTGGAGTAGAGAATGAAAGCACAACTGAAAGGGCATCTTTAGTTGGTGTGCTTCAGGAATTAATCCCCTTATTTAAAGATGTTCTCTATTTAAAGATGGTCACTATTATGTTTGTTCATAGTTTAAATAGTTAGGACAAGCTGTTGTATTCCAGTTTTGCTATACTCCTAATCAGTACCAATCTTGTGCAGTGGTGAATGAGAGGTTCTCTCTGTTTATAAGACTGTATGTTTTTACTAATACAGATTAATATAAATTTAAAAAATAATCAATTTTTTCACTGTTTGAGGCTCCATCATGAAAAGCTGCTTTTGGCATAGGGACTGATTTTCCAGTATAAGATCAGTGGCTGGCCTAACAAGCAGCATTTCATTTTTTTAAGAAATAGTAGGCACTTACATTTTTGGTATCCTGAGGCATATTTGCAATTCTTTTGAGTTGCTACCAATGTAGTAGTAACTAGCTACTAATCTGGAATTTTTGGTGGCAAGTAGCAATCCAAAAAAAAGGAAAAACTCAATTAAAATTTTTGAGGAGTGAAAAGGCCTTTGACCCTCAGGATTAGTAAAAGATTCCTGCTTATGTTTTTGTTCTAAAAGAGGGAGGCAGGAAACACAGAGGCTGAAAATGTAGAGGTTGAGGGAGAAGAAAAAAATGTATATAAAAAAGAAAAGCTCAAGGGAAATAGCTTTCTTGATTTAGTCTGAAAAAGTAGGTCTGGATTTACAAAAGCTAGTGTTGCAATGGAAAGCACAATTGAAGTTCGTCAGTTTTATATCCCCAAGTGCCATGAAATAAAACCCCCTAGAAACATCTGGGATGAAAAAAAAAAGGCCAGTATTAGAGCACTTTGCTTTAATTTGGGTTTTTGGGGTTTTTATTTGTTGTTGGGTTTTTGTTTTCTTTTAAGGGGTATCAACTAAAGCAAAACACACATCCATCAAAATTAGCATTTTTTTGTGTTTACTAGTTGTAAATTTAAAGCTTAATAGAATTTAATGGGGATATACCTATGGAAATAAAAGGCTGTAGAATTAAATTTTAAGGGAAGATTTTTTACCATCCTTGTTAAAGA
This sequence comes from Sinosuthora webbiana, assembly GCA_013397395.1. Classification (NCBI taxonomy): domain Eukaryota; kingdom Metazoa; phylum Chordata; class Aves; order Passeriformes; family Sylviidae; genus Sinosuthora; species Sinosuthora webbiana. Next base: position 123,988 of record VXBN01007033.1, read on the forward strand.
TTTAATCAGAATAAAGAAGAATGTTTAAGAAAAGCCTTAAACACCTTCTTTTCCCCTTT
>VXBN01007033.1:124989-145263 GCA_013397395.1 Sinosuthora webbiana
AAAAGAAAATTAAAAAAAAAAAAAAAAAAAAAAAAAAAGGCACCCACTCCCAGGTTTCAGCAACTTCCAGCCTGACACCTTTATTTAGACGTGATGCAACCAGAAGGAAGGCAAATAGATGCTATTAATGTTCATTATGTTTATGAGGGTAAGATTGTTTTTGCTGAATGCTGAAGAGAGGATAGCATCTCCACATAGTTGCTCACATTTGAAAAAGTCTTTCATTTTTCTGTTTTTGTGTGAATGAAAGAAAAAGAATTTCCATGATAGTCTTATAAAAATTTAAAATTCAAGATTTTTAAGCACATGTGACTCTTAAGTGGAAAATAATTTAGTCCTTACAATTTCTGAGATTTTTCAACTTCATCAGTTTTTTGCAAACCCCATCTGGCCCCCATTTCTTTCAGGGTGTGGACTACTTAAAATGGGAGTGAAAGATCTGGGGCCTGAAACATAATTACATAGAAGTTTATTTTTCATTAAACTGCATAATCAAGGTTGGTTAAAACCAGATTTATCTAGGTAAATGTCCAAACATACTTCAGGGCTGGGAGAAAAAGTGGCAGCAGTGTTGGTGGTGGAAGTTTTGCTGGAGAGATCTCCACAGCACTTGGGCTTTCTCTGGCCAGTGTGCACATCCTGTTTGAAAGTCTCCTAGATTCACACACCCCCTCACACCCCCCCCCCCCCCCCCCCCCCCCCCCTTTTTTTTTTTTTTTTGGTGTGTTTGTATCCCAAAAGCTGGACAGACTGGCTTCTTGAACTTTCCTTATTTCAGCACCTAAACTTCCATGGGCCTCAGCCATGGTGCTGTTGTGCCAAGGTACTGCCCCATGCTGAACAGGGAAGCCGTATATGCCAGCTGACTTGAGATGAGTTTTGAATGACTGCACCTGCCCTGCAAACACCTTCCTGTTGACAGTGGGGATGAAGTTGTATAACATTTCCGGAATTTATTTCATGATACTGACTGGAGGTTCTTCTGCAAGAACTGACAGTCAGTTTCTCCCTCGGATAAAAATTAAAGGCAGAACAGAGGTCCAGATTTATTAACTGGTGTATTTTCATATGAAATAGGAATGGATAGGCTAATGCCATTTCTTTTTACTTTGATTCTGCCTACACAAGTGGCACATGAAATTAGTATAAATGAGGGTGAAGAGGGACTCTTGAGGGGCAGAAGTAAATCTGTACTTGGTTTTGCTTCAAGGCAGTAGGTGGTGTTTGCATTACAAATGATTCTGTTGGTCTAGACAAACAAGTGACAGGAAATAACTTAGAGAAAATGTTTTTGTATCCCCAAAGCATTATCTTTGGGAAGCACAGTTAGTAATGCTGTTGTGAAAAGAAACCTCCATTTGGACAGACAGTTTGATGCGGGCAAAGCTGCTAATTTGTTTTCAGCTTCCAGGAGATTTAGAGTCTTCGCATCTTTGGCAGTAACACACAATGTAATTGTCTCCTTTCCCCTTAATCTTCAGTCTAGATGCATTGGCTTAATGTGGCTAGGAGAGTGCTGGAATGTTGACTGAATTAGCTGCACCAGATAGCTTACCCTAACAGGTGAGGAGAAGTTATTCCAGCACTCTCGACTTTGTAATATGAGAGGCGAACACTGGCTGTTCTTTTCATCATTGCATCTAGTGGCAGAACCCCTTTTAAGCAGAATGGAAAATAAATTGTGGGGTATGAAAAGGAGGTGACAGAACTAATGTTCTTGCACTGGCAACATTACTCAGCTATTAGGGCCTCTCTGTAAATAACAGCTTTGCTTTCATCTATTTTCTGCCTCTTTCTTTCACAGAAGTAATTTTGTAACACTACAATTTTTAAGTACTGCAAAAAAAGCTAACTGTGCACCAGGAGATTTGTCTGCATTCCTGTTACTCAGTTTGGCATTGTTGGTGGGCAGCAGCTGCTTACACTTTTGGAGTATGTGCCATTAATCTACCACTGGTTTAAAACCAGCTCAATTCACCAAAACGACAATCTTCAGTAAAGGGATATAGCACATCATTGAGCAATTAAATTATTTAGTCAATCCAGTGGTTAAGCTTGGGTCAGCTTTGAAGGGTAAATTTCATTGCTGGGATACATTCTTGGCTATGAATGAACGCATGAATAATCTGTCTTTGAACCTTAAGATGCACAATAGACACAATAACTCTTGAGTTGAACTCTTGAGAGTGGGCTGATTTATGGGCAGCTGTTGAAAATGCTCCTAGTCAAATTATTTTTTAATCTGTGAAGTAGAAACCTATAGTATATTAATTACTGTGTACTATTCCAGTGGTAGACAGAAAAAAAAGCTATGCAAGTTTTTACGATGGCTTTTTAATTTATAAATTAAAGATTAAAAGGAAAAAGTAATGATTTTGACATGGTACATTGCATAAAATGAAAATCACTTGTCAGGGCTCCAGCAGACAAATAGCTGAAGGCGTTGTTGAGCTCAGCTGCTCAGCCAGTTGATCTGTGTAAGTTGCCTCCCCTTTAGCATAGGCAGCAGCAGGGATTGTGCATGCTCCCAGTGCCAGCAAGTTCACAGGCCTGCCTAAGCCAGAGCCAGTTTTGTTTACATTAATGCTCTGATTGCAGGTGACCAAGGATCTGACACACGTTTATTTGTACCTTCCCTGTTTCAAGGTCCATGGCCTCAAGCAGAGGGCAGGAGCTGATGTACAGGAGGGTATAACATTCACTACATCAAGATTTGGCCATGTTGGTCTGCTGGAGGGCACCCACTCCTGGAAGAGTCAAGAGGTCACTTTTGTGATCAGCCGTAGTGTCTTGGCACAATACCTTTTTAATGCTGGGGATGAGGGAATGCTTCTGGTCTCAGTACCTCTTTCTGAGCTACTGAGTCTCCATTACACAGTGCTAACAAGGTTTACTGATTGTTGTGTGGCGTTCTGAGTTATTAAAATTGTATCATGGAAGTTGGGTTTTTTTGGGAGTTCTGAGAATTAGTTACAGAAGGAGCAATTTGATTTTATTTTCTTTCAGCTAACAGGCCAAACAGATGGGGGAAGCAGACCTGGAGTAGTTTTGCTGGCTGGCTGCCACAATTCTGTAAATTTTGATTTGTATGGATATGTAACAGTTTTATTTTTCCCTTTTTGGAAATGTATGCTTGTAAGTCTTTGGGAACTTAATCACTGGCTTCCTGTGAAACGTACACTTGTAAAACAAATGTTGTAGCAGTGTGCCATTCAGACCCTGTGTTCTGTCAATTAGGAAATGTGCCATCAGCAAACTCCATAGACTGTCAAAGGCTAAAGTACTTTTCAAAGCATTGTTCATTCATAGCTCTCCAGAGAAAGAATGAAAAAATGACAAAAATTTGAACTGCTGTTCAGTACAATTTTATTGGTTTTCTTTGCCATTCAAAAGGCACAGGGCTTGTAATTTTGCCCAAATGAGATTTTTAATACCATTTGACCTTGCACTATTTTGTATTTGAAATTAACAAGACATTCACATTTTCAAAATATGTAGTAATAACCAAGTGTGAGTTGATCAAAACTTGGAAATCCTACATTTAATATTCCAAGGGAGAAAGAAGAAAAATACAACCCATGTTTCACCTTTGGTCAGTCTCCCACCACTTCATGCTACCCTCAGTGCCTCCACACAAGAACAACCTGCAAACAAAAGTTACTAAAGCTTTTATTAACTGTGGTATTGATGATGACATAGCCACTAATTACACACCAAGAGGGCTACATTTAACAGTAAAAAATGCTAGAAATTTAAGTACATTACTGACATCCTGCGTCATAGTCCTTTTTTTTGGTAGCTTTTTCCTTGGAAATTTAAAGAACTTATTTTCTTACTGCTCACTCAGCATTTGGATCTTTGAGATCAAAAGGCCTTTCCTTCAAAGAGTTTCATGTTGTTATTTAAATGGTAATTGGATCTATCCTCAGTTCGACTGTGAGTATTTTAACTTCAGTAGACTTGGGATTTTCATTATTTTCAGTTCTGTGCTTCTAATGGAGGAGGTGATCTAGGCAATGACAAAGATTAATTGCAAATTTGGAAGCTAGCTACTAGTGACAAGAGTTTAGGAAGTAACATAGGCTATTTGAGCAACATGTGCTCCATAATGAATGATTTTGCTGCTCTAATAATTAGTTTCTTCTTTACTGAAGACTTTCGCATCTAGAATAGTTCCTTATTGACAGATTCATATTTCTTTACAGTGTGGACTGTGAATTATACATAAATGATGTTTTTTTTTTAAACTATTTGCCTGCAAACATTTGGTGTAATACAGTACCCTCTCAAGAAAATGTCATGGCCATGAAATGGTGATCTTCAGAGAGACAGTGCCTGAAGACTAGTAAACTTTGGTGTATACCTTCTGTTGTAATCTTCAGTACTTTCTGGTGAAGAAAAAGTTATTTTTTACATCATGTCTTAGGGTGACAGAGCCAACATTTTGCTTTAATTCCTACTCTTCGCTGAACTGGACTTCAGTTCCTCTCTTGTGAAGTCTTACCACCTTCAGCTGTCAGTGTGATGAGGCAGCATGAAAATTGCTGTCATTGTTATCCATGAAAGACACTTTCCCAAGGAGACATTGCTATATGATATCACTATCATTGTAGTAAGTTAAGTACTACTGAAGAACATGATGAGACTGAGCTGTATTTCCTGTGCTTGGTAACTTGTTTTTGATTTTTCTCAGGGAGCACACAAAACATTCTCAGATATAAATACTGTTAAAGTGGCTAAACTGTATTCAGGATTAAAATGTCCTTGTGCTAACATTACACAAGAACCTAAGTGCAGACCTGAGTCAGAGAAACAGATAGTTCAATGTGACAGTTTTCAAAATGCAATAGTACAACTTCCATATGTAAAGGAAAGAGGTATCTGCAGAGTCAACAGTGGGATCTTTGTATTAGTGGTATAGCACCAAGAACTGTGTTAAAAATCTCTGGTGTTTTCTAATAATATTAGATGTACCTTCCCATTGACAAGCTCATTTTCTTTAGACCACCCAACATCACATCTAACCTGCAGCCTTTTTATCCCTGCAGTCTCCTTCCTACCCTTCCCCAAATGTATGGTGCATGTGTATTCATGTTTTTGCTTTCTGTTCATGGAGATATCCAGCTGGGAAAATATAGTGTGTACAATACTTTCTGCCTTCAACTGACATTTCTCATAAATTGCAACAGAAACACTGCTATCAGCAGCTAAATAGCAGGTAGAATACAGCTCTACATAGCAAGTCTCAGCAGGACACAGAAACTATGGTTACCAAATTTCCAAAGAGAAAGGGTTGGGAGGGAGAGTTTTTATATAAGAATAACTGGGGAAGGGGAATGAGACACATTTAAAATGGATTCATTGAAAGCTGCCTTTTTCTAAAAAAAAAAAAAAAAAAAAAAAAAAAAGGCTTATAGGGGATGATTCAGTGGCTTCCCATTCACTTTTTGCTGAATTGTTGTTTTAGAAGACCTCACAAGAGGTTTCTGCTATAAGCAATGCAAAACAGTCTCTCCTAGTCAGTCCTTAAAAACACCCCTACCCTCCACCCACATTCCTTGAAATACTTTTTGGAAAATAGGTAATACTTAACTACTGCTGTAGTATAAAGTATTTATGACAGAGTGGCTGGGTCAGCCACTGTGCATTTATAGTTTGGTGGAAATTGACTAGTAAATGTCATTATGTTCCTAATCACAGGATTTAATGTGTTTCATTTTGCCCTCAGTTCTATTCAAACTCAAATCTTGACTAGAAAAGGCTCACAGCCTCAAAAACAACCTCACAGCATAGGTTAGAAAATTTATCACACTATTTATTGCCATAAGTAGGGTTTTTTAGTTCTTTTTTCATGTCTGGGTTTTTTTGTTGTTTTTTAGGGGGGAGGTTGTTGTTTTGGAAGGTTTTTTTAGTTGGTTTGGAGAGGATATTGAGTGAGATGAGATCTTGTTTGTCACAGGTTGGTTTGTTCTTTGTGACCGTGGTAGAAAGGACATAAAAACAAAAAAATCTTAAGTTGTGGCAAGAGAGATTCAAGTGAGATATTAGAAAAGCATTTCTAACAGCAAGGATAATCAGGCTGTGAAGTAGGTTGTCTAGCAACTTGTGGAGTTGTCCACTAGAGGAAAACCTGTATGAACATTTTTCAGGATAGATGCTGATGCTGCTTCAGAAGTAGGAAGGGGGCAACTCCTGAAGTCCTCTTCGCTCTGCAGTCCAGTTCTGAGGGCAGGATAATTAATAATTTGGTGTAGTTTTAGTTTTGGGTTTCTGTTTTATTGTATTGGTTTGGTTTGGTTTGGTTTTTTTTGCTTCTGACATGGAGATTTCCTAGGAAATTAGGGCATGGTGTGTCACCTTCTTCCTTTTTTTTCCTGAGATTAAAAATTAGTTGAATGGCATTAGTGAAATAGTTTTAAAAGGCCATAAAAAGGAAATTGTTCTGCCTAAACAAGGACTATATATAAGTTATAGCAGACAGCTATAACTATCAAGGGCTCATGGCAACCAAATATGGAACACAGAACAACTCTCTTATGGACAGCCTAGTAATGAAGACCAATTGTTGAATCCATACAGCTAAAGGAAGAATAAGGAGAGAGTGCAGGTACTCTTTGCCGGAAAGCTACCCCTGTGCTTGGCTTCAGCTTTAATTTTTCATACCAGTACCTAGCTAGTAAATACCTTATCATTTTGAAGGATGCTTCTCCAGTAACCTTTGCATTTGTGCAACATAATCTTTTTTAAAGCTGTCTTGTGAAGAATGAGGGAAGGCAGTGTTGTAAACACAGTACAGCATATTGAGATCCAAGAATGCCATCAAGTCTGTGGGAGGCACGTAAATAACACTAACATTCCTTCTGTGAGGACAGCTATTGGTTTCAGTTTGGAGAGTAATGAGGATATACTGCTCTTCTTCAGTTTATCAAATTATTTTCAATGGAATGTTTTTCTAGCAGTAAGTCTTCATTAGCATTTTTGTTTATTTTTTCAAGTGATATTGGTTGTATGCTGAATTTTGCTTGGAGAGAACTAAAAAAACAACTCTTCAAGGTCTCAAAGATATGGCCAAGTCTATTTTATTTATGCCATCCATAAGACAGTTGGCAGACAGCCTTAAAGAGACAGATTTTTCACTCTTAGTCTTCCCACTTTTCTCATTCTTCCTACCATCCAATGGTAATAGTATTTAAGATTTTCCCAGCTTTGTGTTGTTTTCCCTGTAGCTGATTTCCCTGTGACAGAGAAAAAGCAGTAGTGAGCTTTACCACTAATGTTCTCTTTGATTCATCCTTCATTTGGGTTCTTTCTGCAGTCTTCTCTTGCGCTCCTGAAGTTTTTTGAAGTCTAAATATCTCATACAAATTTCTCAGTTGGTCAGCCATACAGTTTTGTTAAAGAGTAGTCATTATGCATTTTGTTATCTAACCATGAATCTCCTTGGCAGTGAGCAACTAGCTTACAAATGCATTACAATTCTCTTTGCATTACAGTCTCTCTAAAAGAAAGAGGATGTTATCTCACAGGCGTCAAGAGAAAGCCCCATACTTCTCTAATTGTGTAAGCAGATAGTTTACTAATCTCCCATTGGGAAGACCTTTAAAAAAATTCTTTAACCAATAGCCACATAACTTTTGATTATGCCTGCTACATTCTCTAGGCAGGACAGGTGAAAGTATAGAGTCAGAAAAGTAACTTTAAAGCTGTTTAGAATCTAGACACAATTTCCTCCTTTAGTAGGTAGTAAATGTCTGCATTTACTATCATTGTGAATCTCTGAAATTTGGATAAACTTGGAAGTTCTTTATGAAATGCCTTTTCTTTCAAAGACAAAGACCAAAATTTGCTTTAAATCTTATTAGAAGTGTTCTTCCTTGACTCTTATGTGATGGTTAAATATTGAAGAGAATAAATTATCTTTCTACTTTCTGAATGTTTCTGATAGTCTTCTGTAGAGTACAGGCTCCTATCCTTACAGGTCTATGGGCTCATTTTCAGCAATTCCCAAATATGCTAGGGTGGGTATATTAAACCCCTAAAAAAAGACATATCAGAGGAAGAAAATTGGTCTTAACTTTTCTAAAACACTGGCTGTTGACTTGTGAAATTTAAAAGTACTTGAAATAAACTCTGTGGATGTAACTTTACATGGAATTATTTCTGTACTACCTTAGTCTAGCTACTGAAATAATCACTTTGCAGTCTTTTGGTTTAAGGATGTTTTATTTCCAGTTGCCATTTTTTCAAGTGTATCAGATTGGTCTTTTTTTGTTTGTTTGTTTGTTTTTTGGTTTTTGTTTGGTTTGTTTTGTTTTGGTTTGTTTGGTTTTTTTTTTGTCTGAAGTAGAGTCAAGTCTTTGGACTAGTCTGTAGGTGATTAAAATAATAAAACATTTCAAAAAAAGAACACGAAACTTTTTGAAAGGAATAGTTGTTAAATTCATATTTAGGAAATACAGATTGTTTTATGAGCATGTTTATATCTTCAGTGTAAACAATGTATGTATAGTCCTTATGAACTCTTTGGTCAAGTTTGCATTTCTGTTGGAACAAATGCAGATTTTGGTGTTCTTAGAAATAGTTCTTAGTCACTCAGCAGTTTTATCAAGGAAAAAAAAGGCCTTTTCAGAGGACAGAAGCTAAAAGTAATACAAGCTTGCAAGTCTTACAGTAAAGTTAGAATGCATCTGTTGCACAACAGAGAATCTTTGCCGTAGATGTTTTTAATGATAGAATCATACCTTTTTCAAAACATTCAAATGAAAGGTAAAGGTACCAGCCTACCAATCCTCTCAGCTGGAAAGAGATCACAAAAACATGATGTGGATTTCTTTTGGTGTAGCTCCTGTGTGTCCTCCAGCCTTCTTCCTTGGAATCTGATTCAGTTCACCAAGCAGTCTTTTTATCTGTCTATCCCCAAAAGGTGTCTTACTAAAAAGTAAATGTTTCTGATTGTGCATGGGCCTATGCAAAATGAAATAAGGCTTCACAAAAGTAAGATGCAGACTGGATTTGGGCTGTCTCTGGTATGGTGAAGGGAAAAAGACAAACCCTCTACAAATGCGTTCCATGAACACATTAAAATCCTAATTTTGGTTTGTTTGGAGTTTTTTTGTTTTGTTTTGTTTTTGTCGGGGTTTTTTTGCTGTTTGTTTTGTTTGGGTTTTTTTGTGTTTGAGTAGTCTGGTAGCCATTTTGTGTAGTTTCAGATCTTTGTTAACAAGAATATATCAGTTCCTGTTATTAAATCTGCAGTCTTCAAATCTTTGGTGGTGTTCCTTGTTTTTCATATCTAATTGTAAATTTCTTTCACAAAATGACATTTATAGAAGATTTTCAACTAGAACTGGAAACGTCTTCCAGAAGAAAACCATTATCGCCTCACAAGTGGACACCAGTCCTAATTTTGTTCAGTTTCCAAAAGAGGCAAAAAGACTTCTGTATTCTTGTGTCTCTGAACAGCTGAAACAAATGTGTGGCCTTACTTTGACCTCTAGTACTCTTCTCTGTCTCTGTCACAGGGGAAAGTCTATGAGAAGAAATGCAGCCACTGTAATCTAAGAAATTATTTTAATAAAATACTCAAAGATCATTGAGAGAACCTCTGAACACAGTGAAACTGTAAGGAAAAGGTGCCACAGTTTTTGCTGCCTTCTGGGTGAGGAGAGAGGCTTCTGCCAGAGATTTGAAAAAGGCAGCCAACTGTCATTCCTTTCACACCTTCCTGAAGTGTTACAAACTTCTTGTTGTGGCATCTGTTGTTACTGCATTTGGTTGTCTACTGCTCAGAGATGCGGTTCATCAACAGGAGCCCATGGGTGGAGACATATGGCCTTTTTTCCCCTTTGCTACCCTTCCTTTGTCAGTGCTGCTTTTTTTGCCTGATGAAATGCCCTGAATCTGAGATTCTACTTTATCCTTCCTCTTAAGTGGCCTTAATCTGCTGGTGAATATTGCACAGGAAGCATAAGAGATCAAAAAGCAAGTACAATATCACTTTTTGCTGATTGCTTTAGTGGTATCAGATAGTCATCTTCATAAAATCATAGAATATGCTGTGTTGGAAGGGACCCACAAGGATCATCAAGTCCAACTCCTGGACTCCTAGCCTTATGCCTGACACCCTAATTGTCACACCATGCGCCCAAGAGCATTGTCCAAATATTTCTTGAGCTCTGTCAGGCTTGGAGCTGTGACCTCCTCCTTGGGGAGCCTGTTTGAGTGCCCAGCCACCCTCTGGGTGAAGAACCATTTTTCTAATACTGAACCTAAACCTTCCCTGAAACAACTTCAGGCCAGTCCCTCATGTTCTATCACTAGTTACCATAGAGAATCTCCTCCCTTTCCTGGCTGTGATGCTGTGCCTGATGACCCCCAGGACAGAGTTGGCCTCCTGGCTATCAGGGCACTGCGGGCTCATGTTCAACTTGCCATTGACCAGGACACCCAGACACAGGGCCCTTCCTGCACTTGTTTCTTCTGTCCAGCCTCTCCTTTTCCTGTCTGTCTGTACATCCAGTGTTGTCCTGTCCCAGATGCAGAATCCAGCACTTTCCCTTGTTAAACTTTTTATGGTGCGTGATTACCCATCTCTTCAGGTGACCTTGTCTGCTGAAATGCAAGACTCCTCTTCATAAGGCAGTTATATGAGTTGACAGATCCTAACCATGTAAACAGTGTGGAGAGCCAAGAGCAGAAGAGCAGTCTTACCATGCAGTTGTCTCCCAGTCAGTAGGAGGGTGAATATCCACCCCAGTGAACCCCCACAATCTCTAGGGGTATAGGAAAAATTGCATTGGCTAAATGAAACCTCATTCACAGATTAGGACAGAGGGAGGTAGATTTTATAAGGATTTGATACATCACACTGGTATTTCATGAAAGGGGAGGTCCATTTGAGATATGCAGATTATTCCATGTTGTAAATGATGGCATTATTTCCCTTGCTTCTATCCTGACAGAAACCATTAGCTGTAGTGGATTAGCTGCTGTCTGAGTGGAAGTTGTTCTGACAAAGATGATCATGTAAGGAGTGAGCTGTAGTTTTACATTAGGAGAGAGATCAGAAAACTAATGCATCAGAGGATTTGAAGAGAAAGAACAAAACACTCCCAGAAGCCTTGCTTTTATGGCCTGTCAGAAGCAGCTTTCTTCGTGTGGTCAGAAAGAACATAAATGACAATAAAACATGGAGTGAGGAGTTGTACTTAATCTGAATAAATGCTGTACATGAAGTCTTTATCAGTCTTTTCTGCTCCTACTGTTACAGGCATACATTTTGAGGCATTCAGTTCATTTCCCCCTCCCTCTTGCCTCTAGGCAGGGGTTGCAAAAATTCAAATTTGTTGATATTTTCAGGATCATAAATAGAGAGTGAAGGATGATACTAGTATGACCCAAGTTCAGACATGACATTTCCTTCCTTCCTCACACCCCCATCAGTTGTACTGCATTACTAAGTACAATTCACTGTGTAGTGGGGATTGAGTTTACAAGCACTGCCATCACAAAGATGGGAAATGAAAATGTTTCTTGCCAAATTTATGAAGAAGTAGCAGGTGAGGTATGGAAATCAGAATTAGGCCCTTGGGGCTTTTGGTCAGTGTATGGTGTGCTCTCCAGCATAAATCTGCATAACAGAATGAAGAGAAGGATTTTCCTTATTAATTCATGTGACAAGGAAGTGAAACAAACCACACAGCTTGTACTACAAAGTTTTTATTGCTTCATAAATTTTATTGAGATAGAAATTAACCAGTTTCCTCTGTGTTTTAAACAGAATCAGTTTGTGTTTATTGACCCAGGGGAAGCTCATCTGTGTTCAAGAATAGATCTGTTTTCTATTAGAAAAGGCTGCACTTCAGAGAATTTTTAAGGGTATAATGTATTAACTTGACACACCATGCTTAAGAATCTGTGGTTTGGGATTTTTAATTTAACAACAGTTTTTTTCTTCCTGATTGGTTTTATGATAAGCAGTGAAGTATCGTGAAAGAGGTACTGAATTATGAGAAAACCACTCTGAGCTGCAACAGATGTGCCAAAGTCAAAAAATATTTATCTGCATTTCCAAAAATTTTTTAGCACTGCATCCACATTAGGTCTGCTGTGATGTTTATTGAAGCATTTGAACTATGTTTTCCTCCTCATTTAGGGAGGACTGTTTAGTCATGGGCATCTTATATTGTGGCCAACATATTCAGGATTGTCATTCATTTAAGCTGTATTATTCATTAAGAGTTTTAAGCTGCCCTAATACATGCAGAACTTACACAGCTTTATTTGGGTGCTTCAATACAGACATGTCCATATTTGAAATGGAAGCTTAATGATCTGTGACTAACAGAAAAATGAAAATGTATAGGCAGAGCCCTTGAAACGTCACCCATCTTTTTTTTTTGTTATTTTTACAATAATGATTGTACAAGACGAGATTTGCATCTCTGAGCCATGAGCTAAATACTTCCAAATCTCCTTGAAATCAATCTTGTGTGTTCATGCATGCAGATTGAAAACCATGACTTTGAGATTTACGTTCTGTGAATAAAATCTACGTTCCCTGAAAAGCAAAGAAGGCTGTCATTTCATGCTTCCTAACCTTCATTGTCTATTTTACTTCAGCAGAACCCCCGTGTGCCTGCGCACAGTCTTGAGGAACAGCTTTCTGCTCTGTTGATCTTTGTTTTATAAAAGCCCTGTTTTCTTTATTGCATTTACCTATTACATCTGCAAAATTTATTTAAGCTGTGACAAATTTCTCTTTTGGGCCCGGAGTCTGAAGGAGCAGCAGCCATCAGGCTGTTGGTAAAAGATTTGTTGGCAATGATTGTTCATTAAATGGTAAGGGTCTGTGGGTGAGTCTAGCTGTCTAAAGCTGCTCTGAGTAGGTGGGTTATGGGCTGTACTTAGTGAATATAGATCATCAGGGAGATAAATGTGCTTCAGCAGCCTTTTGTTTTGTTCAGCTAAAATGGGTGTTGATTTTGCAAAGCTCAGCAAAATCACTGTCATTTATCTAAATTAGATGTCATTCAGAGTACCCATGAAAAACAGCATTTAGGTTAAATATAGCAGCGTTACTTGTTGGCTTTGTAAGTTGACAAGAATAGCATTGCATTTATTTCCCTTAAAAAAAATGCTCATGCTGAACACAGTGCCTGGGAATGAAAGCTAATTGACAGCACTGTAAACAGGAATCCTTGCACACTACAAGTCCTGTACAGTCCCAGGTGCTGCAGTGCTTACCTTTTTCACACTGCTTGGCTGTTTTTTTTTCAGTCATGTTTCATGTCCCTGTAGGGACAAGAAAATTAATGCTGGTACTTTTTAAAAGAAAGGAAATAAGAGAACATTGGTAAAGATAAAAAGTTACCAATACTGTGACTGTTTGATCCAGAGTGTCTACATAAATAGAAAGGCCCACTATATTTTTCCTTTTTATTATGCTATTCCAGATCCACAAGTGCTTACTGCTCTGTTTATTCAGATGTCCACCAAAATAACTGTGAAATTTCATCTTCACCACAATCTAAAAACAAGCTATTTGATGGACTCTGAGTTATGAGTTCTTCTCATGCTTCAGGGTGTAAATATGCTTTCAGCTGAAAGGCAGGAAGGGAGGGGAATCCTTCATTTGAAACAAGCTTTTAGTCTGCACTTGATCTCCTCTGGTTTTGTATGAAAAGCTACATTGGACTGAATGACAGCTGAAAAGGCAAGCTGCTGTGTCAGAGGATTTAGCAGAAGGAAACTGCTGTTCTTTCAGCGAGCACCTTCGCAGAAAGCTCTTTGGGTCTTATACCAGTTCAGTGCACTTGTGAAGTCAGAGCACTAAAAATATGTGGATGAAACAGTTTAAATACATCTCACTGCCTTAGTACTGGTATTCAGGTTGAAGAAAGAAAGTCTTCACTTATGGCTACCAATTTCTTGTCTGTAATTTAAAATGAGATGATCCTTTCCTAAAAGCCGAAGTTACAATGGCAGAAGCATCTAAGGCTACAGCTAAGTTAATTAAAAAAAACCCACCACCACCACCCCCTCAAAAAAAACAAAACAAAAACAAACAAACAAAAAACAAACAACAAAAAAAAAACAAGCCAGAAAAAGCCCCAAAAGACAAGGAAGACTTTGCCAACTGCAAAATCTAGTCATGTTGCACAATTGTTAAAATCCTTACACAAAAAAAGTTTTTGTGTATGTGGCGACAGCACCTGTCGGTGATATTAAGGTTTATGCATGCAGCTGAAATCGGAGTTGTTTAAAATTAATAGTAATAATGAAGGGCAAATGTTTTCGAAGACAAGTCAGTGTTCTTCCATATCACACATGTAGAAGTCCCACTTAAATGATCTTCAGACCTCAGAACAACACTAGGAAAAAATAATGACATCATGATTAGTTCTGAAAGTGTTTTTCCATTTTGAGCACAATGTGATATTGATCTTGAAATACTATAGGGTGACTAAAGAAGAAAATGTCCATTTGTCCACAGTTCGCATAGCACAACTCCACTAGGTATATTTTTAATCAAATCTCTTAGGGTCACTGGTTTTCTAATACACAAGCTATATTTTGGTACATGACAATATACCTAAGACAGTTCTGTGTGACTGAAAGGTTGTCTTTCTTGCTGTGCATAAAATTATCTTCCAAAATCTTTCTTGTTATGTAAAGATGACAATTCTGTCTGTTTTAGTGTTACACCTTTCTTTCACGTAAGTGAGTCTAAGGACTGATCATTGTTACCTATGATTATTAGCAATTTGGAATGTCTTGCTTTCAAGAAAAAGGCTTTGGGGGTCATTGTTATACAGCTCAGAGTCAATAAAATCTGAGCTGCTCATAATAGCTTTTCTTTCTCATTGAAGCCTTGGACTTGCTCTAACTTCATCAGAGCAGAGGAAGAGAAGAATAATGTGAACAATAGGAGCTCTGGAGTTTGACTTAGGCCTAATGTGAGTAGGCTGTAAAAGCTGTCAGGGAGCTTGATTGATTGGCTCTTGGTCTGCAGTCCTCAGTGCAAAGCAATAATGTTCCTGCCTCTTGTGAGAGGGCTGGATGTGTCACCTGGGGTCAGAGCTTATCAGCCTCAGGGGCCAACATTTCAGATGAGGCCAAAGTGCAGTCAATAATTTATACAGAAATTTGTGTGTAGATTCTGGAGTAAAGCAAGCTTTATCTTGAAACTGTTTGTCTGACCAAAGAAATAATTAAGTCCTGTCTGAAAGTCCAGTGCTTTTTTTTCCGCAACCCCCCCCCTCCAGTGCCAGGGGAAAACAGTCTCCCAGTATAGAAATATGTGCTTCTGTCATTACGCTGGTTGTACTTTTGATGAGGGAGAGCATGCCTATGACAATCCTTTAAGGGATGTTATATTGCCAAAAGAAACAGAGATTTTTAGGTGATTGTGTTAGCTTTCCTAGCATCCTAAGTTTCTGCGTATATTTTATGCAACACTGGGCTGTCTTCAGTGTCTAAATAGTTTTGTTTCTAAACCCATGAGGGTCAAAGGTTGATCAGCTCCAGTGTATGAAAAAGCCAAGAGAAGCTGTCATAGAGGCATAGATCACAGCAGGCCCAGATAAACCAGCAAGGCTGCGATTAGTAAGTGGAGAAATTGGGACAGCATGCACAAAGGATATTTACAGGAAAATTGTTCAACCACTTGCTGGCAAGAGAAGGAAAGTCTCACAGAAAGTATACACATCTCTAGTGGGTACTCATTTTGCTGGTAGCTTGCCTTTGCATTGCATCAGTATTGTTGAGCACCTGGAGTAAGCCAGCTGGTTAAGTAGATGTTTTGCTAGCTTACCCACTTGGAAGATAATTTAAAATATAGGAAAGAAAATCATGGTGAACTTCTCTGCAGAATTTTGACACCATTGAAGTAGGTTAGCTGACAAGTAGCTCACTTTTGTTCTGTCCCAGCAAAATGACTACTTCGCTTCAGTAGATGCTAACAAAAGCCCTTTTACCTTACTTCTGCTCAAGGAGAACACTATTAGTCACAGTTCATTAGGCTTGTTTACAAAACTGACCTGGTATCTTAAGTGTGTAACTGAAACACTTTTGACTAGGGGCATCTTTTCCACCACAAAATGGCAAGAATTTTATAATGGGAAGGATAGCACTGCGTACTATTTTTCAAAGAAACTAACTAGTTTGTGGTATAAGAACTGGAAAAATTATGTAGCATATAGCTTTGGCAATGCATAATATTTGTTTCAAATGTAGAAGGTAAAGTTTCAAGCATAGTTTGGTTTATAATCTGTTAGCTATAGTAACAAAAGACCTTGAAATTAGGTTATATCAAATCCTAAATTGAAGCAATTATGTAGGAAGAAGAGCCCCAGATTTGTAAGGTTCTTGATCTGCTTTTTTTAGACAGAGGAAAAATGGGAGTGCTGGGCCTGGCCAGCATTTTTGGTGCATGAGTGGGAAAGAGATAGAAGAAGGAGAATTCATGATTCACTCTTGCAGTTTTCATAGGACTCCTATGTACACCCAGTGTTTGACCATACACCACTTTCATCTTTACGAATTTTGCCATGAGGCTTCTTGGTGGCATATTACTGTATTAAGATCTTAACAGAGTTTATATCCCCATACATAAAGGATGTGTCCCTGTGAGTCCCACAAACTAAATGAAAGAAGAGTTATTTGTCTCTTGTTAGCTACTGAAAGAAAACCTAAGGGAGTTCTGCAGGAGAAATCCCAAATATTTTTATTTCCCTCCCCTTTGTCTTGGTTGTGTCTGTCTTAGGTGTTTACTTACCCTTTTCCCAGGCTGAAGACAATGAAGTCTTCATGAAATCTGTGAAGCTTAATGCCAATAGAGAGAGAAATATGTAAAATGCAGTTCAGTAGATTTAAGTGTTTTCAGCTACTGCTCTAAATTGCTATTTTAAATTCTAGTGAGTGGAATAATAGAGAAGTTATGTCTACTAACTGCTGTTGGCCTTTGTAAAGAATGTCTTGTTAGAAGGCTTTATGATTTACTGTGGCCCACAGCTGGCTGCCAGCAGAGCTACAGGATTGTGTTCTCTCTTGGGCCTGGAAGCTAGAGATGAAAAGGATCCAAAGCTGGCACAAAAGCAAATAAATGCTTTGACTTTAAATAAAGCATCATAATTTATAAGGGGCTCTGCTTCTCAGTCCCAATGAGATACATGGATCAGCAGCAGCTCTTTGAGGTTGAGCAGAATTGTCTGTCTGGCTCAACTGCAATTCTGGTATCTCCAGTCTACAGATTTGGAAGAATTTTCATGCTTTGGGATTGGAATTGTTTCTTTATTCATGCTGTTTCTTTTCCATAAATTGTCTCTCTTCTGTCTTCCCTTTCTTTATGTTTCAGTAACTACTCTACTGTTCGATAAACAATTGTACCAGTATTTGCACCTGGCAGCACTTTATCATGATGTACAGAGCTGGGAAATGAATCACCAAAGGCACCGGAAGGTTTATAGGTGCATTTTGTCATCTATTACTTGCTTGGGTTTTACTCATCAAGTTCCTACAGTAGCAGAGTTCAGAGCTGGGTGATAGACTTCTATTGAGATGCCCTAATATTTGCCTCAGGAAGAAAAAAAAAAAAAAAGTCTGAGCTCCTTAAGAGATTTTGGGGATTTTGTCAGTTGTTGTTTTTTCTTAGATACACACACATGCATGCATAAGGTTATACCAGCTTCCCCATTTCTGCAGCTGTTTCTCAACAGTCTGCTGATGAAAACAGTATTTCTGTGGTCTGGTGTCTGAGAAGAAGAATAGAAATGAGGCAGATAATTCTTAAAAGGAACTCCTGCATGCTTGTCTGGGTGAGAAGAAAATGTTTTGGTTTCCTCTTTTTTTAGCCCTACTTCTTGTATTGAAACAATAGCTTTCTCCCCCATGCTCCAGACATGTTTTGCTTTGCTATTTACTTGCTTTTAAGGGAGAAAGAGTTTGGGAGAGAAGTAAGTAGTTGAAGAGTTCCTGTAATTAATATAAAGTGCAGGAAGCAAGTGTGACAGATTAGTTGAAAAGCCTTGTAGTTCTGTTGCTTATCTCAAGTGACATATGGTCCTGGAGTACAAGCAAAGGCAGTGGATTGTGGGGATTCTTTTTCTTTTGCTCTACAAGAAGTCAGAGGAGTGTCCATGTGTTCAGCAGGCCAGCAACATAGGAGCTGAAATAATACTCCTTGAGAAATGAGTGGGAAACTCAGGGGATTACAAAACATCATTTCCTTCTTCTAAACTTGAGACTGTGACACTTTTCAGTGTCAGGCTATGTGAATCACAGTTATGATTACTGAAGTAAAAAGAAAAAAAATCTGCTAGAAACAGAATACTTTATTTCTGAAACAGATATGGGTTTTTTTCAGAACACACAGATGTTAAATGATTTTCAACTTGCATTTTTAGTATCAGCTGAAATAAAGTAAGACTGCAGTTTTATTCTCAAGCTGCAGTGAAACAGTGAAGTTGTTCAGTTACTCTGGCCAAAGAAAAGGTAAGGGCTGCGAAAAAACCTAACTCTTTAGTTGTACTCCAGAGGTCAGAAACCTATGGTTAGTTTACAATAACATTAATTGCACATTTTCCTGTAAACACTGCAGTCGTGTGGTCTGACATTCAAGAGGTGTAACAGCAGTTTATCCAAAAGTTTTCCTAGTCCTGCCACATTCTAAGCATTTTGATATAAATCTGGCAAGGAAAAATTATGTGGGTTGTTGCGGCTTCATAGTTTTCAAAATCACCACTCTAAGTAGCTCATATTTTAGTAGAACTATTTAGTTGTGAATAAATCAACAAGCCATTTGGGACCAAATCTGATGTAATTGCTGGGGTATTACCCAGTTTTCATTGAGTCTTTTATCGGTCTTTTAATGAGTGTGAAGTTTAGCCTTGTGTTTGATTTGGACCGTTCATATTTCTTTAGGCTCTACATTTGCATTTAGGTCTTGGTCACTGGTTATTTGTTAGGCAGATGAGCTTTAGAAGAAATATATGCACTGAAAAAAAAAACCATAACAGTTATCATTATAACTAATAAGGGACATGAGCTCTTTGATTAGATGCAGTCCTGTCTTCAGAACCAACCTGCCCACAGCATTTCAGTCATACCTTTGTCCAGGGGAACTGTTGTTTCAGCTAACCTCAGCTACATGTCTTCCTAAGATGCTGGGATTTTTTAATACTAAAGCTGGAAAAGGATAATGTTGCTAGGGAGGCAGGAAAAAGAAATGAAACCGAGCTTCTTTTAGCTGACCATTCAACTGAATATTGACCAGCTGTGTTCATGAGAAAGAAATAGATGGTGGTGAATAAGCTAGAGTCTAGTTTTCCAAGAAGCTCAATGATTTTCCCAAATCAATACAGCCCATCAGGCTTCAGAGTAAAGGATGCCGGAGACATGACAGTGATGGAAGTAGTTTGTGTTCTTTTGTGTATTAAGCACATGGGCTCATGGGAAACAGGATTTCTTCAGTTATTGCAGTGTTTATTCTTTTATATGCACTGGAATAAACTTCTAGATTAAGAAAATCTATTGCAGTAATTATTAGGTGGGATTAAAAAGTTGCCTGCTTGATGGCCCAGCTCCATATTTCCAAGAGCTACTCCTCACTGTATAATTGCTGCTTCTTTTTTGAATGCAAATGGGAGTATGTAATGCAAATACAGTGAATAGGTTCTATAAAACAGCTATTTTTAAACTAAGGTGGTAGTTCCTACTTTCAATATTACCTTTATTTTACCAATGACTTCATAATGAAAAGAAAAGAAAGGGTATGACATTCAGATAAAAGTATCCATGAAATTTAGGTTGTCATTACTCAGAACTTACTGGAAATCACACAGATATGATCTTACTCTGTTAGGCTGCTGCAGAAGCTACTGTAGCTTGTAGCCCAGCTTTAGCCACCAGCAGAGCAACATTAAGTAAAATAGCAGGGTTTAGCCTCTCAGGCCCTATAACCTTTAAACTTGCTATGCTTTCATAAAGTACAGAATACACAATTAACACCACAGCTAAATGCCTCAGTGGTTTATGAATACAACAGCAGTACTTCATTATGCTTCTTTTTCTTGATGCTATCCAATCTTCTCATCTTCATTGCTGTACAGTATTTGTTCAGATAAAGTCCAGTGCCCAGGATGACTAATTGCAGATCTGTGCTCCAGATGGTCTGATTACAGGATGTGGTTGAAGTGACTTTTTAAACATTCTCTGCTGCAACAGAGCTCTTGGGGAAAAAAAAAAAAAAGAAAAAAAAAAGAAAAAAAAAAAAGA
>VXBN01007033.1:145278-162032 GCA_013397395.1 Sinosuthora webbiana
AAAAAAAAGAGAGAGAGAGAGAGAAGAAAAGAAAAAAGCCCCCCAAACCCACCAGCAAAACAAAACAATAAAAGCCAACCCACCAGTCTTGCATTTTCAGGCCACCTGACAATCATTACATTCTCAGGCTGGCTGATGTTGTTGATGCCTGTTACATGTGCATCTGCTGTAGATGTAGTTAAGTTCGTGTGCCATGCTAGACAGAGAGTGTGATTAAAATAGTAAATAAACTGTACATCTCCCAGATCAGCATTCAGTGTGTAAGATATGGCTTCATATGTAGAGTGTTTACTGTTAATTTTAGATTACTTTCTGGATGGAAGCAATCAGGTAGAAATAAGCCATTTGCATTGCAAGTCTAATATAAAAATTGTTCTGCGTTTTTTATGCCCGGATGAATTGCAGGTGTATATGTGGATGTGGGATTGATGGTGATGTGGTGGATATGGTGGTTGTGAGGCAAATGAGTTGTACTGCTTTTACTAAACCAGTGGCAACAAAAACTTGAGATAATCCTAAGAATACAGATTTTCATCTTGCAGCTTTTTGCATTTCCATTTTAGGTATTGATAGAAAGTGATGTCAAATAGATACATGTGGGACCAAAAAAACTGCAGTGCCAGATGTGGAATAAGACATGTTTAATCAATGGTGGTGGTGTACTCACTGATGACAGATATGTCATGGTTTGGCTATCCCAGTCATGTCTATATTATTTGTACTTGGCATGGCAGGGACAAAAGGCTAATCAAATTTGACTTGCAGACAAATTTGTGGATTCACTAATCATAAAGATAAAAGGAATTGATTATGCTATAGTGGTACATCAAGTAATGCTATGATGCTTCTCTGTACCAAGGAGTGCATCTCAACCTTGAAGAACTACTATTCCACAGAGATTTTTGCTACAAGAATTTATCATATTAACCTTTTTAAGAAGTAATCTTAATTTTAAAATTCTGCAAAGTGTAGTACACTTTAGAGATCTTCCTCTGGCATCAGCAAAAGTTGTATTAAAATTATCCTCAGAATAGTAAAGGTAGCAGGCAGAACTGTTAATTTTGGAATTTTGACCACAGAGAAATCCCTTATGTGCCTTTTAAAATATACATGACTTTCTAAACATACATTCATGACTTTTGATGACTGAAAAGTAGACAAATTGTTCCTAGTTTTGAAAGATCATTCAAATATTCTTCAACAAATCAGTTACAGAAGTGTTCAGAAAGACTTTGGGCAGATCTGGTTTCTCCAGAATTTTACAGATACTTTCTGCCAGACTCTCTACTAAGAGCAAAGGAGCAGCTCCTTTTACAAAATTGAAGGGTTACCCACTCAGATAACTAATCTGCTGAGTTCCCTGGTAAAATAATCAGTTTGCACTAAACCAGGATTTTGTAGCTTTTGCTGTGATCTGAACAAAAAAGAAGCCTATGCTGTAAAAATTAGGTCAGGCTTTCCAATATGGTTAATTGAGTAGTGTCTACTTGTATTGGAATTTGAACATATTTGTTTTCTAAAGCCAGTATTTTTAAAAGCTGGGTCCTGCATTTAAGGTAGTGATGTGATAGTTTGATTCCTCACCACATGATCTCATTTTCAAAGTTCTGAATACAAACATAAAAATTCTTGGCTTATGTTCATTGCGGAAAACAGAGTCAAGATAACACATATATTAATATCTGTTTTAGATGAGGTACTTCAGGGTTTTTTTGTCTCTAAATGAAGGAACATCTGCAAGACTGTAGATGTGTCTGCTAAATGTGCAGTGCCAGAGTAGTCCATATGAACAATACCCTTACTTGGTACTAAAAATGCCTTCGATAGTGATGTTTTTATGTCAAAATAGCACATCTGAATTTCTTAGCAACAAGTTTAGTTACTTCATTTCAAATTTGTGATGATATATTTCATTCTCTAAGATATAGTTAATAGTAAACAGCAAATTTTGGTCCTGGTCTTTGTTATGCAGTCACTGAAAAGGAGGAAGAAGGAACAGGGGAAGAAGAGATACATCAGACAGAACAGAATTATTTTATATCAACAGAACTCATAAAAAGTGAAGTTTTTTCTATAGGTTTCTGAAATTATTTTCTTACATACCACTTCTGTGACATGACCTTTAATTCTGTAATAAAATTCCAAGTACAAATTGTCACATTTGTTTTGTACGCATCAGAAGTGCTTATGTGAAATGGTTTTGTGCTCCTATAAGCCTGCACTAGTTTTTCCTGCCTGAAAATGTTTTGCCATTAACACTGTGGTTATGATTATGATGAATAAAGGAAAAGAGTGCATAATAGTACACATACTGTGAAGGAAAACTGCAAAATACAGAATCTTCTCTGGTTCTTAAAAGGCTGACAATATTTAAAGAAGTGTTAAAGAAGCAGCTTCTATTGACATTGGTGGGCATCAGATGACATCCTGGGTGTACCACTGTCATACATTAATGCTTTCGGGTATGATCCTGCCTTGGCTAATAATGGATTTTAGAAGAAAAAACTACAGTCGATGAACTGTAAAACTTTTGGGTAACATGACCATTATAACACCATTTTGTAATTCCCACACATGAAACATTCTCTACTTACTGTGTCTACTCTTTAATGATAAAGAGTAGCATGCTTAGTAACTTCAGAATTTTTAATTTTCATATTCTTGTTTGCTTTAATGTAGGACATGTGACACTGGAAACTACAGAAATTATTGCTAATTTCAGATACACTGTAACTCTGAATAGTTGCAAAGTTTGAAAAAGGAATGATCAACCAAATTAAATTTATGTCCATATTTTGGGGAGATAAGTTTTTCTCTCTTACATCCAATTCTTGTGAACAGTGCTCTGGTAATTGGTCAAACTCTTTAAGATGGCACCCTTAGTTGCTTGAAGAAGAATTTGTGTGTAGTATATATTCACTGATGTTTGACCCAACCTCACAGGAACAGAATTAGATATTTGTCTAAGTTTCCTACTGAATTAGAATCTCAGAGAGTCCAAATACCCCCATTTGGTAAAATGGTACATTTCATTACAAGCACCTGAATTTTTTCCCATTCTTCAGTAATGAGTATTTTAAGAAGTTTAGCCTCTTGGACTTTTATTAAGATGAAAATGCATCTCTGTGTTCCGATAGTATGAAACCTGTGGGTACTTGAGAACTGTCTTTGAATTTTCTCTCTTGTTCAAGCCAGGTTAAATAAATTACTGCTATATGTAGTTTAATGTAATAGGGAGTCTCATTACAGGGACTTTTTATAGTTTAACACAGCCCCCAAGAGGTTTGATCCTGTGTGTGATGTGTTCCTTACCAAGATGGAGGGGGTACACATGCACGGAGAGGAGCTGGAACAACCCAGAGAAGAGCTAGTGCGTCCCTGAGTGCATGGCCAGTGTACTCTGAGGCGGTACTGGGAGGTGAGCTGGACACTACTCTAGCATTGCCTCTGGGACAGAGCAGGCTCAGCAGAGGTTCTTGGTCTGAGCTTGAACACTGTGCCAAGACAAACAGTACACCCTGGTTTGGAAGAATAATCCTTTCTCTTCAGCATTGCACTAAGTACATTGTGTGGATTACCAGCTCAGTCATCTCCATTTTCGTTTTCTCATGCTTTGGCCTAATAAGCTTCCATCAGTTACACGTTTCCTTAGATCAGTCCTACCTCCCATGTTACTTATATTCTCCTCACCCATCGCTGTGATAATCTTAGAACTGAGTAAATGAGTCACCTTCCCTCCCAGTTCTGTGGAATCTTATGTGTGGCTGGGCAATGTGCTGTCCATTAGGGAAAGGAAATGTATTCCTTGCCACAGCTACTTCCTTGTTACAGCTACTGTAACACAGCATGGTGATTAATATTCCCTCCTACTTGCAAGGGGCTTTTGCTAAGCCCTTAACGACTTTAAGGAAGGAACTTAGTTGTGTTTGCTTTTGAAATACTGACTTTCTTACACTGGAAGGTCATTTAAATGTCTTCTTAGAATTACTGAAATACGTATTGATTTCAGGAGATTTTGTTATCTTCACTGTTCTATGCCTTCTACCTTGCCCTCTTTTCTGTCAATAGGTAACAAACTATCCATAGGTCTGGTATATAAGTAAAGTGCACATGGAGATAGGCAAGATTACAGATATCAAGGAAGATGGCGACATAGGTCAGAATAAACCTTCATTAACACCCCCCCAAAAAACCCAAAACAAACAAACAAATTAAAAAAAAAAAAATAACTCAAACTCAAAAAATCCCCACAACAAAAACAATTATGTTTTTAAAAAAGGATAAAGGTGGATTAACTATCTGGGGAAGAATAAATGACAAAGATAATTCTTCAGTAATATTCTGTGGGATATCAGAGAGTTCTCTTTGCTTGGTACTTTTAGGAGGTTGGACAAATGCTAGTCAGTTGGCTGGAGGGATCAACTGTGCTGCTTGCAGGTAGAGGGGCTGCATGCTGTAATACATTTTACCAGTGGAAAATAATCATGATTTTCACTTGGAACCTTACAGAGTCACAGATTGCAAGCTTTTATAGTGGAAGAAATGCATCAAGGCTGTCAGAGAAACACCTTTACAATCTCTTTTCTCTAAGGTGTGAATGGCAAGTGGGAACATAGCTTGGAGTTGCTCATTGTAAGAAACGCCATTTCCATCTACAGATGTGCTGGGTTGTTCTCCTCCTCCTCCTCCTCCCTATACTCCAACACACCCTGGCTGCCTCCATGCCTAAGCAAAGGGCAACATAAAGCAGCCTTGGTGTCTTTGCAGCCTACCTAGTTTGCATAGATTGTAAAAATAAAGCATGGTATTTTAACCCTGATCACAGAATCAGTTAGGTTGTGAAGCTGAGATCATCAAACTGAAAACCTGACTGACACTGGCTGGAAGTGCAGTTTGTCTTCCATGCTTCAGACCAGTTCGCCCCAGTGTAGAAAATTCCAGTTGCCTAATCACAATGAAAAACCATATGGGGGATAAATTTCAAATCTGTTACAGAGAATTTTCAAGGAAATATCTTCTTTCCTGGCACCTCTGCTAACATTTAAAATACTTCCCTGCTGTTAAAAGACCCCTGAGGAAATAAGCTGCTGCTTGCATGTTAAGTTCACCTCAGTGCAGCAGAGAGGGATGATTTTAGTGCAAAATTAGAAATTGCTCCAGTCAGACAAAGCAAAAGGATGAGCTGGAAACATTCTTGCACAATGCCATAATTATATCTGTTACAGAGATGCTGCAGATAGAATAAGGGAAGTGTAGAGGAAAAACAACTCTGTCAGCTGCGAGTTGGTATCTTCACGTCTTTCATAAATTGGGAACATTTTGTGTTGTGCCTTTCTTTGTTAGATAAAATGTATTTCTTATTTTAATATGTGTTCTATTGAGAAGAGATGTCTGATTCAATAATACTACCTTCTGTTTATCTGTGGCAGTTAATGAATTAAAGGGGTCATTATGTTGGTTAGTCCATAAACACGATGATAAATTATGTGAGGAAGCATTTGAGGGCAACCTGAAAACATTTGAATGACATCCCCCACATTTATTTTCAGGTTACTTACAATAACCTTATCATTCACAAATTTTACAGGGATAATTCAAATAAAACAAAATTAGAATTCTGCTTTAGGCAGGCAAATTTGCATTTAATAAAAGTCATAAGTGGAAAAGCAATTAAATTACAGTAGGTTTTTTGAAGGATCCCTCTTCCTATATAAATATATACTGCAGTTATCCTACCTTGCTGCTGTATGGTTGAAGTTTCATGTCTAGTCCCTCACTTTCCACAGAAACAAAAGCAAGGCAAATAATGCATTTTTCCAGCTATATCTGCTGAAAAAAACTTGCAGTACATACGTGTGTATGTTTGTGTGTTTGGATATGAGTAATTTCAAGTAAATAGAAGCATCATTATCATATTGTTCAAAGCAAAGCCGATTATTTTTCTCAGTCGCCTTTTGATTAAAACACTGTAACTGGTGCTTAGTTTATGCTGGCTGGCTACCAAGTGAAAACAATTATGTGCAATAATAGCAAAATTAAGAGGTGAGTGTTGCTGTTTTACAGCAGGACATGGCAAAACCCATTTCCTTCTGTCAGCTGTATCTTGATTACACACACAGAGTCACACAGGCAAGCTGTCTTACACACACACACATGCATCCACACATTCTTGTTGTTTGTCATTTGCTCTTTCCTGTGGGTTTTAACTTGAGGTCACTGAAACCAGAAAATAGGAAGAATATACACCAGAGTGTTTGAAAGCAAATGAGAGTAAACATCTCACTTTGTGGGAGAAGAATGGGAAAACAAAAAAGGAAAAAAAAGAGAGAGAGAGAAAAACAAAAAGCCTCTCCCAGCTGTTGTTCTAACTGTGATAATACTTTATTTTTCTCTCACTGACAGGTGTCCTGGTGGTAAACGTTACGTGGAGGAACAAGACTTACGTTGGAACACTGTTGGACTGTACAAAGCATGACTGGGCCCCTCCTAGGTAGGCAAACATTCTGAGTCTGTTTTTTCTCTGCTGTATTTTAACCCCTAATCTCAGGCAAGAGACTGTACAGAGGTTAATAAAGCACAAGTGGTTATAATTGAAAACATGCACCAGGGAAATGAGTAGTTCTCTCTTCCAGAGTGAAACATGGTGCGGAATCTCATCTTTATTTTACTTTTGTATTTTTGAGAGGGAAGGGGAAATACATGGGAGTCAGTGAGAGAGCAGTTAATTTTAAAATGCATTTCTGTAAGTTAGCAAAGTATTTTACTCCATTGTTCTAACTAGGTGGATATGTCCTTAACATTTTTGTCCTTTTTTAATGACTTTCTCTTTGATGCTGTAACATTCTCGTTTGTTAGAAGGACATATTTCCTTTAACATATGTGAAGTTCTCTTATGGGACGTGGGTTTTTGTTTATTTAGTTCATGGCTCCTACTGATGAATCTATTGTTTGTACAGGTTTTGTGAATCACCAACAAGTGACCTGGAAATGCGTGGAGGACGGGGCAGGGGAAAGCGGGCAAGGTCCACTGCAGCTGCTGCTGTACCTGGGAATGATGCGAGTTTCACAGAGTCCAGAGGACTTCAGAATAAAAACCGAGGCGGTGCCAATGGGAAGGGGAGGAGGGGCAGCCTTAACTCAAGTGGGCGCAGAACACCCCCAAACTGCGCCATGGATGAAGTCAAAGCCAGCCCCTCGTCCACAAACAAGAGGAAAACTAAGCCTCCTATGGAGCTGGATTTGAACTCCAGTTCAGAGGACAAGTCTGGAAAACGCATTCGTACTAACTCTAGAAGCACTCCCACCACCCCACAGGGGAAACCTGAGACTCCTTTTTTGGACCAAGGCTGCTCTTCCCCAGTGCTGATTGACTGTCCTCACCCCAACTGCAACAAGAAATACAAGCACATTAATGGATTACGTTACCATCAGGCTCATGCACACTTAGACCCAGAAAACAAACTGGAGTTTGAGCCTGACAGTGAAGACAAAATTTCAGATTGCGAGGAAGCACTGAGTAATGTGGCACTTGAATGCAGCGAGCAAAGCACAAATTTGCCAGGCTTTGATCCACTAAAAGCACCAACATCTCCTTCCTCTGCTGCTACCCCAGGGACCCCCAAGGGAAAGAGGGAACTGACCAGCAATGGCCCTGGTTCAGTTATCAGTTCCAAAACTGGCAAGAATTCTGGCAAAAAGAAGGGTCTGAACAGTGAATTGAACAGCCTTCCGGTAATTTCTAACATGGCAGGCACACTGGATAATTGCTCAGTCGCAGATGGCAGTTTGCAAACTGAAATGCCGAAATTGGAGGCTGAAGGGTTAATTGACAAGAAGAGTTTGGGTGATAAAGGCAGGAAATCGAACAATTGCAAAGTGGATAAAAACCTTTCCAAGCTGAAAACAGCCAGGCCCATTGCCCCAGCGCCAGCACCAACTCCTCCCCAGTTAATAGCTATACCTACTACAGCCTTTACAACCACAACTACAGGAACAATACCGGGACTGCCCTCTCTAACAACTACTATTGTTCAGGCTACACCAAAGAGCCCTCCACTGAAACCCATTCAACCAAAGCCCACAATTATGGGAGAGCCAAGCACTGTAAACCCAGCTCTCACATCACTCAAAGACAAAAAGAAAAAGGAGAAGCGAAAGCTGAAGGACAAAGAAAGCAAAGAGACAGGCAGCCCCAAGATGGATTCTAAGCTGGGGAAGCTGGAGGATTCAAAAGGGTCTGGAAAAGACTTACCTGGACATTTTTTAAAAGACCATCTCAACAAGAACGAAGTGCTAGTCAATGGACTGTCAGAGTCTCAAGAGAGCAGGATGGCAAGTATTAAGGCTGAAGCTGATAAAGTTTACACATTCACAGACAATGCGCCCAGCCCTTCCATAGGGAGTGCCTCCAGGATGGAATGCAGCACTTTGGTGAATGGACAATCTGCCATGGCCCCACTGCATGTGTTGACACAGAATGGCGCAGACAGCACGGCTGCTAAAACCAGCAGCCCTGCTTACTCAGATATTTCTGATGCAGCTGATGATGGTGGCTCTGACAGCAGATCAGAGGGCATGAGGTCAAAGGCCAGCTCTCCGTCAGATATTATTTCTAATAAAGATGGTGTTGTAAAAGGACATTCTTCAACCACAGCACAATCAGCTCAAGCAAAAGAGTCTCATTCTCCCTATTACCATGGCTACGATCCTTATTATTCCCCAAGTTACTTGCACTCTGGACAGGTCAGTGCCCCAGGAGCTGGGAACAGCAGTACCCCACAGGGGCTGAAGATTAAAAAAGAGGCTGAGGAAGAGGCTGAAAAGAAAGAGAAGGCAGAATCGTCAGATGCCAAGAAAAGCGAAAGCACTTCCTCTAATTTGCAGCCACAACATCAGTCAGTAATAACTCAAAGACATCCTGCACTTGCTCAGTCACTTTATTATGGACAGTATGCCTATGGGCTCTATATGGACCAAAAGTCCTTAATGGCCTCCAATCCTGCTTACAGGCAGCAGTATGAAAAATACTATGAGGACCAGAGACTAGCAGAACAGAAAATGGCACAAAGTGGGAGGGACTGTGAAAGGAAGAATGATCCCCCCTTGAAAGAGATTGGGAAGGATGACAACAAGCAGAAGAATATTCCATCTGCCACTATTTCAAAGGCCCCTTCAACTCCGGAGTCCAGCAAAAATAACACTAAAATAGGATCATCAGTTCCTAGCAAAGGTGAGGAGACAAGCAAATCACAGATCCTTTCCAATCACCAGCAGCAGCTTCAGTCTGACACTTTCAAAGCCAAACAAATGGAAAACCACCAGCTTATAAAGGAGGCTGTGGAGATGAAATCTGTTATGGACTCAATGAAGCAAACAGGAGTAGATCCAACCACAAGATTTAAACAGGTGAGATCACAGGAAATGGAACCAAGAGTGTCTTGGTTTATCTTTTAAGTCATGTGAGATTTTCTTTCTGATTCTGCTGCATTCCTCTACCTCTGCAGCCAAACAAGCTCCACCATCCGTTTTTCATGACGGATGGTATTGTAGTCTGTGAATAGACCAATAAACCTTCCAGTTGAGCTGTTTGAAAAGAACAAAAAAAAAAAAAAAGAACAAAAAAAAAGAAAAAAAAATTAAAAAGTCTGATAAGGTGGTGACAGAGCACAGGCTTAAGACCTGAACAGACTATTTTAAATTATATGCATGAATAAAATAAATAAATTTAGATTTCCCTTTTAGATGTAAATTCTAAGCAGTTTGCTTAGTTCAGAAATGAGACATTTCAAGCAAAATAAGCAGCTTTCATTGTGAGAGGACTTAAAGTAGATTTGAAACATGGTTTGAAGTGTTTCTTTTTTTTGTTAAATGACAGTTGGCATTTACTAAAGATGGGTGAGCTGGTTCTTTGAAGAGTTGGCTTAAAGCGCAGCTCTTTATCTTAACCCAAGGTGACCTTTCTGAAGCAGTTAAGTTCCCCTTCTCTCCTCAACCAACCTCAAGCCCCTACAGACCTACACAATGGATGAAATCCTCTCTCCATTGAAGTCAGTGATAGTTTTGCCATTGACTTCAGTGGAACCAGAATTTTATCCAGTGGCTTCATGCTGACCCTCGTGGATGTCACATTGCCTTCATTTGAGGCAATGTGACTGTCTCTGTGCTCTGAACTGGAGCCTCAATGCTTGATGCTTTCATGTTCTGGTGTATGGTACATCCCAGACTTCACCCTTACAGGCTGTCTTTCAAGGTACAGTGGGATCAGGGGAGTGGGAGTAGAGAGCTCTAAAGGAAGTGGGATGGTACAGCCCTAAGTAGGAGAAGATGTCTGCTGATTCAAGTGAGTATTTGAACCAGACTGTCCAAGCATTTAGTTGCGTGCTTATATTTCTGTGGCATGTGCCATAAATGTCTGTCAGTTGGAGAAAATGCTGACAATTATCTCTTGTATATCCTGTATGAGAAAAAGAAGTCTTCTGTTACTTATCCATACCGATTTGGTGTGGTGTTGTAAATAACTCCCCTCTCTAGTTCTGTAACATGTTTATAAACATGGTCTGTGTAATATATATTATGTAAAAAAGTATTTACAGTTCCCAGTACATGTGATCCTGATCCAGTAAGTACTTGTCCATCTGTAACTTTACAAACTTTAAATGAGATTGTCAGCTGAAAAAGTCTGCTTTAATATTTGACTTCCACAAAGTCCTGGATGTTTGCAATTCTGGAGGCAGTATTAGAATCTTGCCAGCTAGATCAGCTTTTCATGTGCATTGTTCCAGGTATTCTAAGTGCTCTGGCATATCATTAGCCAGCTCTAATTTTGTGGTTCACAGATAGTTTTTGCTCTCTAGTGGGAAAAATATCTCTGTGGGCTTTAATTAAAATGTTTTATGAATAACATGGTCTCAGAACTTCATTACATTGCATATGTATTTCATGATTAAACTAGTTAAAGGCATGAGGAAGGATATAAGATGAAGCAATTGAATTAAATTTTGATAATAGACTCTTGCTCCTTCATGGGAATATTGGTTTGACTTTGAGCTTGAGGCACTCTGTGGCAAGCAAACCTCTCCTCTATGTAATGGGGATATAGTATTAAAACAGCTATTAAAAATACATTAACTGAAATGTGGGAAATATCAATAACAAACTTAGTTCTATGTCTAGATTCAGAACAATTTTTTTCTCCTCTGTATTAGGATCCAGATTCACGAACATGGCATCATTATGTCTATCAGCCCAAATACCTTGATCAGCAAAAATCAGAAGAACTTGACCGTGAGAAAAAGTTAAAAGAAGACAGCCCTAGAAAAACACCTAACAAGGAAAGTTCCCTGTCTAACCTTCCTGTCTCATTAGCAAGCATTAAAGAGGAGCCTAAAGAGGTCAAGCGTTCTGATTCTCAATCAGTGGATGAGAGCAAGATAAAAAACGATGATCAAAAGACTCCTGTAAATTGGAAGGATTCTCGGGGTGCTAGAGTAGCAGTTTCCTCACCAATGAGTCAGCATCAGTCATACATCCAGTACTTGCATGCTTATCCGTATCCGCAGATGTACGATCCCAACCATCCAGCCTATCGCGCAGTCTCTCCTGTCCTAATGCACAGCTATCCTGGTATGTATTCCAAAATCTGCTTTGCGCTCTAGTTAAGATTTGCATCCTCAGGTTCAGTAAAGCCTGTGTTTTAACATTTCTGTTAGTAGCTAGGCTAAATTAGAAGCTTCGTGGGTGACGTCATGTTGCTTGTTCTTCCATTGGGGAAAGTTCTGTAGATGAAACTGATTTAATACACGATGTTCCTTTTATGAACTCTCCAGTTTCTCAACATTTGACAGTATGCTGTTGCTGTTAGACTGACAGATAGTTTATTGCCTATAAAAATATTCTAAGCACTTACTGTCAGAACCATTATAGTTACTATTCTTTTTACTTAAAGAGGACCCATAAACGTCTGGAATAGCTATCAACTCAACCCTCTTTATAACCTCCATTCATCAGGGTAAATTAGGCGATGAAATTGAAGAGCAGTGGTGCCATTTGGCAGTCATGTGATCTACTTTTGATATAATTCTCCATTCTGACATTGTCTCCTCCTACCTTGATATAATCAAAATGTAAAAACAGCAACTTGATGAGCTATTTATTGTTTACCCACAGGGGCTTATCTCTCTCCAGGATTTCATTATCCAGTTTATGGGAAGATGTCAGGGAGAGAAGAGGCAGAGAAGGTCAATACCAGCCCGAGCATCAATACAAAATCAACCACTGAGTCCAAAGCACTGGATTTGCTCCAGCAGCATGCCAGCCAGTATCGCAGCAAGTCACCTGTTGTAAGGCTTCATCTGTTCTTACTGAAGAGTGTCACATACAGGAAGGGGTAGAGGAGGAACATAATTGTGGGAAGCACACAACCTAGCATCAAGCTATGAATGCATGATTCTTCTTTATAGTACTATGTACAGTAAAAGCAATTTATAGTCAGAATGCTTCTATGGCATAAACTGGAAGTAACACATTTTACACAGTTCTGTGCTGAGGTTTCCTGTCTTGAATGGACTGTCATAGAAATACAGATTCAGAGATACCTCCTGGTGCACAGATTTTTTGCAGTTAAACAGGAACCTCCTGTTTGGAAACATAATGAATTGAGAAGTTGGGCTATGGGATTTGATAATATCCCCTTCTTGTATTTGCCAAGAATCCACATCTTCCAAGTAGCTGGTTACCAGCCCCCATTTCTGAAGATTTACAAACAAGATTTACAAAATTGGAGCGAATACTGTTACTTCACATTTAGATAAGTTGTTGCTGGTTTTAATTGTGAGCAAGTCATTGACTCTCATCTGTTTTCTAAAAGATTTTTGTGCTATTCAGTCAAACTTGATCCCCAGACACTTTAGAAGGTTGAGGATTAATTAACATCCATTTTCAGCAGCTCACCTAGGCTGTTCAGGCATTGGCAAGGCAGCTGAGGTTCAGGGACCCCAAAACTAGAAGTCACTGTGGTGTCTTCAAGATGCAGTGTGTTGCCTCAAAGTTTTTGTGCCTTGGGAAAACTTCCATTAACCAGAAAGGTTAGCTTTAGATTAGAATTAAGTGCAAATATTCCAGTAGAGATGCTTCTTCAGAAAAGGTATCTTCATCATTTGTGTTCAAAAGGCTTTTGACAGGTAGTAGCACATAGTTTTGTTGTGATTTCATCCCTTTTAAAATTCTCACGTCAATTTTCTTTCACTTTCTGTAACTAGCCTGTGGAAAAATCACCAGCTGAGCGTGAACGGGAAGCAGAAAGGGAACGAGATCGCCATTCTCCTTTTAGCCAGCGGCATCTCCATACACACCACCATACACATGTTGGAATGGGCTACCCCCTTATACCCGGACAATATGACCCATTTCAAGGTGAGCAGAGAATTGTCAATGGATGGAATTAGCTTGCCTCATGGAGTTCTTGCCTTGACACTGGAAATTGTGGCTACATGAAGCATTTGGAATAGAGATCCCAGTTGTTAGAACAGAAGTGCTTTACGTTTATGAAGAAGGCTTGAAAATTCACAGCATGTACTAGCAATAAATTAGTAGCTTCACGCCTGAAAAATACCAAGTTTTGTTTTTATTTTAAAGAGCATTATTAAAGATGTACCAGTTAGGCTGTCACCCACATGAATGTTTTGATTCCTCCTGCAAACTGACATTAACTGGCTGAAAGGCAGTAAAATATCCAAACCAAACAACCTCCTTTTTGTATAATTAGGGTTGTGTAAGCAATGGAGGAAGTGTAGCAAAGACAAAAGCTTTTTATACTGAACATACTTTATGTACAAGGCATTGCAGTCACAAGAGTTTGTGCTTGTTATAATTTGACTGTTTGAAAGAAGACTCTTTGTATTTTGGCAAATGCCATGCGCAAAGTTGCAGCCAGGAAAAAAGCAGCACAATGAGATACAATTTATTCTCCCTAGGTTTTATACCAGTCTTTGAATGTTTTTTCTCTAACCGTGGACTCTAGCTGAATTAAAAGGAGGTTCCCTCCCATGCAGCAAAGTATGTGCTACCACAGTTGGTGGCTAAGTGACATTTCTTCTTTACATTGACTTGGTGCCTCAGCACTTATTTTTCCTGTGTAAAAGTCTTGACATTTCTCAGTGGGATTCAGTGATACCAAATGCCTTTTGGGATGCATTATGCTTGTTAAGTAGCAAAACTGAAAAAACGGTAAGTTATTATGAAAGTATTGTATCGTGAGCAGATGGCATGTCGTTTCTGTGTTTTGATTCTTGTTTCCTGGTACCTATTATTTCTACTGAGCTTCTTATTCATGAGCTCTCATACAAACCACTTAGCATCATGTAGTGCAGTATTTGGAAAGGAATGCAGCAAGTAGAAATGCTGTAATTTCTTGTATAATATCTGTCAAAGACAATTCAGTTTATTGCAGAAAGGTACATTGATCATACTGGGCAGACTGTCTTAATAGTGTTGCCTGCAATATTTGCCATTTATGTAGTGTTCGCCCCCCCACATTTTCTCGTTGTTTGCCTTAGAGATCCTTCCTACTATTTCTCTGACCACAAAAATCCATTAAAACCAGAAGTACATCAACATTCCTTTGTTTCTTCTTTCCTTCAGGATTGACCTCTGCTGCCCTTGTTGCCACTCAGCAGGTGGCTGCACAGGCATCTGCATCTGGTATGTTTCCTGCACAAAGAAGGTAAATAGCCAATAAATTATATATCTTTACATAGAGAGGAGAAAGAAAATCACAGGTTTTTTTTTAGCCTGATGGTGTGCATTTCCTTGTATGACACAGTTTTAAAGGTTGAAGAAAATTTTGATACTTTGGGCTAATTGCAATTTTATTCTCGGAATGACATTTTGTCCTTAGTTGTGTTCTTTAATTCTAACATAGGTAATTAAGAAAGAACAAGTAGTCTGTCTTCTGAGATTTTCCATAGAGTGTGTTTTGAGGATTGGTATTAAGGTAAAACAAGAGGTTATGAAATATAATTTAAGATCCAAATTTTTAATAGAATTAGTTCAAAATTAATGTTCAGTTGACTCCTTGCATGACCAGAAAAACTTAGGATTTTATCTATTCTGCAAGTCTGCCTGGCTTGCTGATCTTGCTTTTAGAGAGGTTTGTTTGGGAGCCTGTTTGAGATGGCTTTGCATATAAGCTGCACACCCATGTTATACTTTTATGTGCCTGAAAGCCTCCCAGTTATTTACTAGATTGTCAAGAGGAAAACTTCTGCATTATGATGATCCCATATCAAGTGAAAATTCCAAAGCATCTTTCTTTTAACATCAGGGGTTTGTTCATTGTTGCCATGTTAAGACTCAGAGTTTAATGTATCGAATAGAACCATGAAGTTCCATGTTACAGGTGTCTGTCTGAAAGCTGATGCTGAAACAAGCAACCATTAGCTAGAATTATTTGAGTAAGAAAGGTTTGTAGCCCTGGAAGAGCTGATGGGTGATAGGGTTTCAGAACCCAGAAGAAAAATCCTGGCATAGGTTACTTCTTAAGGTACTGTTCCTGGCAGGGGAGGGATGAGAGGACAGGGCTTGCTGTCTTTTCTTCTTGGGTTTGAGAATATTTGCACAGATTTCATTTCATGATGTATTCAAGGTGCAGGGAAAAAAACCAAAACGTGTGAGGAAAGGATGCTGCTTACTAAAGCCTTTTTCTTTCTCTTTTCAGAGAATGATGAATTTGGGGATGAACATTGTCATGTGACTGGATCACATGAGGAAGCGCTTTATTACAGACATCAGTTCCATGGTGTTAATTTGAAATGCCTTAATGGCAGGCAAAAACCAGTCATTTCATTTTTGTAAATTGCAGATTTTATCACAGAGTAACAAATGTTGCTGTAATTAGACTTCTGTTTATATATATATATATATATGCGTATATATATATACATATATATATAAAAATATATATATATTCTTTACTTTTTTTGTATCAGTACCAAGGCTCGCACACAGGGTCTGCTGCTAAGTTGCGAACCACACACTAAATGGAGATATGTATTTGTCATTTTTAGAAGGCGTTAACCGCAAAAGGCTGTTTCTTTTCTCTTCTTCTTCCTTTTCCTTTTTCTTCTCTCTTTTTTCCTTTCCAATTGTAAATAAATAATGGTATGTATCAGTGTGCCTGAACCTTGCATACCCTTCTGGTATTTCCCACAAGCTCTCAGAGAGGCTAACTGTGATGACACTTTGGTACAATGTAGATGTCTATTTGGTGGTTCCTATTAAGATGCATCAGTGTAAAATGTTACTGTATTCACTGTTTCATTGTAATTGTGTATTGTGAAAAATATACCTTTGGAAGGCATGGGGATTCTAGTACCACAAAAACTGTGTTGTATATAATGTATAGATTTTAAATGGAGATAATGAGCATCTGTGAATAATGAAATGTCTTTTTTGATAATCTTGAATGGCAGATAACCTAATAGCCTGCGTATAAGAAGACATCTGTGATTGTTCTATTACTTGAATAGTCCTGCAGTCTTTTTTTTAATGTTTACAATTACTCAGATTTAGAGGAGAGACTTTAATGCCATTACCTGTTTACTTGTTTTATGCTGTAACCTAGTTTTTTTTTTTTTTATGTAAAACCTATATCAAATGCTTTCATTTTTTTACTTGCCTTAAATAATTTGGCAATCAGAATAACAAAAAACTTTGATTTTTTTGATTTTTTTAATTTTTTTTTTTTTTTTTTTTTTTTT
>VXBN01007033.1:162059-178514 GCA_013397395.1 Sinosuthora webbiana
TTTTTTTATTATTTCTGGGTGTTCTTGAGCCACTTTGAAAGATGTGTCATAGCTGTAGATATCAGAGGGTTCATCAATGGCACAGCTCCTAGTCGTGCTCCTGCTGGCCTGTGCCATTTTCCTCTTCCAGCAGGCAATGCAGGGTCCAAGCCAGATGGCAGATGGACCTCTTTCTGTTGACCCTGATAGGCTCAAAAAAGGCCCATGGTAACACTTTGAATGGTATTAGGGGAACTGAAGTTTCTAATACCTGTTTTAGAGCAGCTCTGTATGCTATAAATTATAGGCAAAATTTTCCTATTATATCTGTATTGCCCTTCCCCCCAAAAATAAATAGATGCCTAAAAACAAAGGACCTGTCAATTAAAAAAAAAAAATTCCTTTGCTGTGTCTAACCTGCGTTACCACAAGATAAATATTTTATGTGACTGTAGCACCTGCTTTGTTACAGTGCAGTTAACACAGTAACATGAAATCACTAATCGTGACATGAAAAAAATCAGATTTACTGGTCAGGTTTTTGAGGCTTTAACTTTTTTCCTTTTCTGCATATCCCAGTTACATTGATTGTCAAAACTGGTTTTTAAAGTTTTACTGGTTTTTTTTCGTTCTGTGTTTGTTGGTTTGTTTTTTTTTTTGACAGGGTGAATTACTTCAAGTTAAAGGTTGTTCTTGAAGTTGGTTCCATTTCTTCTACTTTGTGAATACTGAATACAGAAGGATGAATTAAAGATTCCCAACAGACAAGCACACTTGGACTTTTATATTACTATGATGAATCTGCCATTAATATTGCTATAATTGTTTTATTTTTATAGGCATAAAATCAGTTCCCTTAGTGAATAGTTATAAGGTTTATTGATTTTTACTACACATCATTCATCTGTGGCTTACTATTATTATCTTGTTCTGAACACATTCAGAAGTCTCACAGTGGTGACATACTACAAGTTAGCCTCATAAAAAATGGGAAGGAAGGGGTGTTTTCTTTGAAAAAGGGGATATTGTGAATGCAGGGCTCTTGAAATAATAAATGCCTTATTACTTCTATAGTAAAGGCTCAGATGGCTTTTGTGTTGAAACGTACCATTGACTTTTGGTTTTTTCCACCTAAACCATTAATGCTACCACAGCAAAACAGATCTTATAAATTCACACTGTTGGTGATTTTGATTTAGTGTGGTTTGAGTGTCATAAGTAATTGAAATTACTCTGATTGATACAGGGTAAGCAACCGTTAAAATAACAATTAATGTTATAGTTTTATTATGTCCTTGAAGTCTGTAAGAGTGGATAACATCTATTGCCATTTATTGTTTCCCTCCACTTACCTTCCATCTATCTTCATAGCCTTCTTTTTGATTTAATACTTGTCATGCTGACCTCCCTAAAGGCTGTGCCACAGTGAGTGTTACTCTCTGGTTCAGCACTCCCCAAAGCCAAAGGGTATCCACCCACATGTCTGAGCACTGATGTGCAGCTGTCAGGGTCATCTCACCACTGTGTGAGCATCCACAGGAAGAGCAAACTGAAGCAGTAATACAAGGAAGACAATTTATACACCTGGGTACTGAGAGCTGAAGCATCATGATACAGATACTCTTGCACTCTCTTTTCCACAGGATGGGATTATACTTTTTGCTACCTCTATCTGACCTCTACCACCCTGCCCTTTCTGCAGCAGCTAACAGTGACCTTGCTTCTGTCTTTCATCTGGATGTTGCTGGATGTCTTGCAAAGGTGAAGCAGGGCTTATGCTGTACATTCATTGAGTTTCTAAGTCTGTCCATGTAAATGCAGCTAGAGAAATGAAAGGTGTGTCAGTGCAAGCCCATCACACATACTTAAAAACACCTAGCCAGGGAGCTACTGCCTGTGATATTTGCAGTGGGAAAAAATAAAAAAAGGATGTGAACAGCAAAGGAGGGATGGGATGCTTTTTGAGCTATGATGGAGCTCTAGGGACTGAAACAGGACAGGGGTCTAACCAACTGAGCTGGCTGGCTACCAGGGCTAGCCTAGAGCTGGTGAAAATGGGGGATAAGAGAAACATAGCTTCAGTTTTGTAATTTTAGAAATCCTTGGTGGCCTTGGGGAACACCTGAGAAGTCACTGCGCTAATTCTGTGCCATGTATCCCCTCCTTGCTTCTGATAGGTGCACTGGTTGGGCTTAGCCATTTGGTCTCAAGTCACACTTGTCACTCTGCTGTCAGAACGAGGATCCCAAAAGGACATGAATTTAGAGAATCCCTAAATCCATCCTAAAACATGCACGAGGGACTGTTGATAATAAAAATTGGTGTAAACAAAGGACACTATAATGCCTTTCTACAACTCTCCACTCTGGCTCTTCTCAGAGAACCAGTGAGAGTCAGGCAGGGAGTCTAATTCATATTTCGTTCCTAGCATCAGTCTTGTCACTGTCACAACTGACAGAAGTACTGTCCTCATGTTTCTGTCTCAGAATCTCACTGTAGTGTTTGTTTACCACACACTCTCCTCTTTTCTCCTCTCCCCTCTCTGTGCCACTTGCCAGTTTAACAAGCCCTCTTACATCCATCTGATTCCACCAAAACTCTGTTTGCATGTCCAAAAGCTTTCTGCATACATTTGTGAGCCTGACCCTTGATAAGTTCTCTCTCTTTCCTTTTATCACAATTTGTCTGTTGGCCTGCACCTTTTTCTTTATCTTAGACCGTGTTAATGTATCTCTCTTTAGCCTACAGCGTTGAGACAGAGAACGTTTCACTTCAAATTCATATAGCATAGTTCATATTTATAGCTACCTCTTAATAATAGTGACAGCCCATCATAGATGATAGCAGAAGATGCCATGAGTAGCTAGGACAGACCACTGTTAACAAGGAGCTTAAGGTAGCTGAAAAAATTACAGTTTTCAAAGGTATTTTGAAATCCAAGGACTAGAAATTGCGAATGATATGAAGCCCACATAGGAAGTCTGAGCCTTTATTTCCCTGCATCAGAGGGAACTGGAGACGTACAGTCATTACTTAATGTGCCAGCTTTGTTCTGCTTTAGAAAGAGCTCTGATTTCACTTTTAGCACTTTATATAGCTCTCTGCACTAAACACCCTATAGCATTACTGTAAACTACAGTTCTCCCTCGGGAAGTTTTTTTTCTAGGTCAGTATTTCCTAAGTTCTCATAGCTTCAGCCTTTGTTCCAAGATTGGCTTTTTTTCCCTCTCTTTTTTTTTATCTCTTTTTTGTCATTCTTTCTTTTTCCTTTTCTTTTGGAGAGGCTTGAATCTTACTGTTACCAAGAAATGCAAGAGGCTTTCATTAATGAGAGGAGACATCAGCTAAAGTTGTGCAGACACCATTAAAATTCTTACACTGGCTGTTAGTAATTTCTGTGCAACATACGCTAAATAGGGCTTTCAACTTCAGCTGCAACTATGAAATTTCTCATCTGGACTGATAAATTAGCAAACTTAAAGGTTTAGCAAAGGTAATTATTACTTGCTGCCTAGAAATATTTGTCATGAAGAAAACCTAATCTCCACATTAACACAATAGAAAAATGGTCTATGGCTATGAAAACAGATTTTGTTATAAACAAATAAACTCCTGCAGACACAGCTGATGCCTGCAGTTCAGTTCCAGTAGCCTCACAGATATTTTAGTAGCATTCTGTGGTCATTTTGAATGGTACAATGATGTATGTTAATTAATAATATGATAGCATTTGAGTTCGCTGATGGTAGGACAGTGCTTGCTTACTGCTTTGGGCATAATGCTACAGGATTTCCTCATGAAATAGTGCAGCAATTCAAAAAGTGATAAAAAGTAGATCAGTAGGCAAAGGCTCTCTGAAAGCCTGTTTAAGCCCTCAATACAGCAGACTAATTTTAAAGCATCTTGACAAGTAAATGACATTGGTTGTTTTAATTGTTTCCAAGGGCC
Source organism: Sinosuthora webbiana (assembly GCA_013397395.1). Taxonomy (NCBI): domain Eukaryota; kingdom Metazoa; phylum Chordata; class Aves; order Passeriformes; family Sylviidae; genus Sinosuthora; species Sinosuthora webbiana. The sequence goes on from VXBN01007033.1 coordinate 165,987, forward strand.
TGAGGGTATTACCAAGCCTTGTTCACCTGCCCAGCCTCCCGAGGAGCTTCCTCTCCCCACCCCTTCTCAGTGGCCCAGGACTCCCATTTCAGTCCTGGCTGTTCATCTCTGACTCAGGAATAGGGATGCCTTGGGCTAGAGTGTACCCTAGTTGTCTTGCCCCTTTGCTGGGGTCAGTGGGGTGGGACCTGCCAGCCTCCAGGAGCCCCCAGTCCTGGCTGCACCTTTAGAATGACTAAGAATGTGCAGTTTCTGCTCTTAAGGGATTTGTGCTTATGCTGTTTCTTACAGAATGTTATGCAGGGAAAGGGGTGCAGTAAGACCCCTGCTAATATTTTCTTAAATAGTCAAATATAAGGTTAAAGAAGAATTTTGTCTTTATATATTTCAAATCAAACAGTGGAGATGAGGTTTGGAATAAAAAGTCCTATACTGAAGTGCCCCTGGCAGAGTTAACAGCCACCATGAAAAACATTTTTCCTTCTTATTTTTTAATCCTTTTTTCCTCAAGTATAAACTTGTATTTGAGAGTCCAAATGACACTACACTAGAAATAACTTGAGGCTACAGGAGCTTTTTTTCCTCTCTCCTTCCTGTGAGAGTGACTGAAAGGACAATTAGCTGTAAAAGGAGCTGTCTCGTAATACTGTGTACTCAAACTAGGCACCTTCTGTATACAGAACATGTTTCTTATTAATGAGCTCCCTATTCAGCAGTGGTCAGCTCTGCTGCCTGCTTCAGCAAGCTGACTGCCTTCTTCCTTTGGGGCTCTCTGTTCCCCAGAAGAGAGTGGGAGGAACCACATCAAGGGCTACATGGACTGCAAAAACAGGTGAAATTTCTGCTCTTCCTTTGCTTATAAAAGCCAGAGCAAGGTTTGCTTTTTAAAATTTCCTTTTGTTCATACCTTTCCCCCTTCTGTCACTAAGTCAGCTTAAGTATTTGCAGTGATGAGCCTCATCAAGCCACTGATTTTCAAGTAGAGCTCCAGACAGAAAAGGTCGTTAAAATGTCAATGACAACATGTTCCATGCCGTGCATTCGAACATAACAATTTAATACCAGGCTTTGCCACAAGTATCTGCAGTCCTAATTCATGATCTTCCTGATTGAAAAGAAGCTGATTTCCTTGAACAGAGAAATCACCAAATCCTCAGACTCTAAATGACTTAGGGCTTTCCTGAAACCAGTTGACCACTTTCCCTTTGATCTATCAGGAGTCTGTCCCCATGTTTGGATTTATTTCCTCAAAGAAGGTGTAGAAGAAACTGCTAGAGAAAGAAAACACTAAAAATAGCAAGGCAGAGTCCAGTTCTTTATGCTAGAACACCTCTCATTAGGCTTAGGTAGGCTTTTCTGCAACTCAGATAAGATTTCGTCACTTGAGGCAGAGCAAGTAATTGCTATTTGTTATAGCTTCTTCCTTTTCCCTTGAGTACATGCACATGTACTCTCTCAGATGCTTATGTACTCACTCTTCCCTTTGTTACAGGGTCACATATAAATGCTATATGCATGATTTGATAGCAATTTTTTAGAGGTTTTTTTTGTAGCCCACTGGCAATAAAATAGCTCTCCAACAGCAATGACTACACAGCTTTGGAGTCTTATATCTGTACTTCACACTAGGTCACAAGCTTTTAAAACCTGTCCTACTTCTCAAAGTGTTAGTGAACATACACTAAAATCCAGTTGTGTTAAAGGAGACAGGATATATACATCAGTGTATTGTCCTGGCAAATCATTCAATGTGCACCCAGAAAGGGGAGGAGGGAACAATTAAATCTGGCCCTTATATGTAGGGAGGACAGGAGGCATTGACAAAAAAACGACTTTGCAGAAAACTTCTGAGCCTGCTCTAAAGGCTTCATTGCTGTGCTCTGTAGTGAAGTACAGGGCTTTGGAGAGTTGTGGGTCCAGCAAGGTTACCCAAGCAGCATAGGGAGCAGTGGTGTCATGTAAGTCACCAAGCGGCAGCAGGAGAGTGCCCAGACACTGAGACTACAAACTGCGGTGAGTCCTAGTAAAGAAGGCTCTGGCACTAGACAGGCAGACCCTCACTGTGAAGTTAAGAGGGAGCAGATGCCCTCGGGGCAGATTTGACTCTTCTGAAGCTGTTGAGTGCTTGCTACATGCCACCGGCTTATGAGCTGCCCTCTTAGCTTGCTCTGCTTTCCTCAGTGGCACAGGCCTGCAGCATCAAGGGACAGGGTGTTTACAGTTCAAAGAGAGGCGAGTTACCCCAAAACATCTGAGCAACTTAACAGAGGATAAGATGGGATGAAGCATCACTCTTTAAGTTCAAGCATAGCCTGACAAAACTTGTCTTTAGAGAGCACGACACCTGTTGCTTTACTGACACGCAATTCTCCTGTCCCAAAGGACATGATTTCTCCTGCTTTGGGCTGCCATGCAGTGAGGATACATCTTCTCTGTCTGCCATCTGAAGGCAGGAGTGAATTACAGAGAAAGTGAACTTTATTGCAGAGTAGGAAATTATCAGTCAAGGGACTGTATGTGGCAAACCAGCAGCGTGTGTCTCCAGTTACACTTCCTCTCATGGCAGTAAGTTGAAACCTTTGGTATGGTTCTCTTTCATTGTTTGTTATCATTATCAATTCTTACATTCTTTTGGGACCCATTAAATGGCAGTATTAGATTACTAGTCACCAGTGTAAAAGGGCCCATATCTCCTCATTAGGAGGCTGATGTGTGTTTAAGAACCCATTTTGAGCATTTTTCACTGTAAGAAGGCTATTTCCATCATGGGATATGATCATTTTGTGCTTGCTTTTGTTTTGGCTGCTGTTTTTAAATATTAGCACTTCAGTGTGCAGCTTATATGAGCTCAGCTGAATTTTCAGGATGCAGTATTTGGTATGTTCCTAAGCTCAAAATTAGTACTATACTTTCATATTAAGTGCCCTATATATTTAGTAAAGTTTTACAGTCCTATGATTTTATTGCTTGTTGTGTGTTTGTTTGTTTGTTTGTTTGTTTGTTTGTTTGTTTGTTTTAAACCTTGTTCAAATGAAAGAGGAAAATAAGTTTGCAGGAATTCAACTTTGACAGTTTGGGGCCTTTCCCCCGTTTTTTTTAAAGGACAAAATTAATTCCCAAATCATTCAGATCCTTGACAGGATCTGGTAGCTGATAGGGAAAACAAATTTCAAAACAAGTAATTGATTTAATGAAGACAGCATTTATCAATAATATTACTACCCCTCTGATTCATGCTAAGACTCATTTGACTACTATATAATGATCAGTAGGATGAGAATTGAAAACTCAATTTTGAATCTGCAAGGCAAGCACAGGACAGTTTTCAGGAGGCTTTATCAGGGTGGCTAAGAGCAGTTGGGGATGCAGACCAGACTCCATCTCCCTTTCACAACCCCGCACCCCTTTCAGATTATGCTTTGCCACTGGCTTGCTGCATAAATTAGCTATCCATTAGACCCTAGTGATAGCATCAAGGCCGGATGCTCTACTTGAATCAACAGCTGAATTACCTTCTGAATTATCTTCTGACACCATCAAAAGCAAACTGCTAGCTAATCACTAAGGAAAGTAGACAACAACAAATAGTTCTGTGACCACTGAGGCTAGTAAAGACCCGTTTTCAGTGCATCTCTTTTCTCTTTAAGCCCTGAGATGTTCAATAAAGTGTGATCTTCTTAACTTTTCCTACATGAGGCCACTGACAGGCCATCTCTGCTTTGCCTTTTTGTAATACTTGTCAAAGTAGAGACTGTCTTTGGAGTATCTAGTTCATTTGCAACTGGTCAATGGGCTGAAATGTTTTGTGCTAGGGGAAGGTTGTAGGCTTGGTGTGGTCACAGGAACTGTAAACGAGAGGTTTGCAAGAGTCTCCTCAGCATGGCCTTGCTGTGTGAGTCTCCTGAGCAATTAAAAAGCTGAAAGGTGGTAATGTGTTTGAGAGCATCTTTTCTCCTCACAAACATGGGAGGTGCCAAGGGCCAGGCCATGGACTCTTTCTGTGGAATAACTCTGCTCCACTCTCTTGCACCATGCTGTACACCACGAGTAAGGTGCAGGACATCGCCGCTGTAACAGCTGTTGTAAACAAAAGTAACTGCTTCAGAATTTATTTAGTCTTAGGGTAAAGTTATGAACAAGGGAAACTGAAAAAAGCCTAGGTTGTGGCTTTGAGTCTTAAATCCATCAATAATCATGAGAATATATAATTTGGAAGTAGTCCATTATTTGTATGTATTTAGCTATTTTGCTTTTTGTGTCATTATTATATACACATAGGCAAAAAAGGAGCCTGGATTTAAGAAAAGATCTACTCTCTTTTAAATGCTTTTGGGTGCTAGCAAACAACAATGAATTTTTCTAGGTTAATAATAAGCTAGCTAAGATACAAAAAAAGAACAAAGTTCTTTTTGAAAACTCTGGGTAATAATGGTTTCATTATCTAAAGTTCAGTCACAACAAGGACAAAAAAATCCCACTTATGTATGCTGAAGAGCTTTTCAGTTTTGAAAAAAAAATCAATACTATATTCACACTAATGTTGGCTTGCATAAAATATTGACTGTAGTCACATTGGTGGTTTTACATAAAGACTTAAAAGCAATTTTGGTCATCTGAAAGATTCTAATTGTTTTTTCCCTTTCCTGGAGGAGTAGTGAAAGGATGACTAAAAAGCAGAACTATATAGTTATTTTATAACTGGCACTAACAAATTTCACCAATTACAGAGTCCATTCTGTAAGCAATGAATGTGTGGCTCCCAATTAATCTAGTGTACCTCCAGGCAAGGTCTAAATCAGCTGGATACAGCTAAAGCAATTTGCACACAGCTAAAAGCAAATTGGAAAATAAGTGTTCCACGCTACTGCCTATCTTTTCAAGCCAAATACACAATCAGTATTCTGGCAGCAGCACTCTGTCATGTTATTTACAACTATCAATTTTAATTATAACAATTATTGATTAGTTGGGAAAGTGAATAATCTAATGCTCAAATGAGGTTGGCGTGGCTGCTGGGGATCATTTTTCGCTTTCATGCATTTGCACATTCAGTGTTAGGAAACACCATTCAAAGAATATACATGCAAAGAATATACCTGCACCACTGTGATGACTCAGATAACTACCATTGGATGTGCAGCTGTGATTTCTCTTTTTTTTTCAGTTTGTTTACAAGAAGCATACAATTTTAGGATTCATCATTCTGCTGTACAGAAAGGGTAATATGAATTGAATTAGGGTGTGAGAGGACTCAGTGAGGAGCATAAGCAAATACTTTCAAACTTGGGCACCAAAAATCAAACTCCAATTTTCTTACTTAACCACTCCACCCAGAGTGCTCCTGTTGCCCATTGGCACAGGCTATTTTTCTAACCTATTTACTTTTAGACTCAAACTGTTCCTTGGTAGAACAATGCTTCTCTTGGAACAGAGAAAAAAGAAATATCCAGCCCTAGCTGAACTAACAAGAACATTATGTGCTTCAGCTAAATAAATAGCTGGGGGAAGAGGGCATCCTGACTTGAGCAGTTACAGCCAGAAAGGCTGAACATGAATTCTCTGAATCCAAGTTCCTGGTACAGGTTCATCTCCACTGCTAATCAAGTGCCCTGTGTAGTGTTTCTGAAGACATTCTGTTTCCATTTGAAGTGACCCGGTAAACATTCCACTAATAATTACTGTGCTCCAGAGAAGCCTTTCAGGTGCACTGCAGACTGCCTCTGCCGAGGCTGGGGGAGAGCAGGGGAGTTTTCCCATCACACGTGCTCTGCTTGCCTCCTGGCTGAATGTGTCTGCTGTGCTGGGGACACAGATAGCTCTGTGTCCTGCAGCACAGCACAGAGCTGGCACCTGCACATCCTGTGGGGCAGGAGGGGCACAGCCACCTGCATGCCTGCTGCTCACACAGGCATGACTTTCGTGTTTTAAAAAGGTAACGAGGGTAGCTGGTGGTAGCAATATCTCAAAGCTCCATGTCACCGCTGAGGTCAGATGAGAAAGGATCAGATCCAGAATCACAACACTGCCTATTTATCTGCTTTTGAATTTAAAGCAGTGTACTAAATAAACGTTTTTTGTGCAGTTTTGCAAATAATGGTCAGTGGATAACTGGTCTAGTAGGTGGTTCATTGCACTGTTGCTGGGAAACTGTGGATGGATGTGAAACTGGGAAGGTCAGCTGCTGCAATTAGTTATCAAGAGATAATAATTTCAAAGACTTGCACAAGGATTTAGCTATGTAACACCCACTGCCTTGGCAAAGCCTAGTACAGCTCATCATCTGCTCTGAAAATGTGAGGGAATGCATCCTTGAGTCAGACAAGAAGATCTCTCTGCCTATTCACCAGCCAAAAAATGTGCTTACAGTGCCTTATGCTGAAATGGAAAACAAGAAAGGAAAAAAAAATAGCAAAGGCATGGAAATAAGTCCTGAGTATGCCAAACATGGGAATACCAGTGCCTGATAACAATAGCGCTCTCTGAGAGAAAAAAAAAAACAACAGTGAGATGCTTATACTCATGAAGTATGCATTCATGTGAGATCATGTGGTGATCACATGCTTTGGCACACATGCACACACAGTAAGTGTAATACTGTTCTCTGACATGCTTCCTGCTCAGTCTTTTGCCTTTCTGTACTCTTTTGTTTGAAGTTTAAATTATTTTATTCTGCTGACCAGAGGTTCCAACATACTCAGCTTAGTGCTGCACAAATGCACTTGCATGGAGAGGCCTGTCCCCAACATTTTAATTCTTCTTTCTCTTTTTTTTTGTTGAGGAAAAAGAAGCCCCATATATGGCAATTTCCTGTCTTGTAGTATTTACCACTACAAGAATTCTTGTAATAGAGAATCATGAAAAGTTATAAACTGCAGTCCTTTAACCTGCTGTAAAACAGTGTGATTTGTATTTTGTTAAGCTGTAAATTGATAATGTCACACTTTCTCTATTATTTAAAACATAGTATTAATATTAAAATTGCCATGCCTGTTGATCCGTAACTTTGGGATCAGGTAGGTATCTCAAGGGATCCCGCTCCATCTGTAATAAGTGCTTTTCACTTCAGATTAATATATTTTCATTTGCTCTGTCAGCCTATGCAGATGAGCAGGACTCAAACCACACAGGGTCAAGTAGGAGCCCAATTTGGCAGAGTTATTTTTAAGTTCTGGAGGGCACAGGGTCAGCACACTGGAGAGATTTAAGCACCTAAAGATGTAGATAGGTGTCTCATGTATTTTCAGAATTGCTATCACTCTGCAGTCAAGGGGAGCTAGGCATCTGGTAACTATCTTGAAAAGCACATGTTGAGATTCCTGCAAAGAGCTTGAATCTTTTTGGAAATCCAGCTTCTCCTTCAGCCAAATAGTTGAGGCCACCCACCACTGGTTTCACATTCCCAGTCTCCTCATGTCATGTCTGCTGAGGTTTATCCTCATGGCCAAGCTCCTGCAGCAGTCCCTGGATGTGCTTTATGTTGTTCTGGAGGTCACATGTGCATCCCAGGAGTCCAGGGGATGCACTGCCTGGGGAACTCATCAGGATACAGGGAAGCCATGGGTGACTCAGCTGCACTCAGGCATGGCATGGGCATCTCGGATGGATCTCTTGCCTGGCCAAAGGAAGGTCAGAGAACATAAACTCAACCACTTTCCAGCTAGCCCAGCCATCAGAAGTGGCCATGATTAAATGCCTGGAGAAGAGCAAGAGTAGGGAATGTTTAAATGCTAATGCTCCTCTATCTTCTGACAATTTTCAGCCGGGGGGTTTCTAGTGTAGTTTCTCTATGCAATAACTAAGACATATTTTTTCTTTTTTTTTCCACCAAAGGGCTTTTTCCACCTCCTGAATTCAGTATGAGCTTTTCGTATCCACGATGTTCCTCCTTTGCCAAGGATTTTCCCACATGCGCTGAAAATCACACAAAATCACACAAAGACCCTTTCTGTGTCCTGGATACAGTCCTTCTTACCTTTTTTTGATGACCAAGGATTCTTGTTGTTTTACTAGAAGTAATAGCAAAGTAATTTCTTTCCTAGTCATCCCTCTATACCCATCATGATTTTATAGTGTCCAACATATTCCACCGTAAATCATCTCTGTTCCACTGAGGACTCCCAGCCTTTTTTTTTTTCTGTTTTTCCTGAATGGAACTTATTAAACATCCTTGCCATTCTTGTTTGAAACTTTTCTATTTATAATATATTCTCTGTAGATGCAGGGATTCATATCTATCTTTCTGTTGTAGAATAGCCCATTTATTCCTGCCTTTAACTTCCTAATTTTAGCTGGGTAATCTTTCCTATGTGTGTTTTTATACTTCTTTAAAAGGCATGGTGAAGGTCCCTGTCAAAGGCTTTCTGGAAAGCCAAATAGGAGCCATCTGTTTGAATCACCCTTTATCATAAACACAAGTCCCCTGATTGTCAACAAGTTTGTGAGGCAGGACTTCCCTTGCTAGAAATGGTATACAGGAATCAAGCTTAAAATGTTTCCAGCATTAAAGAGAAGTAGCCACTTAGAGCTAGAGGCACTTTGACATTTTAATCTTATGCTGTGAATTATCTTGGAATTTTAGACACACTTGGAATACAGCAGATAACACACACAAGGATCCTTAGGATCCTTTTTAGGAAACAACTTAGGAAAATGAGGTACGTGTACCCTCTGGCATATATTATTAAATATACCTCCTTATTTTGCTCTTAAAATCACAGAATAATTTCTCCTGGAAGACACCTGTGAAGATGCGTAGTCCAGCATCTAGCTCAAAAAAGTTTTGATTAGAAGAGGTTGGTCAGGGCTGAAGACATTTATCTTAAAGGATGGAAATCCCTCTCTAGGCTTCTGTTCCAATATTTCATCACCTTCATGGTGAAAATTACCCAGCTGAAATTTCCCATGTTCCATCTCGCATCTTTTGTCTTTTCACTGACCCGTGTCCAGCTTTGGGAAGGGTCTGACTCCACTTTCTCCTCATCCCTCCACCAAGCAGCTGTAGCCAGCAGTCAAATCTCCCCTCCTCCTTTCTTTCTCAGGGCTGAACATACTCAGATCTTTTTAGCCACTATGATCTGATGCATTGGTTTGAAGCAGCAACAACAGCATGTTTCAGTTCTTGTTCCACATAGGGCTGGAAGGAACTCTAAACATAGCGTTTTTTCCAACCCTACGTGGGTAACATTTGCATCTGAATCCTGGGACAGGACCAGGATGCAAATGTTACCCACATAGAGTTGGAATAAATCGTTAACAAGTTTTTTAATTAGGTTCCTCAAAAACAGGCAGTTAGATCTAAAGAATTTCACTAGAAGTCAGCAACTAATTAATTCCTGAAGCATTGGCTGAATGAAGTAATATGTACAGTACGTACCAGGGCAGAGAACATGTGCACTACAAAGTTAAATCCTAATAGAATAATCACCCCAGAGGGGGTCATCAAAAGCTAGCAGACATTAAAGCAATGCAGGATGCTCCAGCTTAGACTTAAAGTGATTTCCATCAGGGCAGATCTGCAAAGACCAGATGAGGTTTTAACTGCTAGTTTGCATAGTTGGGGTTTTACAATATTCAGCAGCTGTGTGTGTTGCTCTTGATGTTCCTGTGGTTCCCAGCAGAAGGGATGGAGCTGTGCAGCAGGAAGGCAGAGAGAGCCTTCACCACAATGCTAGAAGTTTCTGTGTTAGGTACTATCCCACTTTGTTGTCTGCCATTCCACTATTTCACATCTATAACCGTACCAGGGAGTAAAGTGGCAATATGAGTCTTTTCAGCCTGCTGGTGATACAGATTCATCTCAGTTGCTCTACAGAGCACACAGAAGTACATTTCCTAGAGTAATGGGGAAAAGGCAAATCAGCTGAAATCAGTCTGGAAGATAGCAAAAAAACCCTCTCCAGAACAGCTGCTTTTATAAAATTCCTGCTATTTTTATGGAAAATACAACTGGCAACTCACAAGACACTGACCACAGCAAATCCAACCTTGACTGTCTGCTTAGACTGGAATCCAGGTCTGAAATTTAAAATATTCAGAGAAAATTTGGGTCCAGTTCCAGGTTTGTTTGGCAATTAGATGCACAACAGCAACTTGGTGCTTGCTCCAGACAAGAAGGTCTGCCTAAACATGTATTAATACTATAGCTGGAGAGGTGGGCAAGTGCTCATGTATTTGGCACACAGTTTGGAGACCTTGACACCTTTAGGTGTTATCATCCTGTTCTGGCTTCTTCTCAAATTCATTTTAGCCTTGATAGAAGTTTTGTGAGGCTCCTGGGCACACAAATCTCTTTTAAGAGAATATTAGTATTAGATGCATATGTGTGTGTGTGTGTGTGTGTGTGTGTGTGTGTGCGTGTGCGTGTGCCTGTGTGTGTGCAGAAGATACAGCTCTGCCTAAAGGGACCAACTAGAAAATCTGATCCACTAAATATTTCCAGTGTTGAATATGGCACTGCTTCCAAACTGATTAAACTTCACATTTTTCTTTCTTCATATTTATTTCAGAGAAGATAAGATGAATCTGGTATAATGGTTCTTCATCTTGGTTTTCAGAGATAACAGTGCTAAAAATGCAAAACAATATCAGGCAAATCTGGACAATGTGAAAAACAAATAATTAAAAAAAAGAGCAGCCAAGGCTGACCATGACAACATTACTGCTGAATGTGACCCAGTCTGAATGATGCGTCCATCGAACCCAAGAATTTAAGTCTCTTACAAGTTTATAATATAAGGTTTGTAATATGACAGTGGATAAGATCTTTTGAAAAAAAGGAGAAAATGGACTCTGATGCGAACTTTGAATGACAAAAGGCTAATTAAAAACCTTGTAATTAGACCAAATTTCATAGTCAAGTGTTTTTCTTTCTGTTTTTCTTATTTTGAATATTGTATGCAAGTATACATATTATATGTAAATCTACTTATAAAAATTCATATGTATAGATATTTAAGTACATATACAAGCACATAAATATGTAAAACTACAACTGATTTTCAGACATTTAAATACATGTTATATTTTCAAAGGCATATGTGAAATAATTCACGAAGTTCCCCCTAAGTGCAGAAGCTTTAAAGGCTTTTGAAATAAGCCAGTTATTCTTGAATTAAACAGAGAAAGAATGTGGATATAGAAGTTGTGAGCTGGTGTTGACCACTAGCCCAGAGTACATCCCAGCCCTGGCTGAGGTCTGTGGCAGGTTTCCCTTCATGCTACAGAAGCAGTGGATGCCACCACTCTCATCACTGCAGCAAGGGTGGCACTCTGCCTGCACCCTCCCTGGCATGCCAGGCACAGTGGGACAGGGGAACAAGACAGCACATGCTTGTGGACAGCTGTGAGGTGAGTCTTTATTTGGTTGGAGGACATTTTTTAGGTTTTGGGGGCTGTGTTGGGTTCTCCTCAATCATCAGTATTTCTAATTTTTCTAGAGGACTTTAATATGAGTAAGATAACATAGTGTCTTTCAGCACATGGTTAGCCAGTACAGAGAGGTCCTGCTGCTTTTCTTTCCCCAGAAGCATTGCTCAGTCTGGGGGGGCAGTGCCAGTCAAGGGCAGGCTTTGGGACAGCAAGAATGGCATTTTCTTTGTATGCACAGCAGCCTCCTTTTGGCTGCTTTATGTCCTATCTCCCAGGTATCTGCTGATCATTTCCTTGAGTGTTTGGATAGGGTAATGCAGTTGAGAAGGTAGAAGCTGCCACCACCAGCGAGGTTCAAAGGGATGATGAAAATGTTATGGTGGCCAAGTTTATTTTCTTATACAGACTCTTTCTTTTTGCTACTCCAGCTTCACTCCACTCTCAGCAGGTAAATTGTATAGATTTATATTCACAGTGCCAGAGATGCTGACCTCCCCGATAAATTCAAATTCTTAACACTGTGAAAGGTATAGAGGCAACTTGGCCCAGTGGATAAAATGGAGTGTTAAAAATATTTCTATTCCCATAGAAATTAATGGAATTTATTTTCACTTAAAGCAGGGCTGACTGTGGCTCAATGACACCAAATTTCACAGATTTGCATTGATTTGCTAATGAGAAATTTACACCACCGTTTTCTTGCCTTTAAATTTGACCCTTTCACTTCAGCTTGAATTGATGATTACTGTGGGAACAGAAGGAACTGGATTCACTTCTCTGGAGTGAACATAATTCAGTGAGCAAACTATAAAAGAGTTTGATGGGAAAGTAATGCAAGGATTAAAAAAAGTCACCAAAGGAACAGCAGAAGAAAGAGTGTCTGTCTGGTAAATGGTCACTGTGACTAGTACATGATCCTCAGCACCCCTAAATGTTGGGGTGGCTGCCTCCTTGTCCAAAGTGAGTGCTGTGGAAGAGGGCTGGCGTAGACAAATGTGACTTTAATAAACTCCCGAAAGGTGGCCTGAAATCCAGCCCTCTCCCCCTAGATCCCGTGCAGGCTGCCTGGCTAGACGGACGGTGCCGTGAGCAGGGCGGTGTGCTCCCGGGCCGCCTCCCGCTGTCCGCGGGGTGGGCCGGGCCCGAGCCGCAGCCCCGGCG
>VXBN01007033.1:178537-203906 GCA_013397395.1 Sinosuthora webbiana
GGGCTTTCGGGAGGGGCCTCAGCGCCGCGCCGGACCTCCGCACGGCTGACCTGCTTCGGCTAAAAGGAAGAAAGCCCGCATTAGCATGTAAGCAAAGGAAGTCAAAATGATCTCATTCACGGAGCTTTCTCCCATCGATGTCAGGGGAGTTGGTCCCCACAGAATAACCTTTCTCTGGGCCACAGAGGGCCGTCTGCCTAATTTTCCTCATTCTTAACCTTCGCCTCTCCGTAGTACTGAAGTGCAAGACAATGCTAGGAAGCTGCATTCTTCCCTTATATCTTAGCTACAATGCTGAGGGGGTGGCAGGGTTAAAAATGTTTGCACACCCATGGGACAGCTTGAATTCAGGGAGCTGTTCTGGCATTGCTTTTCTGAGCCGCAAGGGCTCACCAGCTTGAGCACATGCACTTCCGCCTAAGCTTAACTGTAAGATATCAAGTTTCAACTGATGGTAAAAAATGCCTTCTAAATCATAAAAGTCGCCAAAGCAAAACTTTCATCTAATACTACTAATTGCCTTTGAATTAGCTTGTCTCTATAATACCACGTTAGCACAGCAGCACATTAATTATTAAGCAATATTTAAATCATTCTGAACTAAATAATGCATTCGTTTACCACTTCTATTGGATAGGAAATATCTCCTGTAGTATGTTACATTTTAAAAATCTTTATTATTTAAAATATCTTTTTGTTTGTCTTTCCACCTTACATAGTTGTGGATTTTTGTGAAGACAATGCTGCAATTGAACTGCAGGTTCAGAAGAAAAGTATTTCTCATATTTTAATCTAGTAACTAATATATTTTTAAAGTTATGCCTCTTAGCAAAGTTTTTGTTGTTGTTGTTTGGTTGGTTGGATTTTTCTGTTTTGTTGGACAGCTTAGTAAATTGCTTTTTAAAGGCATCTACCTTGATTTAATTAATTATATATGACACTAATAAACTAAGTATTCATAAACTGTATCAATTGTGCCAACATAGGCCTTGAATCCATCTCACTATTGAATAGCTAATATTTACATTCCTCTGGAAAAGAATGTAGCCTTGCTGTGACTTTATGAGCTAACTGTACAGTGTAAAAGGTGAAATAACCTTGCCTAAAAGAAAAGGCAGGAATATACCACAGTAAAAACCTATTAGTCACAATTTAATTCCTTTACTATTAAATTATTCTACCAAATCTCTTTTTTCTTTTAGCATATATTCAAAATATGGCTTTGTTATTTTTTAAGACCTCTTCTGTCTTGTCTTATAGAAAGTGCACTCAAGTATCTGTTGTGTTGAATTTATCAAACAAATGCTCTCCCCCCTGTAGGTGCTCAGACAAGAGATTCAGCTCCTGAACAGAGACATCTTAAGAGGTAAGTCAGTACCCCCTGGCCTACATACATAAAACCTCCCAGGCAGCTGAACCCCCCAAGAGATATGAGTATGTTCTCATGGAGGGCAGGCTAGTGAAGGTGCTGACTTTATAGGCATGCAGGGCTTTGCAGTGGGCAACGCAATGGAGTTGCTGAGAAAAGGGTAAAGGCACAATCACTGGTGCTTGTCCTGACACATGGGCTGAAGACAGTTCAGACAAGATTTTTCTTTTCTTTTCCTTCTACAACTCTCCACTTGTTCCTCAAGCTCACCTATAGAATGCTGTAAGACCCAAATGAACATCTAAAGAGTTTCCTAGGTGTTACAGGAGCATCTACTTTTGCTGTGCCACTTTGCATGACCTGCCAAGTGCTATACACAGACTTTGTGTATAGCCCTTCCTTTGTGTCCTTCCACTACATGTGGTGTTAAACTAAAAAATTTACAGGAAATCACGATTAGATCAAAGCAGGTGCACATCGAGGATGTTACAGGCTTTGCTGCTCTCCCTGAGAAAATTATGGGGTAGGTCTTCTTGCAAGCTATTTTGTCCAGGTGCATGGAGGGCAAAAACGTGACTGGGAAAACCAATACAGATTTACCAGTGATAAATGGTGCCTGACCTCTCTTGTCACCATGTGTGGTGACCCAACTTGCTTGGTGGTGAGGATATCTCTTACCTTGATTTTAGCAGGATGCTTCATGCAATTGTGCCATTGTGTCCTGGCCAGCAACCCATTATGTTAACGGCCACGAGGAGTATGGAAAATGTCTGACTGGTTTGTGGTATTCAATGTCTCAAATTGTCTGCCCCTTATAAACAGAGCTCCTCAGGGGGAATGCTGGGAGCAGTGCTCAACATCCTAATTACTGGCCCAGATGATAGCACTGAGTGCACTTGCTTCTCCAGGTTCGTGTGAGACACGTCAGGAAGGGTTGCACATACTCAGAAAGGAATAACCACTCTACAGAGAGACGAGATTGGGTTGTAAAGAGATGTGGAAGGTTCAACAAAGGGAAATGTGAATTCCTGCTCCTGGGATGCAGTAATCCAAAGAAAAAGCCATGGCTAAAATTTGTCTGGAGGGGCCTTTTGGTTCTTGGTGGGCAACAAAGGTGAGCATGAGCTAGGGGTATGCTTCAGCAGCAGAGCAAGGTAGTCCTGGGCCAGATCAGGACAAATTCTATGTTTGCTTCACAACAGTTTGAAATATGCATAGTCAGACTCATACCATGTCTGACGGGACACTTCTTCTTTATTCTCAGATTTCTCCTTTTTAATCATTTGTTCTGTTCTGATGCTTCTGATGTTTGTATTTCAATTTTGGATTCTTGCAGGACTATACTGTCTTCCTCTGGATTCCTTACTTCATGCTGTTTGTATCTAGTTCTATGAAAAGCTCATTTTTTTTTTTCACTGAGATGGTATTTTGCCACATGTACTTCTGACATTTAAATCTTCAGGACAATATTACCTTTGTGAGAAAATCCTTTAACTTCATAACCTCAGCCTTCACTAATATTTGCATTCATGTTGGAACTATGCCCTTTCCCCCAAGCCGTACATTTCCCCAGGTGACAAATAACTGCAGAATGTTCAAGTGTTTGATGGATTACAAAATGGTTTGGTTGACCCCCTTGTAGGGCAGGATTGCAAGGAATATATGGAAGGATATCTGAATCTTGTGTCTCTAGTTTGTGATCCTTCCATGAATTTATTAGTCTTACCAGAACTAATGGAAGGCATCATGATACTGCATAAACATAAAAGCCTTCAGCAGGACTTCCCGGAACTAAGTGGGAGACTCCACAGAGCAATGATGTGTAGTTTTGATGGATGACCTCAACACAGCAGACAGAAGAAATCATTTAAAACAGGACTTATAATTGTGAAGCATGAAATTTTTCACAGTATTGAGATAGTAGCATCTAAAGAGGGTCCAAAGATAGATATGTCTTTGCAAGCAAAGAGGATTACAGTGCAATTTTAGAAATGCCTAAAATCTGTCTTAAAATAAATTCTAAGTTCAATGATTTTCTAAGTATGCTCACACTCTTCAGCAACAGAAGGGTTTATGTGTAAGTACAGCTGGAAGTCTTTGCAAGGCTTTAAATCGATTCTTTCAGATGGGGAGTATGGACAACCAGCTGTTCTGCATTTGGCACTTTCAGAACCACTATAGCAAACTGCTGTTTGGGTTTGATGAGATTGGTGTGAGAGGAACTCACCTCTGGAGACAATCAGAACCTGGGTGACAGGCCCTAGTCAGGTTTTATGTCTTTTGTTTTGTTCTTTTCTTCATTCTCAATTAGTCAGTTCAGGGCTGGTTTTTCAATTTTGCCTCGTGACTATGACTAATACTCTCTATGAAAATACTTTCTAGGTGAATTTTCAGTCTTTTGTTTCCAGGGGGGCGGTTTAAGAATTTACACCTGCTGGGACTTTGATTTCCACCTTCCATTTCTTTCCATATCTGAACTGCCTATGATTCTCAGCTGCTACTATTTTCTGAAGGTAGTTTGGAAGTTGGCACTATTCAGCGATGACCAAAAAGAGCAGCTGTTTCACTGGAACACTTAAGAGTTAGTATTTTGTTCAAACTAAAGTATTAGTCTGAGGAGATCATCTTTTGGGTAGGAGAAATATTCTTCAGACACGTGACATGGTATCTCCAGTGCCTGTACATCATTCAAGAAGTAATGTCTGTACATCACTGTGCAAGAAAACATGATGTTTTGTCTGTATCTCATTTCAGGCTCTGTTTCAGATTCACTGTCCATGACACTTTCCTTCAGGATTGTTTTATCCAGCTTGTGCTATAAAACGAGATGCCTAATTATTTTTAGCCTGAGTGTAAGAAGTAGAAGAAGATGTTTTGTTGGCTGTCTTTGCCAAGAGCAGTTAGACTGCCTAATGGAAGCCAGTTGTCTCAGTCTTTTATCTGAGAATTGGGTATGAACATTTTGACCAGGGTAACAAAGTGGTGAGTAACCTGAGAGGTGAGCAAGTCTAGCAGGAGATGTGTATCTTCTCCAGACTCACCTGCTCTTTGTCCCTGCTTCACTGATGGGATGATCTTGGAAAACAGGAAAGTAACAAAGAAGAAGAAAGGAGTACAGCTGCCTGAATTGGATACTGAGCCTGCAGAGTCACTGTGGGAGGGATAAACTCTGTGTGAGAGACAAACACAGGTATTCTTGTTTGTGATGTGGTTCCTTTATTGTCCAAGAATAAAGTATTTTAAAAATTCCTTCCTTGTTCTTTTCTTTAACAATGGTTTCTAAGGAGAAACACATTTGACAAGAGTGCTGTAAAAGAGGAGCTCTTGGAAGATTATATGATCTGCCAAGGAAACTTCATGGTGGAGGGCTTCTTCCCTGACTTGTCCAAGACACTGTTCCCAAGGAAGAAGGAGGCTCCCAACAAAGCACGTGCACCCACATTACATGCAGGTGAATCACGAGTAGAAAATATTCAGGATTATTTGTGGGGAAATCACAAGATCCAGACCCTGGGTAGACTGACTGCCAAGCATGTGGTAAGACTCAGCCTGTGCTGTAGTGTAAATAAAGCGAGAGGTGAAAGAGCAAGATGGGAGAATAGCATTTCTGTCAGTGTAAACGTATCCTCTGAAGCACTACGGGAAGAAGGACTTCATCAGGAATGAGAGGGTGGGAGACACCATATGTTGGGTAGGAAAAGATGTAAGATTAGGATGTATGGAAATCTGATGAGAAAGAGATAAAGGAAGGGATTCAATGGCAGGAAAAAAGAGACTTTGGGGATAAAGGATAAAGAAAAATTAACGTGGTAGAAAAAAAAAAAAAAAACCAGGAAAAAAGGAGTAGAATGCAATGAAAAGAATCTGACAAAAGAAAATACGAAGGATCACTGGAAAAGGAGAGGAAGTGTGTGAGTCAGTAAAGGGTGATAGGCATAAAAGCATAAAAGCAAAGAATGAATGGGAAACAAATGTTCCTTTCAGAGAGAAAAAGAGCAAATAGTTATTGAAGAAAGGCAAGAGAACAACATGCAGAACAATAAAACTCTAAGATAAATAATACAGACATGAATGAAATGAATCCTAACTAATAAAAGAGAAAAGGAGGGGAAAAGACTGAAGAGAATAAAAAGATGAGTCAATATTTGGGAAAAAATAGATTATGGATTTTAATTGTATTTATTTGCTTGTATATATCTAACAGTCCTTCTATAAGAGGCATATCTTCTGAGATATTAAAATCAGCAGCCATCTATAGAGTAATGTGCTGCATTTATCACATTTTGTCATTATAATGCTCATGGAATGGAATAGCTTTTACTAGTGTTTCATTAATATAATCTCAGTAATAGAGGGAAAACATAGGAAATGCTACCCTACAGGAAAGTGATCCTCCCCCCAGATTAATTATTCAAATTATTTTTTCAGAGTAGAATTGAATTTAATTTGGCCTCTTTTAATTAAGGGGCCAAAAACTCATTTCCTTTTGAGTCACATTTTTTTTTCCTTAGAAGCCCACTATTTACAGTTCATCTGAAATCTGAGGGTCAGATGCCCTGCTCATTTGCACACAGCAAAATCAGCAGCTTACATTTAAGATGTTTTGCTTCTTTTCTGAGCCTCTTGCTAGCGTACTTAGCAGAGAATGATTAAAACCTGTGCTCTGGTATAACTGTTGCAGTGTTTAAACAAGGAAGTCTGTGTTTGTTTAAGAGAATGGGGAAATGATTATCTTGACAGATTAGACTGAAAAAACAGGACAGCCACAGTCTAGCACAGATGTCCAAATTTGCCACTTGGCTGGTTCTTTGAGGTCCTCTAAACAAAACTTGCTTGTGTGTTTGTGCTTTTGCTGTGTTTGACACCTGACTGAGGAATGTGGTTAAGCACTACTGCCAGGGATTACGTGTCTCTCTTGAGCAAGTGTTCACAGGGCTGAAATTTCCTCATGTCTGTGTCATAGCCTGCTAGGGAAATAGAAGAGAAACATCTCAAAAAGGATTACAGCAGTTGAAAAAAGGTTGGATTGTAATGAAACGACTGCTTTGGACAGAAATTCAGTGAACATTTTTTTGAGCTGAGTTTTCCAGCATCTCTGTTCACTTAGTGACAGAACACATGAAAGTGAGAAATACATAATTTGTCTGTGAAATACTGAAGCCATTTGCAAGACACATTGCAGCCTCCGAGACATAAAGCACATTTTGGTGGACAGAAATGTTACATCCTTAATCAGTGTGAGATTATCATTTTCTAATACATTTAAGATACATGCTTCACTTGACAAATCCATACAACTCTCTACTCAGACACTATCAACTCCCATTAACATTATCATCTTGCTTTAGTTGGCTTCACATTACTTTCATGATAGAAAAAGCACTTCCAAAGCCACTGCCATTTAATTTCTTTAAAACATGCTTATCTGTAAATGAAGATTTGCTTCGTTCTGTTAATGTTAAGCTGAAAAACAATAACAAGTACTTGATAGATAAAGGTGATTTGCCTGTCAGAGGAGTTCACTGCCCTGATCAGGCTGATGTGTGTGTTAGGGTTTGTGTTTTCACTGTGCCATGTGAGAAATGCCTTGATTGGTGTGTGTGTGTTCTGTGTATGACAAATATCCTGGCCATGCACACAAATTTGGTATACACTGTAGGTCCCCAGAAATATGTCATAACTCTGGGCCAGATCCCAATAAAACCCATCAGTGCATGGTTCCTGAGAGTGGGGATATATCAACAGCATTATAGCAATTGCCATTGATTCGAACCTTCAGAAGCACTCTGAGGAATTCCATCTTTGTATGTCTGTGTGATTACAGCAGTTTTTTGGAGCTATTAATGGTGAATATACTGTTAGAATGAGAAAGCTCTTTTCTTTAGAAATAACTGGAGATATGTGGATGACTTATTCAGGCTCCTATTAGCACAGGGATGTTGAACAGACATTTTTTAAAAGCACCTTTTATTTATAGAGTTATTCATGCAGATCTTCTGTCTTTTTTTCAGGCTGTCCTATATCTAGATTCAAGTAGTGTTTTACCAAGATTAAAGGTATGTACCTAACATAAATATGAAGCCTGATAAACACATAATATATGATGAAAGTGAAATGCGTGATAAATATGAAAACAAAACTTTGGCATTCAAGTTTCCATACAGCTAAAAGGAGCCTGTAAGCAATTGAATTTTATGATGCGTAGAGTTGTTCTGGGGCTTTGATGAAAGATATTGATACCTGTTTTGATAATAGTTTAACTTGCTTCAGCATCTGCTGAAGTATCATGACAGTATTTAAAGTGGTAATGAAATCGAAGCCACAGTTTAGTTCCACCTTGAAACTTATCAGGTGTTTTAACTTTCTGCTGAGGACCTGTGAGAATTTCCAGCCTGACATCAGAAGAAATGTGAGAAGGCTAAGGACCTTAAGGGAGAAAGTGTTTATGCCAGGAGACTTCTATAGTTTCTCATAGGCTTTTATCTGTTTCTTTTATCACCAGTTCCTGATTTTTGTTTTTTTTCCAAACCTTGGGCTTGAAAGTTATGATGGTTCTGAAGTTATGTGCCAAACATGCTGTGAGAGCAGAGATGAGTAAAGTGCTTATGACAGAAATTTTGGCTAGAAACCTCTGACTTGCCACAAGGTGCTTAAAAAATCTCTGAATTTTTATTTTGTTCCTGTGCAAGTGTGAAAAGGGGGATTCTTTGCCAAAGTAAAACAGGAAACTGTACTAGTTTCCTGTTTGTTTGTTTGTTTGTTTGTTTGTGTGTGTGTGCCATGGTGCAGAATTAATTCTACCACCTTTGCATGGTGAAGAAAATGGGATTTCAGGTTAGTGCAGTTTGTTAGCTGAGGCTAGGAGGTGAGATCATATTTAAAGCCACAGAATAATGCTACAACAAATAGTAAAACAAATTTTTCGTAATTACTTGGAATGGAAAAAAAACTTTCCAAATTATATTAAGAGTGATAATATAAAAAGAACAACTCTTAATTGAAAGCTTTCAGGGGTACAAATGTGGCTTTGCACACACATGAAAAAGTATTTCTACAATTTTATAAGGTTAATTAATTAGCATATCTAGCAGGTATATCCAATAGGAGCACAGTTGCCCCAATAAACCACCCTTGGAGTTTGCCCAGGGGCTTCCTAACTCCATTTCTTACTATGTCTCTTAAGTTCTGTCAGAAAACAAGATGTCCTTGTCAGAAATTCTCTTCTTAAGACTAAGACTAAACAGAATTTCAAGAATGTGTTAGCAAGGGTTAGCTTATTGTGAGAAAGGGCAGCAAAAGTGCTAGAAACCATACAACTATATATTAAAAGTCTACAATGGTACAAATATGTGAAAAATATATACACAGGTGAAAATCTTTAGGCATCACAAGGAGTAGTGTAGCTGTCAACAAAAAAAGAACAAATAATTATAAAATAACCACATCTTCTCTGGTAGGGCATTGGGAGAATAACACCAGATGTTACCTATCTTGACTGTAGTTAAGAGACAAACTCTGTCAATACATAGTTTGGGTGTGTATTACACAACACACCCAAACGCAAGTGGGAGAATTGTGGTGCTGTTAAGCTGTTGTGAAGCAGGAACAAATGTGACTGGTAGACTATGTTTGGAAAATAACTATCAACACTTCTTGGTCAATGTAGTGTGGTCTGAGAAGAGACTCCCATTCAGCTGCTCTGAGACCACTCTTCAATGTATTAATCAACAGCTTACATATTGAAATAGAGTTCTCTTAAAAAATACATTTTTCCTCCCAAAGTGGAATTGGATAGGACTGGACTGCTGAATAATCTTCACAAACTGGAAAAGTACAGTGCAAGAGATATGTGAAACATGGTGCATAGGTGAGGAAAATAAACATGTATGGGTAGTGGTTAGGTAGTGGCTCTGTAGGGGTTTATAATGGATTAAAGTGAACAATGTCAACAATGTCATGCTCTTGTGAACACATCAACACATCATGCTGGGATATGAAACAGCATGGAACACATTAACTAACAATCCCTCTCCACTGAGCAGTGGGGAGAAGTCAGCTCCATGCCCTGTCTGTCTTTTGGCCATTTACACTTCAAGCTGTGGTATGAATAGAGTGAGTCTGAAGGAGAATGAGAATTGCTAGATATGGAGGATTTCAGTTTTGAGAAAATCTGATCAGAGGTGAAAGTCTTAAAACAAAGGAAAAAGCCTCCAAAATAGAAAAGCAACTTTACATCAGTCTTTACAGTAGAAAGACTGTGAAGGTAAAGCATGAGGTTCCAGCAAGGGAGGTTTACATTACTCTTTAGAAAGGCAGAGTGTTAAGGACTGTCTTAGAGAGGGTCTTACAAAAATTCTTGCAAGCCAAAATACTGGTCATATAGGCCATCATATATAGCTCATCCTTGAAGCATTGTTAAGGTGTAAGGTGTAAGCTCTGAAGGCTATTTCATGCTGAGATCCAGCCGGCATATATGTCTACTTTAAATATATAAAGAAATATATATATATATATATACACCAGTATTTTTTATATATGTATAGCTCTATATTAAAAATGTCATGATGATATTTACATATTCCTGAAGGCTTTTTAGTTTTGCAGGACTTAAGCACATGCAAACACCATGGTTGCTTCAGTACACTAAATGATGATGATGATGACGATGATGACGATGATAATTCTCTCTTACCAGAAGAAGCATTCGTGACAATGTTGGACATAAACTTTCTGTTTCCACTGAATCTTTTTGTTATCTTTGTGGGTTTCTGTAATTGTATGGGATAGATAGGGCAGTTTCCTTTCGCTTGCTCTCTGTCTATTGGAAAAACATTTCTGCTTTTTTCCAGTTTGTTTGTTTGGGTTTTTTTAAAATTACAATCATTTGTCACAAGATTTATGCATGCTGAGTTCCATAGTGTTTTGTTTGCAGCCCAGAATTGCAGATTGCTGGGTTTTTCAGCTCTTCTGAAGTTGGATGATCTCTTAGGAAAAATATTTTACTGTTGAATTGCCCAATGGTATCTTGTGGCACCAATTAATTAAGCTTTGCTTATTTTCTGTAGCATTTAGTGCTTATTGATTTACCATAGATACAATCCTTTTGTCATCTTGATCTGGACACAAACAACTCTCCACACAATCAGGTCAGCTAGGAATATCTGAACTGATGGGATTTTTCTTATCTCTTTTTTTTCAGCTTGATAACTGAGTACAAGTTGCAGGGAAAGCATAAGGCTGTGAAAGGAATATGCTAGTTGAGCTGGAAAAAATGTAAAATTTTGAGTTACTCAGATGTAGCTGTGGTGACTACTGACCTTCCTTGTATTTCCTGCAAGTTTTTCAAGCAAAATTAACGCAGAAGGAGTAGATTTACTCCCAGAAAGTTTCAGAAGCATCACAGTAAGCCTCCTGCTATTTATGTACTGCTAAATTAGGAAATCTGGGAGCCATGCTGGGCTCTAGGCTTACCTAGAGCCCGTACTGAGACAATGCCAGGGCTCCTTCATCCGAGATTTGGCCCACACCATCTGCTGGGCCAGAGATGGACCTATACCCAAGTTATAGGTTTGGATTTGGCTGCCTTGTTTTGAATGATAGCATAATTTAGAGGAAAGAATGTGTACTGTTCTCTGTAGGTTGGCTAGGGAATGACCTTGGGCGTATTGTGTTTGCTACCACGCCTTAGGCCATCTGTCTTGGAAAGACAGGAGGAATTCGTGTTTTACTTCTAGCAAAGAAGTTTATACTTCATGGTAAAGGTCAGTACAAGGTCACAGTGAAAACTATTGGGCTCTAATTGTTTAGACAGTGACTACCCTTCTGCCCAAAATCTGCCATCTCCCAGTGTAACCAGTGCTTTTGCTGTTGAGAGCACAAGTATTCACTGGTGATAATGACAGGAAAAAGACATGGAGCTTTGTTCTTTTGTGTTTGACACTTTTGAACAGCACTAAAGACAAAGGCTTAGAAATTATAGCTCATGTTTTTTCTCAGTAATTACTAGTATATGAAAACATAGGAAGAATAGCCTAGCCTAGGTTTTCTGGCCCTTATAAATTCTAAGTGTGTATGAGTGATGACCATTATACAGCCACTGTCCTTCAGCAAAAATAGCTGGCAGCACTGTGCTATTGGTAAGAATTTTTTTTTTCTTGATTAGAATATTATTAGAAACATTAACACCTTACAGAAAGAATAATACATTCCCCATGAGACCTGAGATTTAACCTTGAAAGGATACTCTGTGACCAAGTAGAAATCTGTCTGCACATCTTTCTAAGTAAAAGCAGAGGAGAAACAAAAAAAAAAAACCCACCAAACAAACAAACAAACAAACAAACAAACAAACAAACAAACAAACAAACAAACAAACAAACAAACAAACAATCTGAAAGTAAAAATTTGAATATTTCCCTACAAAAATGTCAATATAGATGTTCTGGCTCTAAGGAATGTCCAATATGTTTGCTGGCAAAAATTTATGGCAACAACTATGGTATTTATATTGTTAGTAAAGCTTCAAGGAATTAAGTTAGAAAATTTCAAATTAACTACTGAAGAAACCTCAGTCAATTATGCCTTGCATATTCCTCCTAAACTGATAACAGTGAATACGGTATCATGGCATTTATTTTTTTGAGCAGCCTCCAAAAGATCCATGATAAAAAATGAGAAAAGTGTGACTACCAGGCAGCCTTTAGTTTTGTCTGGCAGATCCACTCAAAGTAGCTTTGGCCTTGATCCTCTCTTGACCATAATCCTAAACTAGAATCACACTGAGACACACACAGGGCTGCCAAGCCTTTAGAAAGACTCTTGCTGGTTTTCTTGTAAAGAACACAGATTTCATTTTTCTTATTGTCAGGGAGCACATGTCGGTAGCCAGAGCACTGGTTTAGGGATGCAGGCTGCCCTTGCTGGGTGCATCAGTATAGGATGCTGGGCCCCAGGAATGCTGCTACAGGCTTGTTGGGACAGTGATGGTGAGGGGCAGCTGCAGCATCTGTCCTCCAGCTCCAACTATGGCTGCCGCAACCCCCTGTAGTCCTGAGCTCTTGGGGTGTCCCAAGGGACTGGACAGAGATAGAGAATAAAGCAGGTATTTATTGAAAGGCCTTTAGGGTACACCTTGGGCAAGACAAGAACCTGGCCAGGACTACATTCAAGGCGGACTAAAAATGGTCACAAAAAATGGACAACCAGTCACAAGGTCTTACACTTTTATAAGTTTTGTTCCATTTGCATATTGGGGTTTAATTATCCAATTACAGCTTCAGGTTGTCAGG
This sequence comes from Sinosuthora webbiana, assembly GCA_013397395.1. Classification (NCBI taxonomy): domain Eukaryota; kingdom Metazoa; phylum Chordata; class Aves; order Passeriformes; family Sylviidae; genus Sinosuthora; species Sinosuthora webbiana. Next base: position 191,195 of record VXBN01007033.1, read on the forward strand.
TCTCATCCTTTTTTCCTCCCTTCAGTCCAGCTTGTTTATGCTTTTGGACCGTAAAGTTGTCTGTGGTCTCCATCTGGAAAAGGATTTGTTTTGACTGCCTACTCTGGAAGAGAGCTTACTAAAACTCAATATGAGGCTCAGAACCACACCCCTAGGCAGCACAGAATCTGAAAATCATGAAATATAGAAGTTAAGGCATCACTCCAGGTGAAAGAGTTGTGGGAGGAGGTTGCAGTCACTGGGGTAGGTGGGCAGGAACTTCGCAGGGACCCCATGTGCTTGCAGCTCCCAAGGTGAGGAAGGCTGGAAATCTGTGGTGGCTAGCAACAGAAGGAAACCTTTTCTACCAGCAAACGTGTGTTTTCAGAGTATGAGCAGTGTCTGGTTGTCAAAGAGTTCTTATGAGAGGCAGGGCATCAGAGGTGGCTGAACCAAAGCCAGCAGCATGAGTTGCCAGACCAATTCCCACTTCACCCCAGGGATGTACAAATAGTGGTGACCGTGGATGGAAGAAGGCAAAAAGATCACGGAGAAGAGAGGGGAAGACTGATGGTGGTGCTCTCGGTGGTGATGTAAGAACTGCTCATGCATTCCCACCGAGAAGGCTGCCACATAACTGGTGAAGTGCAAATCTTTTTGCTTGTTTCCAAATCTACTCGAGTCTATCAGGCTCCAAAGTGCAGTTCAAAATCCATGCTATGTTTTTATCTCTGAGCTGGTAGCTTCAACAAAATAATCAGGGAGAGAGGAAAGGAGACATCTATTGAAAGAGAAGAGGGGAAAAGCAAGAGTGGAAATGTCCTACTAACTTGTCTCAAACCAAGGCAGGACTCCGTAAAAATAATAGGAAAATGAAATTTTTCTCTGCATAATTAATGCTCCATTAATTCTAAATTCTTAAATAAATGTGATTCACATTGCTCATGTCTGTAACAGTTCTGCTTCACAATGCTTCAGCACACAGGCTGCTTCATATTTTAGTAAAGAAAACCCAAACCATATGAAAATACTTAAATGACTGTACATTTTGGTATGTTATTGCCTTTTTTTTGATTGACGATGTGAGATTGCACACCTCATTGCAAAGTAATGCGTTTAACTTAAATTAAATCAATTCTAAGTGAACATGTTTTATGCATTCATGCTTGTAGTTTGGAAAAAGTGTGTCCTAAAAAACAGTACTGGCTTTTAATTATCTGCTGAACAAGTCACTGTAGATCCTTGGGTGTCTCAACCAGTGAACATTTACCTGTATTGTCATGCAACTGCTACAAGTTTAGGGCTCACAGAGCTGCTGTAGTCTTAATGAAGCAGTTAATGATGTGTGAATTATAGATCCTGACAGCCTCTTTTTAATAAAATCAACAGGACTGCATCCACAGTCTACCATAGTTGCCAAGTAATGACAAGGCTGTCTGCCCAACATAACACAGTGTCTTTAAGTAACGTACCGTTCTTGAATGCTTGTACTGAAAAATTCTTATCAACATAAAGAGGAATGTGAGCAATGAAGAACAAGCTGATACACATGACACTTCATTTCTTTCAGTTTGGGAAAGAAATGCACTAGCCACAGGGATTTTGCAAATGAAACTTCATGTAAAGCAATGTGTTTTTCATTGTTATTGTAACAGCATTTCTATGAGATCCTTCACTGAAGTAAGAAACAACATAATGCATAATGGACTTTAACAGTCAGAAGTTTTCAGGGTGTTTTTTGTTTTGTTTTGGGACTTCTTTTTAAAGCATGTGAACTTTATCTTCCCAATAGCTTTCAATGAACAGTTGTCTTCACATTGTAGCTAGCTGGAATGTGATAGTTCCACACCTACCTGAAAGTAGGTACGATATATAAATATATATATTTCAAGGGATTTTTTCCATGCATTCAGCTAATAGAAAAAGAATGATTGTTGTAAGAATGAAAGGTCTTTTTGTAGTTGTTGTTGTTGCTTTTGCTGATCAGTCTTACAGCTAGCTAACAATTCTGGGAAAATTTTATGTTGTCCTTGTGTATATTTTCCCTAAGTAATCTTTATTGCCTGGTATATTGAAACTAGGCACCAAGGACTTTAGAAAAATCAAGGCTATTTAATGTATGTGTTTGCTTTTGTTGGTGGTTTTTCTTTTTTTTTTTTTTTTTTTTCCCCACAAAAATATCAGGCAGCTGTCTTTCTCTCACTTATTTAGCAGATACTGAACCAAAGAAAAGGGAAGAGATCAAAGTCACATTCACTAGCTCATGTAATCACTTCATTTGCTGTCTTGGTTCAGGCAATATCAGAGCAGCAAAACAAAGCTAGAAAGAAACTGACATGTAAAAAACTCTCCAACACAACCCAGCTACTAAAGAAGGAATTACGTAGCCTGTTATGAACTTGTGAATATATTCAGGATACAATAAACCTGGTCTGCTAGACTGAATTTAGCCAAATGAAATTTTTGTTGCCAGTAAAGAAGCTACACTTTGTAAAGCCTGCTGCAATTATTGTGTGCAAACAAAGCAAGATTACTTGCTTAGGGAAGCATAGCCAAACATTCCCCAGAAGTTCTAAGTATGTTTTCCTGCATTGCTGCAGCCATATGTACAACAAACATTGGTCATTGCTGTACTCTTGAGCAAAAATCTTGGAAGTGCTTCCTGCATTTGCACCTTTCCACTCCTCTTTGCCTTCTTTTGTCTTCTGCCTCAATCCTGTGAGTAGACAGATGAGCACACATATTCATTCAAGCAGGTGTTGATGTCCTTTCTAAGGCGTCTCTCTTAGTTTCCAGACCTTCATACCCTACCTATCTTCTATAATCTTTGTTCTGCCCTTCTCACTTAACACTTTATTTAGCCACGCCAAATAATATCCTTTATCCTCTGGTCCACTCAGCAACTACGGGGAAAGACATGATTTCACATCCGTTATTAACTGGGAGACCATCCCTTCCAATGGATCCATTTTTTGCTCCCTGATCCACTCTGGATGGGGTCAAATTGCTGCATGGAGCAGATGCTGCAGGGAAGATGGTGAAAAGAAAGGCAGCTGTTAAGACCATTAATTTTCCTACAGGTGAAGACTTTTGGATGATGACAGGCCTTTCAACCATTTCTCTCTTTCAAAGCAAACCCAATTTTGTATGCAAGAAAACCAGTGTGGAGAGGGTGGATGTACCTCTTGGGGAAAAAAAATTATCCAGTGCTCTGGATAAAGTTGAGATGGCGACATAGTAAAGTGCTCAAGGACTTTTGAAATTGTATACATGGAAGGCTTAAAGTCCTAATACCACTCATTATTTTTCATATTACTACAGTAACGAAAAACCCAATAGTTGAGACTCTTTATAAGCCAAAATCTCACCCTAATAGCTTCTTTCACTTGTCTCATTATTAGCATCAGTGGCAGCAAATCCTGAAAAAGCAGCAGTAGTAAAACTGACATCGGAGAGAGGCTGGGAATGTGCTTGCTCAGGAGCACACACAATGAGAGCTGCAACAGAGTAAATCTCCCTCCAGTGCAACATGCCATCCACTCAGGCATCCTGAGTGGTGCCATATGCTGTCAATATTCCTATTCATAACAGTCACTTTCTTGGAGAATAAAGTGCCACAGCTCCTGGGAAGTATGGGAAGGGCACAGGTCTTGAATTGGTAGTTCTCAGCACTGGAAAATCAGTAACAAATGTGAAAAAACTTAATCTGTGGAACAGGATTGAAGCCAGCTTTATCTTTTTCTAAGAAAACAGAAAGTTCCCCAACAATTTACTTATTTAAGATTTTTTCCATTTAATATTAAGATAAATATCACAAGCCATATTGGTTTTGTTTTCTTTTCTTTTAGACCACCTACCTAAAAGAGAATAAGAGATCCAATCATGCAATGATCATCTGCTTCATTACCACACAAAAGAGGTTTAGAAAAGCTTAGGATAAGCAATGGGATTTGTGAGCATGTTTCTGAGTCAAACTTCAGAGATTTCTGAGGTTTGCTTACAAAATCCCTTGCCTTTTTCAGCAATCAGACCTTGGAAGACTTTGGAAAAAGATAGGTCATTAAATGATTCAGTTCTAATCTATAATGGCTTCTATTGATATCAGCAAAACCTGTGCTTTCAATAAACCATATCTCTAAGCAGGGTTCTTTAACTAGAAAAATACTGGCCTATCCTAATTTTCCAGTGCGATTTTTTTTTTCACCCTGCTACTTTTCTTTTGTTTCTCAATAGTTTACGTATTCTTCTGTGGCAGCATTCAAGAGAAAATTCATTGTGAAAATGTGTCTTGCACTGCAAATTGCCTTAGCTGCTTCAGAGCTGGCAGTGTGATGTATCTGATTACAAAGATGGTGGTATTTTATGATAGCAACAGAAAGAGTTAAAAGGTGAAAAATTAGTAACACCCAATAAGCTCTTAAAATGCATAGGTGCTTTCATTGCTATTAGTGTTTTTCAGGGTTCTGAGGGGGCCAGGCAAGTTTCATATGATTCAGGGACTTTTAAAGTAGCATCTCAGTGGCCTGCACTGCTGTTTTTGTTATAGCATGGATCTCGTTGAGGCTGGTGCTGTAGGGAATGTCAGCTGGCATGGTGCCACCAAAACGAATGCAAATTTGTTGCTTTTTGCATTGAGAAGCTCATCCTGTGATAAAGCAAACTCAGTTTGTGTCCCATAATGACAAGGTCATGCACCACATAGAACCACTTTTAAATTGGATTTGAGTAAACTCAAATGAAGAGAAGTGTGTCTCAAAAACAAAACAAAACAAAACAACAATAACAACAACAAAAAGCCCAAAAGGAAAAAAAAATAAGAAAAAAAAGCAGTGCCAAGGAAGGGTTTGGATGAGTCATTCAGTTTCACCTGAGAATACATGTAGATAAAAGAGTGTAGGTTTGATGGAGGCACTAGTGAATTGGTTATGTTTTCATAATGACTTCTTTACATTATTGAATACAATGGGAACTTTAAGGCCAACTGCAATAACAGTTTCTCATGAAAAATTAACAAAGAATTTATGGAAATGTAGCATAGGTCCCAAAGCAATTAGCTTAGATTCCTCTAGAGTCTGAGAAAAGCCTGGATAATTGCAGACAGAAACTGAATAAAGTGGCTATTTTCATTATCACAGGATACAGAAAGTCCATTTTCATCACAATGGGACATAATGATGTTAAAGCTAACATGGAGATGTGTTTAAAGAGGTTGAAGCACAGTTTACAGAATGGTTTGATTTACATGGCATTCAGATCCATATTAAAGATCCTTCACTAAGCAATGTGGTGGTTTTTTTTAACCTGGGGTCTTCAAACCCTCCTGCAAGGTAGGACAGTAAAATAGATTGCAGTCTCAGGAAGCTAAATGTGCATTATGAGTAGAATGCACAGGAATTAGTTTAATTTAACTTCAGTGGAGAAAAGGGAAATTTGGATTCAAATCAGTAGAAAAATAAAGATATGAAAGTATTCATTATATGTATATGTTTATAAGCTAGTGTTGTATGGTTTTGAAACAAAGAATTTGTGCAGGTTAAGGTCATGTGAAAATCACGCTTGAAATCATAAGAACATTGCTGAAAGCACCTGTAACACCTCCTCAGCCCTATTTCCTGTTTTGTCTGTGAGGTCCATTGATGCATTTTATTTTATTTCACTACTCTGCACATGTGTTCTCACAGATCTAATTACTCCTCACAAGAACTGGAAAGTCTTATTCTGGTTGGATGCCCATGCTCAAATGATTTATATTACATAACACAAGCAGCCTCTCATAATCACAGATGTCCTTTGCAATGTCACACACTTCGATTTACAGAGTATTTCTGAAAAAGGCCTCCATAAACGGCAGTAGATAAGAGTTTTCTGTTAAAGCAGAGAATAATTCTACACTATTACAGTACAGCCCTGTGGTCGTTGTGTAGGTGAAGTTTGCATTGGTCTCCGAAGGGATTTTGGCTACACATTCAGGCCTTATATGTTCTCACAGCTGAGTAGCACAAATAGCATACAGTCTAGCTGTTAAGCTTAATTATAATCTTGTTCATATCAGTGTAAATCAAAGCAGCCTTGCCAATGTTTTGCGTCAGTGAAAGTCTGAAGTACAGATGGGCTAGCTTTTTTCCCCACTAGTTTGCCAGTTTACCTCTCTCTGAACACTGATATATATTGGTATAATTATAATTTAGATCTATTTTACAATAGACTAAACATGATTAATGTATGCTAATGCGTGATCCTTTTTTCCTCCATGAATTTTTGCTAATTGTTGTCTCATATGTGAGCAAGAAGGATAAACGGTTGCAGTGCTTTAATTAGCAGGGAGTTAACATCGTAAATCAGAACTCATGGGTAGCTACTTATCACCTGCATGAGCACAAATGACTTTATCTACATACCCATCTGATCAATTTTATTTGGTTTTGTTTTCACTGCTTTAAAAGTAAATATGCTTCAAAAAAGTTACCTATTTTATTCTATCGTACTGTTGCATTAACTGCTATATGAGACTGATAAGTAATAATGAGGGAATGCTTAAACATTGCAAATGGTTGTGATTTTCTTTTTCCCCAAAGACTGCTTCACAAAAGGGAAAGAAAAAAAGAAAGAAAAAGAGAAAAACCTGCCACATTAAAAAAGAAAAACCCTATACAAAAATATTCCTATAAGCATGCAATGACCAAAAGCCGATTTGGATTCACTGAACCAAAAGCTTACTTGAAACTATGCTGAACACAAAACTGACGTTAAACACCCTTAGATCTGAAACTTCTGAATGGTTTAGATACCAGTAGGTCAAATGAAGTCATTGCTCAAGGGCTAGTTTAAAACTACTTGTAACATGTTTTGATTTACAGATTATCAATTCAGCTGAGCAGCAGAGCAACATATTCGGGGGAATCGCATAAACAAATAAATTCAACTGTACTGCGGATTAACCTAAAGTGACACATTTATTTAAAAATCTGCCTGCTACTTGTCCTCATTGATTAAATGCCCTTAAGAAAGTGTGTCTGATGAAATAGAAGCCATTAAGATTCAGCACACCTCCTCCGCTCCTTTTGATGGTTGACACATTCCCTGGAGTGGGAGATTGGATGGCTGATAAGCTAACACTGAATTATAAGCACTTTGTGCAATGTCACTGGCAAATGAAAGATCTACTGTTTTGCTTGCAAAGCAACAGTGCACCTTAACAGCACAAAAATATACGTAGTGCAGGATTATCTCATCTGCTGTGCTGGGAATATAAATGAATATACGTATATGCATCTATGTACACCCTGTGTGCATTTTTATGGCAGAGACCAGCTCACAGCACGATACAGCTTGCTTGGAGGTGAGTACCATTGATCAGGAAAACAGGACTGTCTGTTTCAGTGTTGTCAGAAAGCCAAACAGGCATGGTGTGATATCTCCATTGTGTGTGTCATTGGAAGATTTTTCCAAAGCCAGGTCAGGCAGCAAAGAAATGGAGATATGTCCTTTTCCCTAAGTCTCACTGGGCTCAGGAGGAGATTATGCTTAAATTTTAGAAGGTCCAGATGAAAACAGTCGAGAGATTACTTGGAAAATGAGCTTTGGCATTCGGTACAGGTCTGCATAACCAAAGAGCTACGGTCTCCAGTTTTTTTCCAGAGCTTGGTGAGAGCTCTGTCCTCTCTGCCACAAAAAACACAAACCAAAATTAAACCACTTGACTGATGTTTAAATTGTTTTAACTTGTTGTAGTTTCAAGCATTACATAGATTTTATGTGTAGGTAGCTAATTGTGAAGTCCAACACCTGCTGTCAGCCCGTGTGTTAGTACCTTATTGGTTTCTCTTGTCATTGTTTGATCAGTTTGTTTTTTGACACATCTGTGGTGCTGAGCCAGTTTTGACAGCTCCAGATCACCTCACCTACTCATTTGGGTTATTTTGGGCTCCAAATCAGTCAATAGTACTGAACAGTATTTATTTTTTGAGTCATGCTGTGGGACTTCACAATTATTAAGAACAGTTATTGAGGAAAATGTTCTGAATAATTGTGAATACAAGGCCTGCCCCTAAAAACATCAGTCTAAACTGGCAGGAAATGGAAGGGCTAGAGGTGAAGGCATTTAGACAAACAGAATAATCAAGTAACACATTATTGTTAGTTCCTTGAGCTCACTGGTGATTTGCTACTGCTGTTTATAAAAAATAGTTCTTGCTGAATAGGAGAACAAATAAAACCCATTTTTCTACAGATCCGCATGCTTTATCCTGCACAGTGCCATCCACGTAGTCAGTTCTGCCTCCCTACCCTTCTGACCCCGTTGCAAGGGGAGCAAATCTGCGCCAGAGCAGCTCGTGCGCTGCTGGGCAGGCAGCTGCTGTCAGGCAGCATTTGTTGTGGCTGAGCATGGCCACTCTTCTGCTTTGCACAGGCACTGGGAGTATTTCTGTCCTCCTCTACCCAGCTGCCAATTTTCACACAAATTCTAGGAACTTTATTATCCCAGATATCTACGCTGCTTTTAAATTCAATGTAATTGGCAGAATTACAGCATGTCTTTTCCTCCTTCATTACTCTACCTGGAAATTTCCCTTCTCAGTTTCCTCCTGGCAGTTTTATGCCTCAGAAACATACTAAGAAATACTCAACATACCCACTTCCCCACATACCCTATGCTAAATACAGCTATTTGGCATAGCTGTAAACCAGGACTCCAAATCATGACATTTTGGTGTTCTTGACAGGGAGGACAAATAAAGAATAGACTAGCACTGAAGTTTGTGCAGGTGAGGGGTATTTAGAGTGGAGTGCCTGATGAAAAGCAGAGATAAAGGCACATGCCTAATCAAGGGGATGGCCAGCTATGTGCCACAGGATGACTTTTTTGAGGCCATCACCTTTGCCTTGAAAGAGATAGAGAAAGTTGTTAGGGTACCTCCTGATATTCAGGATTTGAGTGTGTCCTAGAGTGTCTTTGCATGACTGAGCAGTGATGGAGAGACTAAGCTGTCCTCACGAGGATGTCAAGGACATGGATTTCCAGCTGCCACTCCAGAAAGCCACAGGATTCCCAAACTCTGACTTCACCTATGCAAAAAGCTAATGGGTGTCTCAGACCCATTTGGTATGAAGGTCTGGGAATGGACATCTTTTAACAGCACCTGTATGCAGGCAGTGGAACTCATCCCCTCATTTGTAAGCAGTTCCATCAGTGTGGAAGGAGAAAGTGGGATTGGAGCTGCTGGGTAAGTGTCCACATGTGGGGTTTCATTTGTAAGACCACACCTGGAATGCAGTGTCTTGTTTTGGTTCCCTGGTGTATGACAGATGTGGGCCCACCAGGTTGGCCAGTGGGCTGCAGCATTTAGCATGCTGTGAGAGCTGGAGGGAACCGAGTTAAAACTGACTGGTCTTGGCCCTGAGCAGCCTGATCCAACAGGAATGCATCTGACCTCCTACATCCTTTCCCTGCCATGCAAGCACCAAAGACCCATTCAAGAAGCACGGCACCTTCAGGCTGGGCCCACTTCCCATCATGTGGGCCAGCAGAAGGGCAAGCTGGTTCTGGGCCATGAGCAGAGATATCCAAAGACAAGGCTGAGCCCTCCTCAAGGCAGCCAGATGGCCTCTGGGCTCCCAGCTCATGCTGCCACTTGGCCTCTGCTGTGGGAAATACTTGGCTATCCTGAGATGACAAATCTGTGGTGACTTGGGGCACAGAACCTGACCATCTGAAGAGCAGTCTTTTCCTCACATTTTGACATTATAATGCCTTGGTTTCAAATGTAATATCCTGGAAAAGCTCTTAAGAAAAATCACTCTAATTCCTTAGCAGTTGCTAAACATTCACAGGGAGAGTTCTGGCACTCAGACCATTTCTTATCTAATAGCTGTCATGTGAGTGAACCTTATAATAATTTTTGTTCAGCTGCCATTGCTGTTTTGAAAAGTCCAGATTTACTCTGTCTACCTCTTACAGTTTCTGAAAGGTACTGAGATACAATGACGACTTTATAATTATTTCTTTGCCATAAATAAAGTCATGCACAGCATAAAAAGAAGCAGCAAATAACAGACTGCACAACTCCAGCATGGTAAGCTTACATCATGTTGATGATTGATCTCAGAAAATCAAAGTCATGCATGCAAAAAACCCCACCAAAAGAAGCCATTATTATCTAATAATATGTCATGGTCTAACCCCAGCCAGCATCCAAGCCCCAGGCAGCTGCTCACTCACTCCCCCACCGGCAGGACTGGGGAAGCTGGAAAAAGCATGGATTTTGATAAAGACAGTTTAATAGGGAAAATAAAAACCATGTACACAAACAAAATAAGAAATGAATGCACTGGTCCCCACGGGCAGGCAGGTGTTCAGGCATCTCCAAGGGAGCAGGGCCCCATCATGTGTAGCCCTTACTTGGGAAGACAAATGCCATTTCTTCCCTCCAGCTTTATGTACAGAGCATGATGTCACATGGTCTGGAATATCCCTTTGGCCAGCTGGGGTCACCTGTCCCAGCTGTGTCTCCTCCCAGCCTCTCAAGCACTCGCAACTACCCCACCAGCATGGAAGTGCAAACAGCAGCAAAGACCTTGGCTCTGTGTAAGCCCAGCTCAGCAATTAAAAAACATCTCTATCAACCCTGTGTTCAGCAGAAGTACAAAATACAGTCCTATACAGGCCTCTGTGAGGAAAATTAATTCTACCCTAGTCAAAACCAGGATGTTGACAAAAGCTGAAATTCTCCAAAAATTTCACTGAACATGCCTCTCAGAAGACCCCTTCTGTTGAGATGCACATTCCCCTGCTCATGGTGTAAAGAGGTCTTTTGGGACAATAACATGTTTTAATCTGTTGAAGCCTTTGTAGACAGTGTCACAGAGAGAAAAGATGATCAAACATGATTTTATTTCTTCCTTAATTTCACTGTATCTTTGATATATAATCTGTACATGCTACTGAGAATGTATATTTTCAGAGAATAAGTGTGTGTAAACACATATTTATTTGTGAATAATGAAATATATGAATGAAAATTAGTTTATTCATTTTTAAGGAGTCAATATGGTTTTTAATACTTATCAGTATGAATTTCTGTCAGAATGTTTAGGATTCGGAAAATATGACTGTGCTTTGTAAATTTTAGCTTTGATAACTGAATGTAGGTATAAACTGCAAGAAATTGAAAAGGAAGTCTTACCCATTTAACTAGTTTCATCACACAAGTTGAAGCTCCTTTAAAATAAAACACAGAGTGAAGGAAAAAATTCGACCCACTTGTTTTTGCACCTTCAGACCAGAGTAAAATTTTCCAGCATGTTTCATTTGCATAAATATTTAACTACGTTAATACATGTTCCTCCTTACCTGTGTGGGTTCCCTTGAATAATCAATTAAACCTTCCTTAAAAACATGGAGGCTCTGTGGTTATGTACAAACAGAAGTGATGCTCCCACACTTTTGTCAAATTTACCACTAGGCATTACTTGACCTTGACAGACAATTTTAGTTACCATAGGCCAGATTGTCTGGAATTTGATCAACAAAAATAAAGTCTTGATTGAATGATACCTCTTCCCTTTGCTTAGAGTTCCTTAATAAAGTTTAGATAAAAAATATAAACCTTTCAAAAATATTAAATACTTCAATATGGCACTGTCAAATGCTTTCTTTCCATCTGAGGACATAGGGATGGGAAGCCTGCCCAGTCCCCCAGCAGACAGTCCTAAATAGGTCAATGCTCCTGCTCTCTAAGTCTTCACTGGTATTTAGCACTGCTCGGGGAAAATGTTTGTGGTTTCATTTATTTCAGGTACATGTGTTCACAGTGCACTCTGTAAAGTAGTCCTAGTCCTACTTAATGCCAACTTTTTGCAGCTGTGATGTAATAGATCATGAAAGTAAAGTCTAGATTGTGAAGATTGTGAGCTTTCAAAATAAACCTGACCTCACATTACTCACATTATAGCATACTATAACTAGCTGGTTGTACTCTGTTACTTGCACTCAAATCTGAAAATTCTGAAAGAGCTATTAGAACAATCTAAAAAAAGACATAACAGTTAAATATTTATGAGCTCAGTAGAAAGGCATTTAAGGTATATTGCTTAAGAAAGTAAAATAGGAGTGTTTTTAGGAGCTGAATATGAAGTTCAAGGTTGATGCAAATATGGAAGTTAAGGGCATTTAAATGAATCAGATGTTCAAAGCTATCTGCATGTATTTGACTGTGCTGTGTGGGATTGTTTATTATAAATTCAAAGACACTCAAAGACGTAGTATTTGACTTGGCCTTCAGGTGGAGGTGCTCATATTTCTTCCCAGCTGGACTATGTATATATAACAGGAAAATGCAGGCAAGAGCTACAGGAAGTGTGCATGCTGTTATAAACACATAGCTCAGAAAAAAGCGTCTCAAAACTACATTGATGGAGATTGTCTTGATATTAACGAGATGCCTTTCACCAGCATGTATCTCCATAAATGCATATTAATATTTAAAAATGCCATCTACAACTTGAAAAATAAGTTTATGTTTATTTAAACTTCAGCTTGTTCTAACTGAAAAATACATACTCAAAACACAGTGCTGAAGAACGGGTGTTGCAGAAGCGTGCAAATGAAAGACAAAAAGTTTCTACCAAAAACGCTGAATTAACGGAAAACAAGCAAAATGTACTTAAAGATAGTATTTGGAAGAAGGCTCTTTCAAGAGGAAATGAGCTAGCCATGTGTCCTGGGTTGTAATGT
>VXBN01007038.1:5380-39988 GCA_013397395.1 Sinosuthora webbiana
CATGTTTTTTGGGTCTATTTTGAACCTGTCTGGGTTTGATCCAATTTGCTCACAGACCCTTAGTTTCCATCAACAGTTTGACTTTCTGATTACAAGAAAAGCCTTTCTGATTATTTGACAAAATCCTAAAGAAGTAAAACCCAGCATCTGATAAAGGCAGGCCAAATACTTAAGCAAAAACTCCCTTCTTCCCAGTATGGATAACGTTCGTATTACATACCTCTTTGCACTGTTGTAATGCTGCCTAGACTGCCCCACAAAATGAAGCCATACAAAGGACCAGAGCCTTCTGTAACACAGGGTCATACAGTGCACTTAAATGACCTGTTCATACAGTAAAAGATGTGATATCTGAAATCTCACTTACTCTGTAAGGATTATAAATATTCCTGTAAGATACAAGAAATTATGGTTGAAAAAATATAATGGCTAAAAATAATGTTCCACATACTAGTTTTGCTTACAAATATTAGAACAGTAACAAGCTTTTGAGAGAAAAAAACTTGTAGGAACAGATAACTCAAGTTAGTCTTACTTTCCTAAAGAGAAAAAGATATTAGATCTGTCCTTAAACTAAAGAATTTTAGATTTTGTCAAAGGGTTCTTTATACCACTAACCATTGAAGCTTTTTATGTGTATAGCGGGTGCCATGTATTGCATACAGCAGTGTTGGGGAGGTGTTGAGGGGACCACAAAATCAGAGGAGTGCTTGTCCTACCACTAGCAAGAACATGATTTGCACCTACCTTCAGGATGTATGTCATCATTTGAATAATTGCAGGAAAAGGAATGACTAGAGTCTTAAATCTTAACCACAGAAATATTACACTCATTAAAGTACAAGCAGATAAGCCTGGCACACAGTATTCTCAGTGGTGGGCAGCCACCCTTACTAGTCACAAAATGTAAGATAAAAAAATGTGCCTTTTTTCCCTGCTACTTGATAGTCACAATTTTACAACCACTTGTGTCTGCAGGTGTTAGAAATAAATCTGTAAGTATACAAGTGTACAGCTTGTTTCCTTTGAAAATGATCCATCTGCTTAATTTCTAACAGTGCTAAACCTGTCTTGTCACCACATACCGAAATATCCTTGCTTTGCCCAGAGAAAAGCTCACTATGCTGAAACAGAAAGAGGAATATGGGATGACAACTTCATTTATCCATAGAATTAAGATAGATAATTTGGCAGACCAGAAGAAATTCCTGCATCTCAAGCAGCTGCACTAGCAGAAGTATTGAGCTGCCTTGAGCTAGTTCCCAAAGCCAACACCATATTTGCATTACAGATTACTTTTCATGTCTAGTGGGTACCAGGCCAAAACTTTCCTTCATTTGCTGTCCCTTTCAATGCTTCATATTCAAAAAGAATTCTAGTGCCCCAGGAAACTTGTGCCGCTCTTGCTGTCAGCTGATGGACTTAGCTCTTGTCCCTCTAGATGCTTCCCCTGTGCCAGTTGCATACACACTTTCCACTTGCCTGGGGTCAGGTTTCCAAATCAAAAAATGTGCATTGTGTTAGGGCATGGTGCTCACATCAGGGCACTGCCTCTGGTTCTATGAACGGCCCTTTCTCTTCGTGTGTTTTTGGACTCCCAGTGATCCTGTCTTTTGCATGCCAAAGGCTGCTGTGACAGCAGATATCACGGGAACAAGAATAATTATATGGAACATTTTGAGAGAAGGATTATTTGGAATATAATTAATTTTTGGTCTTGATATTTTTACAGTAAAGACAAAATGCTCAAAGTATTCAATTACTTATTTAATACAGACAAGGTTTCTTGTATATAGTTTTCTTGAGAAGTAAACAACATAATGTGCTTCATTTCAGTCTGAGCTGTAAGGGTGATGTGCTAAAATTGTGACACTCACACACAACACAGAATCCGTACAAAAAATGTGAGGATACCCTTGACAAAACAGAAAATTTTAGGACATAACTACAAGGGTGAAAGCTCTTTGGAAAGACTTAGGCAGACCACAGCTAAAACAGTATAGCATAAATTGAAGATGGTTGGATAAGATGATTACATTAGCTTGCCAGCATGCTCTGGAATCAAATCAATGGACATCAGTTTGATTGCTGGGTCACAGAACCACTGATCCTTTGTTTGAGCATTAGGCTAAATAAATAGTAAGAATGTGTATTCCAGACTCTATGATTGTTTGATACACTCAATTCAGAATTCTTTAGGGTCTCAAATTATTAAAATTTTGTAATAATTTATGGTTCTGAATTGAAAATCATCTGCAGTGAAGGTTCAGATGGTTTTCTTTATATAACTTGTGAAGCATCAAATATATGGGCATGATAATCAGTAGAACCTTGACATCATAATCAGTAGAACCATACTTAGTCCACTTGGAGAGATAGATAGCACTTGTTCAGTTTAAACTTCACACTATAAGCTATAAAAGTCAGAGAACAGAACCCCTCTTCGTATACCTGTGGTTATAGAGGAGGGGAAGGAAGAGCTTATAAAAAGTCTCAGGACAGATAAATTGACAGTGTTTGGAAACGAATAATGAAGCATAGAGGCAACAGAAAATGCATAACGTGCACAAGCTATTGGAACACATTGGTGTTTCTTATCCTCTTGAATTACTGCTTTGTCTCTTCAATTTTTGACCTCTCAGGGCATAAGCTGATAGGCTGTATACCATGAGAGTTTAAGAAGCAAAGAGTGCCCCATTCCTTTTTGTATTGATTTGTTTGACACCACTGAGAAAAGTAGAACTAGTGAAATGTTCGTATAAACAATTGGAGACAACACAGTTCAAGCAACAATTTTCAGTCTTTTTGAATAAATATAGCCTGTTGTAGTGGTGTCACGTTCGCTGAATTCTATTTTGCCAAATTCAGTGTTTACTCTCTTTTCCTTTTGTGAAGTAGGATTAGGAGAGACAAAGCAGGTTCAAGCTTAAAGATAAAGCAAATAGATTTATTAACACACAGCAGAAGAAAGGAAAAATGAAAAATCAGAATGAAAATTTTCAAAGCACTCCCCCTCCCCACTAACAATTCACTTTCTCAATTCACGTACAACAAAAAAGAGAGAAAACCTGTAATTTTCAGTCACCATTTTCACCATTTAAAATAGTCTTTCATCAGTTCTTTGGGAGAGGAGCCTCTTAATTAATACCATGGAATTTTCCNGAATAAATATAGCCTGTTGTAGTGGTGTCACGTTCGCTGAATTCTATTTTGCCAAATTCAGTGTTTACTCTCTTTTCCTTTTGTGAAGTAGGATTAGGAGAGACAAAGCAGGTTCAAGCTTAAAGATAAAGCAAATAGATTTATTAACACACAGCAGAAGAAAGGAAAAATGAAAAATCAGAATGAAAATTTTCAAAGCACTCCCCCTCCCCACTAACAATTCACTTTCTCAATTCACGTACAACAAAAAAGAGAGAAAACCTGTAATTTTCAGTCACCATTTTCACCATTTAAAATAGTCTTTCATCAGTTCTTTGGGAGAGGAGCCTCTTAATTAATACCATGGAATTTTCCTCACTGACAACCTAGAATAGATTTCTTGTAGGTCTGAACTCTCACAGGCACAGCTGCCCAGGGCAACCTGCTTCCATGTGGTCTCCTCCCATTAGCAGCTTCCCATTAGCTGCTTATGGGTCACAGGAATTCAGGCATCTAGGGTGTCACCTTTTAAAAATGAGCAACTTCAAAGGTAAAGGATTCTTTATTTCAAGGAACAGAGATGTCTTCTCACTTCTTTCACTGGCGCAGTGGCGCAGTGGGCTTCTTATCTCTCTCTCTGTTCAGGCATCTCATGGGACCTCAAAAACCACAGATTCTAATGCAATATTATTCAGTCTATCACAAACACCTTTGCTCAAAAATCCACAAATCATCTCCCCAAATGCATATTTTTCCCATTATTTAAAGGATAATCTATCTACCTATAGAGTTCATTTCCATAGCTCAAATAAGATGTCCAGCCAGCAGGCAACTCCTCCGTCCTTCCTCAATTAATCTTTTCTTCAGTGTCTCCATATGACTCTTATGCTGAGTCTTTCTCTATCTTCAATCACTTTGTCTGTTCTCACTCTGGGAAGGGCTAGTGCTCTGGAGGTCCCATCTGTAAGCAGGAAAGAGTTAAAGCTTGCCCAGGCTTGTGGTGGTCGTGTGATCTCTGCCAGGCAGCAGCCAGGAAGATTTCAAAGCTATGCTGAGGAGCGGAAGAAGGATCCCATCCTCCCCCAGGCCAGCAGCGCCGGCAGCCAGCGCCGGGACACAGCCCAGCCACGGCCCGGCCCCCTCTGCCGCGGCCCCTGTCACGCGGCCAGCACTGCTGAACTGCAGCACTGCCACCGGCAGCCGGGGGAAAAGGGGCTCAGCCAGCCCGGACCACTCCTCTCTCCTCTGCAGGCAGCAGCTCCCAAAGGCCCAGCCTGGCCCAGCTGCCCTGGGGCAGCGTGAGCTAAGCCAGGCCCTCCTCGGCTGCCCACGATGTTAGCTGGTAACCAGCTGGGAGGAAGAGGGCAATTCAAACACAGTCTTAGCCTTATACGGGTATTACCAAAAGTCACATTCCGTTTTCTTAGTGGTCAAACTACATGCCAGTCCAAGAACTGACCCCTGATAGGTCCCTGTCCTTTCCAAAAAATTCTAAGGTCCTGGCAGGACACTATTCCATATTCCTTTGCAACTGAAAACCAAACTGTCTTAAGCCGTAACACCTGTGGATAAAAAATTATGACAGTATGGCTTGACCAGTGTCAATGAGCAAACTCATGTTTCTATATTTTGGTAAAAGAAGTAATAGTACAACTTCAGAAAAGAATTTGAAGTGGGTATAAATATAAATAGTAATAATAAAAAAAACAAAACCAAGAACACCTCAGTGAAACACAACAAGAAAAACAGAAATTAGTATATATGGTTTTGTATTTATATACTTCCAGTACAGAGAGAGCGGAACAGATATGTAACTTTAAAAAGACTGGTTTATACAGGTTTGAAAAATAGGTATTAAAGCAATTAAAGGAACTCAAGCTTATCTGAATGATAGATTCTGTTTTTCTATCCTGAATATTTAAATACTCTAAATACTCTATTTAAATACGTAATTTTCTAATAGAGGTGTTCATTTACTTCACTTTAAATACCATCATGTATCCTTAATTGTTTTCCAATAAATTTATGCACATTTGGGTCCAAATAAATCCTGTTTAAATACTATATTTTTAATATATTTTTCAGCAAATGTCAAAGAACATAATTAATATGACATCTCAGTAACTATGGAAAACAAGATGCTGTAAGGATA
The DNA here is from genome assembly GCA_013397395.1 of Sinosuthora webbiana. Classification (NCBI taxonomy): domain Eukaryota; kingdom Metazoa; phylum Chordata; class Aves; order Passeriformes; family Sylviidae; genus Sinosuthora; species Sinosuthora webbiana. The sequence continues at coordinate 10,674 of VXBN01007038.1, forward strand.
GAACAGAGGGCGTATACCCAATTACAGACTGAGGAAGTGCAAAAATAAGATTTGGGAGTCTTTTTTTTTTTTTTCCGTGTGATGAAATCTTTACATTCACATGAAAAATATAACTGATACAAGAGGCATTTAACTTCAAGTGTTGTAGTTCTATATTTAGGTATTGTGTCCTGGTTGTTTTCTTATCTAAAAAATAACATTTAAAAAGTATAAGACTGTGGAGGTGCATGAGGGCGGTGCTGAGGGGACAGCGCTTCCAGCACTCCCTTGGAGGGCCTCTAGCCCTTAATTCAGTTGGTTAATCCACCATTGCTCATAGAGGGCATTTGTGATATGCTAATGAGCCTTATTATGATTGGTGGTTTGGTTTCTATACCCCTATTGGTTCAAATCCTCTCCCCCGATTGCTTCTTTTTGGATCCCTTTCACAATTGGTTAACTTTTCAATCCATGTTCCTATTGGCTGTTATGTTAACCCCACCCCTTTTGTTGTCAATAAAACCCCAGCTTGTGGGAGCTTCAGGGTCTTCAGGAGTCGACGGTTCCGGATTAAAGAAGGCTCTTGGAGACAGCTTCAGACTCCTGTTCTTCTTCTGCGCCGCCTGGGGAAGCCACGCTTAGGGACACACTGCCAAGGCAGCGATTCACAAAAGAGCGAATCACTTGCCAGGAGTGCCTGTGCCACTGGGAGAGAGGCCGTCCCCCTGGGGCGTCTCGCCTGGGAAGGTCGCGGCACCTGAAGACCCTGCAAAGGGCCTGGGCGGTTGGCGACATAAGACTTCACCTTTTTTAAAAAAAAAATCACAAAACTATGAAGTAGCAACATTATGTAGTGCATATTATACAAAAAAAAAAAAAAAATTAATTCCAGAGAAACAACTGGGCATCCAATTTATCAAGGTGAAAGGGACTTTACACTTTTCAGTCAAACAGCTGATAACCTGTTAGTAAATTATTTAACAGGACAAATTAAGGAAACAGATGTTCAAAAGACAGAATTGTGTTTAGGACACCATCTACTCTTAGCAGTACTACATTAGCAGTAGACCGAAAACTGTTTACATACTTAAAAGTAAATGGCAATTATAATCATACAGCACATATCTTTTAGAATGTGGATTGATTGAACTAAGATAACATATGGAAAAAGCTTTCTCTTAATATGTCACAAAGTAGAGAAAGAATAGCCTGTGAAGAACATCAAAAGAGGTGGGTTTAAAAGCAGTAAAAATTATATTACTTAGTGGAATAAGAATATGCTAACCAAACCAAGAAAAAGAATTATTGAAAGGATGCTGAAAAATAAAAGAATATTTTACAAATCAGAAAAAGCCACAAGATAAATAATTTCAGAATTTATCTAGCATACTAAAAAGAAATATATTAACACCATTCAGTGTAAATACTAATAAATACCTGTAGAAAGTAAACCCAAGAAAGAAATTAAAACTCTAAAAAAGAAACAGAGCATCATGTCTCAACTCTTCAACCAATGCAACATTAAGTTTCTGATTACTGAAAGCCAGATATTTTTTGGTTCAATTAAACTTTCTAGTAGGCAGTGCAAAATCTGTAGAAATAGTAGAGTAATTCCAGGAGCCTTTAGAGTGCCTTCAGCTACTGAAATAGGCAATGTTTAAGAATTTGATTTACAAAATCTTGGCACCATAAGGTCTGATCACTTTAGAAAAAAAATCAGACTGCAGAAGTTACTTAGGAAATATAGGATTTTAAGTCTGAATTGTTTGATATAATGTTTTATTCATATTGGGAATGGTTGGTGAATAAACATAGGCATTTCAAAAATGAAGACAATGGTCACTATTTTCAGTTTACATATAGTAGCTTTTGCCAATTTCATACATAAATAGTCCTAATGGATAGTGAACTGAAATAAAAGTTCATTTCAATAAAAGTTCAAAGGGAAGATCCAACTATTTCATATCCTAAACTATACTTCTAAAAGTAGGATTTTATTTCCTCAGTATAACTATAGGTCACACATTGTTGAATTTTAACACCAAGTCCTTTCAGAATCAGTGAGCAGCTCTGGCCTTATTCAATGTGTAGCTTAAGATATTTCTTAAACTGTCAATGACTTCAGTGATCTCTCTCTACATTCAATACTATCAGATTTCTTAAGGATGACCCATGCGTTACTGTAGCCCATGTTTTCACTCCAGCTGTTGTCAAGAAATGAGATTATAAAATATGCCAGTTCCCTGGAGCAAGAGTATAGGTTATGGCATAATACAAACTTACCTTTCAGTTATTATCAGTACATTTGGTTCAGAATTTGAAAATAATAAATGTGATTTTCTTAGAATATTCAGAGCTTTATAAAACATTTCCATAAGAATATATAAAACCAATTTTTAAAAAACTGAATTCTTTTTCTGCCAATGATTTAAGGGCCAGAAAATTTTTAAGAAGGAAAGTTTTTAAAAAATATTAGTTCTTTTTTTGTTTTAATACTGACAGAAGGAATTTTAGATCATTGATGCTAAACAAGTAATCACTAAAGAATTTTGATATGTTGTTTTTGTTCTTTTGCTTTTTTGAATATGTCTTTAGTTGGATATATAACAGTATCTTAAAATGACGAATATGTACAGAGACTTTTTTAATGAGAATGGCTGTGTACGTCCGTAATCTCAAATATAACAGCTTCAGCTTCACTTCTGATGCTTAGAATTTTCATGTTTAAAAGGAAGTTCTGCAGGTTTAAAGAAAGAACATAATAATGATCAAAATTGGCAAAACTCAGCCATGATGGATGCTCTCCTATCTGAAATAACTGGGCTCTGGTGCAAGTTGATTTTCAGCATGTAGGACTTATCTAACTTAATCCTATTGTAGGTAGATGTCAGTGAGAATTCAGCGCCTGAATTTCCAAAGGGTGGTTTGGCTGGAGATGGTGCTGATTACTGGCCAAAACTGCATGAACACAGCAGAAAATGTGACTACAGGTGTTGACTGTCAGTTTACACTGTAAATATTTGTAGCCATCAGAGTCCATTGAGCTCTCCCTCTGCAGCATCTGTCTATGCCCAGGTGATCTTCCCTCAAGCAGGGATACTTCTCAAGACTACTTCTTGAGGCTGAGAGCTCCCTTACCTGACACCAGAAACCCATGATTAGGTATCATTTTTTGTATGCATGTAACATTTGAGATGCATTTAGTTAAGTTTTCACAAAAACTTAGTAGCAAATTGACCACTAATCCATGTGCACTTATTAAATTTTTCACATACCTCAATTTATTGATTAAAATTTCCTGACTACCTGCTCATATCTGTCTGAGTGAGATTGTACCACTTTACTGCAACAACAGCCCATACACCAGGAATATTGTCTCCCTCTCTCCATTGTGGCAATTCTAATAATTTCAACAAGATTTCCTGAAACCTCATTTTAAACATTGAGTATGATTGTTTAACACGTAATGCCAAAGTTATTGAAATATCCTTAAGTATAATGGTACTTAATTAGGAAGGAAGAACTGATAATTTTATTTCTATCTTTTAATTGTACATTTCCCAATAGAACGGTGTTTTGTGTCTTAATCTTGTCTTTAGGGACTGCTTCATTAATACTGCTACCAATAACAACAGTAATAGTAATAATATGTAGATAGCAGTACTAGAGAAAATTTATTTTTGCAAGCACTGTCCATAAATATAAAGCATTACTCATTTTTATTGTTTTGTTAATATTCCTATATATAAGAGGATATATGCTGACAGTGAAAATTGATACACAATGAAGAAATTATTTTTCCTGTTGTTGCTCTGAAATATTATTTTTAAAAATTATTTCTTTAGATATGTCTCTGTGATGAGTCCTTTTCAAAGGTGTTGACATGGTATCACCCAGTAATCCACAGGTTTATCATCACATTCTGCTAAAATGCACTTCAGTGATGTAGCAACAGTTTGAAGGTCATAATAATCTGTGAAGGTCAATTTCCTGAAGCATGGTTCCAAGCTTTTGCTACACTCAGGGGTGAACTGGGTGTTTTGCTGAAGCCTACTTCAATCAAGAGCTAACTTGTGAATAATCAAGAAATACTGCACAAGTACTTCTAAGATCCACTTTTCTAATCTAAAGGTGTGATAGGATGCAGCCAACCACAGTAATTCAACTTGGAACAAGTTATTATCAGATAGAAAACAGGTTGGTAGGCTGAAAGGTGTTGGAGACTTTAAAGACTTCAAATGTTTTCTTGAATAGAATATGTGCTTTTTTACTTGTCTCTCTTCCCAAATGTGTCATTTATCTGACGCAGAAGAGCATTTTCTATCCAAGGAGAGCAAATAAATTGAGGGCCTGGGGTGGGGGAGTGGGGCAGGGCNCACACAAAAACTGTGTATGCAGATCTCTCTACCACAACATCCCCTGTCCTTAGACTGGTATTTTTAGCCCAAGGGAATGCAGGGAGATCTCCTGAACAAACAGTATGAATTAGCTTACTAGAACAGACACAAGAGCAATTAGGGATCAGTGGAAACTTTTATTTTGAATATATTTTGTGTTCAAGTTAAGAGCCTTCATTTGCACTTCAGAAGTTTCTTGTATCTTTTTTTACATGCTTTTTTCTCTTTCCCCATCTACCTCTCCCATTTCCCATGGTTACTAACATCTCATAATAATTCTTATAGAAGTGGTAAAGTAGATGCTCCGACATCCTAGGCTCATAGAATCATTCCAAAACCATATAGTGTGAAAGTGAGCCAAACAAAGAGATCTTTTTTGCCACCTGTTCTCATCACATGGTCAATTCTGAGCTTAGATCAAGTTGCTCAGGGTTCTCTCTCTCTGGGGCTTGAAATCCCTCTAGTCCAAAGACAAGTTGTGGAGCTTTTCTGTGCAATCTGTGCCACTGCCTAATCATCACTGTAATAATTTCCACCACCCCCATCATATCCATTTGGAACTTCCTCTACTCAGTTTCCCCTTGTTTGGTCCAATCCTCTGACCAGGCATAGCTGTGAGGAGATGGTCTCTGTGCCCTTTTCAGGACATCTGCTGCTCAGCAGGTATTATTACTCTTAAGACCAGAGACAGGGTTCTTCAATGAGAAACTTCTTTCACGTTTTACATAAGCACAAATGAATGCTATTGCAGTACATCTGAGAGGAAATTTGAGAGCAATACAAGAACACTTGTGAAGAGGAAGACAACCATTAAAAATTCTTGGTTTATAGACTATATAGAAACTAAAAAAGTTCTGAGCCCTATTCATCTCTTACCCTATAAAAATAATGTTGGGGAGGGATTGACCTCAGGAAGTTTAGTCTCTCTCTAAAAGGGTTGATTATGTATTTCTGCAGATATAAAAATCCCATTGTATACAGTTAACCTGTGTTTTACACTGTGCTGGCACATTAAAATCAGCAGGACTTTCAGGTTCAAAGCTGTGGATGAACTTAATCTCTTTTACTCAAGTAAAATAGCTTTATTTGAATGGTTTTCCTCCTGTGTATTTTTGGTAAGGGTTTTTTTTTTTTTTTTTTTTTGGATGCCCTCGATAACCTCTTTTTATATTGTAAAAGCAAGTAAGATCAAGATAATTCTTACCAGTACCTTGTTATTTTGATCCTTTATCAAAGGAAAATGAAAGGATCAACTATAATTTCTCAAGGCCAGTTCACTTATTTCAGGGAGACCAGAATAATACTCCACATTCAAAACACTTCTAGTTTCTTCCCCAACATGATCAATTCGCACCAAACTGTATAACTCTGTTTGCAGTTAACTTCAGTCAAATCCAAATCCTTCTAGCCTTGTAGAGTTAAAGAGTTTGGAAAATAAGCTCAGTATCCCTGGCCTGAAAATCCAGGAAGGAATATCCTATGTTCAATACAGTAAGAGTGTCTCTCCAACAGAGTGCCAACTTGGTCAGTCTAATTACCTCTGCACTAAGCTTGAGGCTGCGTGGGCACTTTGGAAATTGTTTCTTGGGCCTCCAAATTATATCTCAATATCTACAGTTTCTAGTACTGCTGACATGTCAGCAGGATGAAGATTTTCCCACCTTTTTAAATAGCCTTATAAATTCCACCTTGGAGGATTAAAACGTTTCACAAAAATGCACAGAGATCCAGAACAGTTATGGGTTTGAAATCCATAAATAATTTTAATATTTTCTTTTTCTGTAATGGAGAATTAGGATATGAGTCTGTATTATGGTCACAGAAATCTATTTTCAGACACTAAAGAATGGTTTAAGACCTGGAGAAATACTGAAAATCTTTCTTCTATACTCTATATTAATGACTCTCAATATCAGTTATTTCTGCCCAAGAAGTTCAAATACAGTGAAGAAAACACGTAAAACTCAAATGACTTTATAATCTATTAACACAGAAACAATTAAGATTGTTTACAGTTGTGTATATATTCACATCCAATAACTGAAGGAAATGCTTCTGCAAGTTTACTTCATCTGTGTTTTGAATATAGTGTTTAAGAACACTTAAGGTGACAGTGGTTCAAAAAATGAGTCCTTTTAATCCTATGTATTCTTCATGACTGTCTTTCAGTCACATCCCAGTCCTCAGAATGCAGCCGTACTCCAGGCTTCTCAACTCCACCCATCAGAATTAAACCAAAAGTGAGGATCAGGATGTGTGGCAGGGGATTGAAAAGGGGGCTAGGACCCCTTTCCAACACTATTCCAAAATTAGATAAACTTCTGCTCAAGAGACTGTATGAGATTTTTTTTCCCTTCAGTTACCTCTAGTAAATTACTCCAAGTGATGGCTAGCTTTGTCCAAGAGCATCAGAATCCTTGGTGTCACACTGATTAGCATTCTGGGGTGTCTCTCTGTGATGCACTGACCTGCTAGGAGGCTGTGCACCTGCCTGGATTTGTGTTTGGTTTTGTCTCACTACTTATTTTTAGTGCTTGACAGAATCTATGGGATCTTGAATAAAAATAAAGCTTCCATAGTAACATTTTGTTACAAAAGATTCTACCAATATTAATGTGAAATGCATCAGAACGTGTCAAGATTACTGAACCTTTTGACTCTTCTGCACTATAGAGTTTTGGCCTTACAGAGCAGTATAGCCATTTTGAGAAATAAGAGGACCCTTTCTTGTTGCAAGTTTATGCAGCCTTTTTTTGTGAGTTTAATAGTAGGAAAGCTCTGACTGTATGTAGAACAATTGCAGGTGAAATTGATGTGATCTGTGATAACATTTTTTTAATAAGGGTGTGGGGGACAGGGAGGAAACATTGCATTAGAAATGAAATAAAGGAAGGTGAGAGAAAAGTCTTGCAAAGTAGGGAACCAAAAACTGTTTTGCTTGATGCACAATGTGAAGAAAAGGGACATTTTCTGAAAAAAACAAAAAACAAACAAANAAAAAAAAAAAAAAAAAAAAAACAAAACAAAAAAAAAAAACCCACTATATAGTAGTTAGCAGAATTCCAGGACCTTTAGGGCACAGATTTAGACACTTGTTTAGAATAAAAAGCCTGTACTTAACATTAATATAAGTAGTGTTTCTTCTTTATATGTGTTAAAGCTAGTGGAGTTTATCTGTGTTTCTTGATGTTACTAATTTTAGAGCAGAGGTTTTTGCTTTGTTATTTTTCATTTTCTGCTGTTTCTGAAAGGTCTGAAGATGATTTTTTGCTTGTTTGTTTGAAGATTTTAATCAAATAGTTTATTTGTATTTGGTCTCTGTACTATTTTTAAGGGGTAGATAGAGGTTGGCAAGCCACGTTGTTTCCCTTTCTTCTGTCATAAATACTCATTGAAATCTTTTGTCCTTTAGTGTGAGAGATATCAATTTGAGATGCAAAGGGAAGGGAGCATTTGAAGAAAGAAAAAGTGAATTGTATCCAAAATGTCATCTCTATACTATCCAAATAAATAGGTAGCTCTTCCTCTTTTTTTATAACCCCATTTCTCAAAGCTGATATTTTCAACCAGTTTGAAACTTCCGAATTAGACATTTCATATAGCATTTCCAAAATTGCAGACAGTCCTTACCACTGGAATATACTGGGAGAGCTGAGAAAAATCAAACTACTCTTCAGCCTCTAACACTGTTAAGTTTCTTAGACAAAGTCAAGAAATTTAATATTTCCTTCTGTTTTGGGATCAGTTTTATTCAGCTTGGATTTCTGTTTTAGTATTTGTAAAGTGACAGAGAACAAAATGGGAAATTCTTTGTATTTTGCTAAGCTCTCGGCCGTTTAAGTGCTATAGTCATAGTGCACACATGCTCATCACAGAATTATTAACATTTTGAAGATCAATTCTCCAGAGTCATTAGACACAACAAAAGACAATTGACATGTTTATGGTTTCTGTAGTCACCTCTAGTTTTTAATTACAGAACCAAAAGGCAACAAATATCTGTGCTGTGTTTTCAGTCTTTCGGTGGCAAAGAGATTGAGAAAAGTGAGCAGAGTTGGAGGAAGGAGTTGTCTGGCACCATGACAAGGGCACTTTTCTGGGAGAAAAAGCTGGAGAATTTATGAATTCTGACAGTGGAACTGTAACGGAGGTTGTGGAAGAAGACACAGGCTGCCTTGGAAGAGAATAGGGAAATGCTGAAACACTGAAACATTCTTCTTGAAATGAAATACAGAATAGTGTTCAGAATCAGTTACATTCAAATATGCCGAAATTAAATCCTCAAGCTGCATGAAGAGGCTGAAGGGACAAAAGAAATAATATTTAATTAAACTTAAGAATAAAATATACTTTATTTTGCAATCTTAATTTTTAGCTCATTTTTTCAACACCAGGTGATTCTAAGGATCTGAGACTGTTTATCAATTAATTTCATTCCTGCTAAACACCATAAATTCCTGAGTTCTCACTGAATTATGTTTGCATATTTTTCTCTGGAAGCTTCTTCCATTACAAGACTTTATCTCCCTTCTCACATATTCTTGTGACCAACACTGAATACACCAAGAGTACAGTTACAGTCTGTTCTGTTTCTTATTCCCAAGGGAAACCTGAAGTCTGCAACATGTGAAAAGGATGAATGGAAAGTCATTTTTGAGTATAACTCTCCCTTAGTTACTGAAGTAACCAGTAGCTTTTCTCACTAGGCTCAAAATATTCAGGATGTCTTCCCTCAATTTTGACAGTTTCTATTTGGTCAAATCTCTATTTAACTTGCTTCCACCAGTCACTTCCATAATTTCTGTCCCCTTTTTCAGCTTAACCCAGATTTATTTCATAGGTTCTAGACAAATAGATCCTATTTGATTTAGATCCTATTACATCTCTGCATGTGCAGAGTACCTTGTCTTGCTATTTTCCAACTTCTTTCAACAAACAATATCATTAGATGTCAAACCGTGTCATATTCCTAACTCAAAGAGTGGCAGTTAACCTTTTTTACCCTGCTGTTTTCCAGGAACTCTTCTGGCACCTTTCTACACACAGCTGTCAAATTATTCTATATGTAGCACCCTTAATGATAGAGAAGATTGATAATAATTTGAAATATCCAAAAATCATCTTATGCTTTGGCACTAATAAATACTTGCAGAGGATTTATCTGTAGCTACACTGCCCACTGTTTCTCTTTTTTATGCAATTCAACCTGACAGTACGTCTTAAACTAACCTATTTAATCTACACTAAGCTTTAAGGACACCTTAAAGTGCCCTGGGCAATGCTTTCTGACAGCTCGCCTTTAAATGCTCACCAGAGATTATACCACAGTAAGACCACAGACAGCAGGCTATGAGATTTTGATGGGAGATAATTATTCAGCTAGAACTTCAATAAAGTAGTGTTCCTTGTGTTAGAAGAACCTCATCTGAAGCTATGTTTGAGAAACTCCAAATCATTTAATTTATGGAGTCAAAATTTAATCTTAGTCTAATGACTTGGCAGCTACTTAAAATGAAAACTGTTCCATGGATAGGCTCATAAATTGAAATTATTTCTAAAAATTTTGACAGATGGACAAGGTTGGTGGTGAATAAATTTGTAAGATGTGAAGACGACACATGGCTAGCAACATCAATGGCCATAGTGATGTACATATGACATAAACCCCAGGTACAAGGGGCAAAGAAATTACCTACTTTCCCTAATGTATAAGACAAAGGTTGAAAGAAACAGAAGTTCTTCATTGGTCTGAAAGAGATAAGGCCCACCAATTTCTGTAGCCAATAAGACATGATAAACCATGCAAATGTTGATTATGTACTTGCTTTGATGTCTCAGTACTACAAATTCTATCGAAGAAAACATGCCGATCAAGATCAGTGTCAGGTGTTTAGCACTCCGTCTGAAAGGACAGATGACTATTACCAGCTGAGATGCTTGGAAATATTTTTTGTGGATGCTTATTGCAAAATTGACACACACCTTGGAAATGTGTAAAAAAACCCATATTAATAGCTTTCTCACCTTTCTTCAGTAAGCTCTAGTAGGGCAAATGACGTGAGACAAACCAGAAGCGTTTAAGATATATTGTGAAAAAAAAATTGAGTTTTTCAAAACATATGAATTTGGAGTAAAATTAAAAACTTAGAATTTTGATGTGTCTGAATCTATTTCTTTGTCAGAGAAAATAAAAACTAGTAAGGAGTACACAGACACATTAAATCATGTGTATGGCTTGCTTGAGTTTTGTTACAAAAAAAAATGTTTATTCCACCTGTTGAAACTCGGTTGGGGTTTTTCTTTATCTGTTGTAAATCCAGGAAGGAGGGGGCGGCTCTCTTTCTGATAACAAGCCAGCTGTTAAAACTGGGTGGGGCATTGTTTCTTACCTCTGCTCACCCTCCCATTCCCTCCATGGGGATATCTTCTGTTAATGGGCCAATAAAGCTCACCAATGACATGACAAATTTCATAATCCCATTGTGAGATGCTCTGCCCAGGGAGGACAAGCCAAACCATTTCCACCTAGATAAAAAGGAGCCTCAAGTATCACCAGACATCCACTGTTCCCACGGGACTCCCGAAGGAAGACCGGACCAATCTCTGGACCGTTTTTTCTCTACAGGACCATCTCTGCTTCCAACAGGACTACATCTGCCACTCCAGGAGGGCTTACTGTTGGACTGTTTCCAACACCCTGACCAACAGGGCATCAGGTTGTATTTCTGACTTTGTCAGGGTTTTCTAGGATTTCTTGTTTGCTTGCTTATTCTTTTGTACTACAACATTTGTTTTTTTAATGTCCCTAGTAAAGAACTGCTATACCTATTCCCCAAATCTATACCTGACGGCCTTTTAATTGCAAATTTATAATAATTTCCAAAGGGGAAGGGGAGGGCTTACATTCCAAAGGAGACTCCAATCTTCCCTGGCAGATACCTGTCTATCTAAACCAAGACAATGAATGGCTCAGCTATAACCAAAATATGTACACAGTATCAGTACTACAAGCTTTAAAAAGAGATAAAAGGTGCCAGCCATCACATGAGTGCTGTCAGACACTAGTCAATGAGAATAGTAGGAATGCACAGGGTTCTAGTCAACTAGAGAAAACACAGTGTAAAACCCCTGCTGACAAAAAACAGGCACAGAAGGGAACCACCTGACCTCCCAGTCTAGATTATTCTGCACAACATGAGAGAGTTGAATCTTGAGATAAGTGGGAAGACAAAGAAACAAAAGTAATATACATGGCAGAACAGGAAAGGTATGGGAATAGCATATAATTAAAACAATCCAGCAAAGACGAAAATGTTTACCATTTGTGAAATTGCTCAGTGCTTCTTTTCCATACACCAGGTGAACAGGCACAAACTTTCCAAGCATGCACAAACACAGAAACTGGCACTGAGCAGACCACTGAATTGTTTTGAGCTTCTGTACCAGCCACACAAATGGAGGCAGGTGACATGCTCAGCACATTACCTATGGAGAAGCTTAAATGGTTGTACGAATCAATATTAAAAGAGTAGCATTAGCCTGCTTCACATCAGCATTAATGGGGAACACACTATACAAGGAAAGAGTCTGAAAGCATAAGGGACCAACCAAGCTGGCAAAATACAGAAACTCCCCCTCCAGGCAGCCAGAAGAGACACATATTGATACAAACAGTCTTAATTTTAGAAATTATTCTTGTAAGTGCAATGAAACATCAATTTTAATCTTTAAGTCTTAAGGAGCTACTTAGACAGATAAAAATCATGCCAACAGAATCAACACAGACCTAATACAAATGATTAGTTAAAATACAATAAAATTACAGATGTGTTTAAAAAATAGGTGTTAGTTCTACGTTGTTGTACAAAGAATGAAAAATCACTAAAAGATCATAAGAAGGGATGAAATATACTTTTGCAGTACAGTGATAAAGAAACGATTGCTGAATCCAGTTATGTGTAGGACAAAACAGATTTCCTCCTTTATATTGTTTCTCTCATATCTTATTTATTGCCATTTCTTTTCTACTGGAAGTAGATCCAGCTCGGGAATTCAGTGTTATTGGCAAAACTAAAAAAAAAATGTATTTTGAAAGACCATGAGTCTTCTAAAAGCTGTCATCCTCAAATAAGGCTATGACATGGCTTCGCCTGATTTAATGAGTTGGAAATATAAACCAGGTTTCATTTTAACCCTAACAGCCCCATACAAAGAAGAAACCATTATAAATGTGAACATCTAAGTAAAGGCAGTCAGTCTGGCAAGTCTAGTATGTTCAAAGCAAGCACTTTAAGCCACTTGTGTGAGGAAAAGAGTTTTGTTCTCAAAACAATTTCTTCTGTCACAAGGGTTTGAAATTCATAAATAGGAAGACATTTTATTTTCAGGACATAATGTACAACCATGGGAGATATTCCTGCCCATGCACTGCTTACCACAAACATAATCAACAACTTTATTTTGTCTTCTTACTCAATAAAGGCTTGGAATTTTGCCTTTTTCAGTATTTTGTTCTGAAAAAGCTCTGTGTACTCAGGGTGAGCTGTTTCTTCACAGCCTTGAAAAAAATTGAATTGAAAAATATTGAAAAAATTACAGATTTTTATAGCCAAATAAAAATGAAAAGAACAAATAGAAGAATATCCTCAAGTCAATTTATCCATTAAGTTCTTCATTGATGGGGTGTGCAAGTGAGAGAACTCTAAGCCAGAGTACTGAGGAATGACATCATACTCCATGGAATGGCCAATTGCAGATGTCAGCTGTGACTTTTAAACAGACTGTCTCTTACTCATAAAAAAGTCTACTAAACTTCTAGCTGGAAGGAAATTTTCATCAATGATGGATTTCTTTGGAAAAACTCAGATATAAAATACCTATTTTCTAGACCTTCAAAATGACATATATTTTTTAAATGCAGGCTGAAGTATCCTTGTATTTAATATTCACAAAATTTCAAAGTTATATACTATTAGTAAGTGATTTAAATTCAGGATAAATGCATATTTTCATTCCTATTAAAGTCTGTGAAGCCAATATTTAGCCCCAGGCCTGTACTTAGGCTTCTTTCATGCTGAAATTTGAAAGATTTTCTCCTAATGTTTCCAGTCCTTTGAACATGGTGAACTAAAGGTTGGAAAAGGTGCACTCTAGAAGGCTTCTCCTACAAAAATAAAGAAAGAGGAAGAGGACTAAATCTCTAAACTCTAGTGGACCAGTAAAACAGGTTAATTATAGCGTAAAATCAATCATGTATGAGAAAGTGCGATGGCAAAATGACAGGTGATTAAAAAATGATCAGTCCTCTCAAACATCACTGCAGTTCAGAGTAAGTTCCTGATAAGATATTAGTTGAGCAAGTATATGTGAAAAACTTCAATTCTTAAAAAAACCCGGAACCTAAAAAAAGCCCCCAAACAAATGAAAAAACCCCAGCATTCAAAACATACAAGCTTGTTTTATTTTTGATTATTCTATGGCTTATTATAGATGAGATCCTGATGATTGTATGCACAGGCTGGAATCTATCTTATTGACCAGCTGTGAATTCCATCATACCATGATGTCTCAGCTGCCACAAAGTGTAAGCATCCTGCAGGAGTGGGGAGAATGACAGAATTGAACACATCGCTCTTCAACAAAACAAAAAATATCCCTCAGCTCCTTTGTCTTATGATTTGACATCCATGGTGAACCTGAAATATCAAAGAAGAATCATTTGCCAGTGACACAGATGAGTGCCTAAGGCGTATTTCAGCATAGGAGAGGCTCTGACCCAGCATTTACTTTCTGGTGCCACCCCACACAAGGGATGTTTGTGTGAACTGCTGTAATAATTGTTACAGAATCAGTAAAGCATACAAACTTTTGTTGAAGAAGTAGAGAAATGTAACTAGAGAAACACCTGTGTTAAACAAGATCTAGCTTGTCCAGAGTGAAAATCTACTATTAGAAATGCACTGAAAAATTCAGTTAAGCTTGACGCAGGAAAGAGGTACTGCCGCAATACTTTCAAGATCCGAAGTGTTCTCTCTCATCTGAATCTGAATAGAGGAAATTTTTATCTCAGAACAGCAATCTAGGACCTCAAGATCATTTGCTTTGGCTAGAAATGAAAACACCGGAACTTTTTTTTTCCTGATTTTTTTTGTGTTCATGCATCATGATATACTCTCTTGGTTTGGAAAGACAGGTGTCTGCTAAGGAAGGCAGGAGCCTCCCTTGAAAATGTAAATCGCCTCCCTCTGAATTATAGTTTTGAAATAAAGGGTTTCTCAGGCAAAAATATGGGAATAGGAATAACAGTTCTTTATAAGGAAAATTACAATACACATGTATTAGTACAAAAAAACCCAAATAAACAAAAAGAAAACACTGACAGAGTCAGCATACAACCTGACACCCTGTTGGTCAGGGTGTTGGTAGCAGTCCAGTTGGCGGCAGTCCTCCTGGAGTGACAGATGTTCTGTTGAGGCAATGATCCTTTCGAAGGGTGTAGTTTTCTTCTGAAGGTCCAATAGTGGTGAGATGGGTCCAGGCTTCCTCTGGGAACCCAGTGGAAACAGTGGAAACTGCCCTGGTGTTCTGAGTCTCAGGTTTTATCCAGGTAGGAATGCTTGGCTTCTCTCCCTGGATGGAGCATCTCACAATGGGATGATGTCATTTTATCAGTCATGCAGTGAGACTCAATGGCCCATTAACAGAAGATCTCCCCTGGAGGGAGGACGGGTGGTGGAAGAGATAAAGAACACTGCTCCACCTGGTTTTAACAGCTAGTAATAGAATATATGCCTTTGGTTACATCTTGCATTGCAACCTAAGACATACCTTCATGTGATTACACATCACCAAGAAGATGAAAAAAAGCTGACTGTAATGTTCTGGACTCTCTAGACTCCTAGCTGGACTCCCAGCACCCTAGAAGAGTGAGACAAGGTGCAGGACCTTGCAGAACCTCAAGCATTACCCACTATAGTGGAAGGTTTCAAATTCTTTGACAGTTTCCTCTCTATTTATTTTAGGATATGAATGCTCTGTAATGTTCAGCATTTTCCGTATTTAATTTTCTGATTTGAAAAAACACATCAATATCACAAATATATAACTTTTCTTCAGTGAGCTTTAGATTCTGTGGAAATTCTTTCCCTCTGGTGATGGAATCACACATTGTTATCGTCTGCCATTTCAGAAACAGGAAAAAAATATCTGAACATAACTTTTGAGTATCATCTTAAATTCAGAGAAGTTACATCAACATAATCTTAATATTATAACTATTATTATTATTATTATCCAAAGCAACACAAAAAATATCCTGCTGACCATATAGGAAAGCAGAATGGCCTCAGGAACAGTAAGCTCTCTGTTTTTTTCACAGGGGAAGGGCCTTGCAGTTCTGTCAACATCACTCTTGTCTGTATTCCAAAAATCAGACAGAAAAGTTTTTGGATATCCAGCTTGAATGTTCTGATGGTTCACCACACCACAAGTCCAAACTTTTTTCAATGCAAGCTTTCAATGCCAGTACATTCTCACATTCTGTTTCTACCTTTTGATCCACGATTATATAAGTTTGTCGTATTATATTAGAAAAAGTAGAGATCTGCCCTATATATCTCATTATATCCACATCTTTATTACCAGTATCTTTTAAACTTTTTCCAAGACACAGCTGAAATATGTGCCTTCTGCTCACATGAAGAAATGTACAACCTGAGTAAGAAACCTGCCAAACTGTTTTTTTATATTGTATTTGTCAGGACATCACTCAGCAACTCATCTTTGATCAGATTCCACAACTGTCAGTGGCTGACAGAAATTGCTTTATCACTAGTCTCTAGAAAGAGGAAGTGAATTCTCCTAATCTAAGTAGCCTGATAAGCATTTTCTTCCTGGTTTCCCCCCTACAGTTTAGTCTGATCAGAATCTGCTTTTAAAAGCTATCTCCTAATTGCAAAAGGAAGTTTTGTAGTTTTTTAGTGGGACATCAGAGCGCTTCCAGTGCATCAGAGAACCATGAACCTTAGAAGAACCTGAAAAGAGTTATTTTGGGTAACGATGCTGGTTTGGGTCCAATTCTAATTCTCCATATATCCTTTCTTTCTCCTCACCACAACCTCACAGGGAGTCACTGTGGACCTGGCAAGAGATAAAAACAGGAGACTTTTGCTGGAATAATTTTAGATGTGTAACTCTTTGACAGAGAAAACAATTGTTTGTGCATGCGGGGAATGTGGGGGAGAGCACAGGGGGAGCGGGAAACAAATAAACTCTCTGATTTCCTAGCTAAACCTGAAGAAGAAACCTGGTCTGGAAATCTAGAGAATAATTTTATTCTTGGGGCTTTTTAGTGCCTTTGATTGACAGTAATTAGAGACCATAATACAGGAGGAAAATGACAGAATTTTCTTGGCTGTAGTTGGGAAGCATTGATTCTTAGCAGACTTAATCCTTACCCTTCATAACCTATGTATCCCTATATATATATGTAAAATATAAAAACACATAAGCTATATGTAGATTCCCTGTGTGAATTGCAGAACTCAATATTTAATAGATCCAACCTCTCATCTACCTTCCTCTGAATACTTCTGAATATTTACAAACTTCTCTATGATTTACTCTCAATCTTCCAATCTGCTAACACCTTAATTAAAAATATTCTCATTAAAATCCATCGATCAATAATTTAAATTAAAATCTAGCCATAAAATCTAGATAGACTGTGTGTTTTGCAAGAAATAGTACCAGAAAATCCAGAGCTCTTTGAAAGTCTCATGAAAGCTATGATTTCAGCTACAATTTAGGACTTCATCTTCAAATTCTACTAGTTATTGAGCTTCTTAATAAAATCCTGAGTTTTCAACTATAAGGAGGGTTCATGCTTTTTTAGCCAATACAACATTATGCTAAACTGTTTCTCACTTAGGGTAGGACTTTGTGATGTGTGCTACCCCATGGCGGCATCTGGCTTCTTGGCAGGTTTCATAGACGACTGTCAATGTTCAACTAACATGTCAGTCAGATGGTAAGGCGGCTGCTGATGGGCTGTGCCTGTATCACTTCCCCAGATGTCTTCCTTTTTAAAATTCCCATTAATTCATTCAAATCTGTGCATCTCTTTGCAAACAAATTAACATGTACTTTCATGAAATGAGGAGAGATGTGTTTTTTCTATAATTGACTGTTCTGTACCCTTTTGGTTGAAATGTCATGAAGTTATCCTTGTGCTATCTTTTACTTCAGTTAAGATAGATTCGCCTTTGTGATACATCAGTTTCAGTTGCTCTCTTATAATTTTTTGAGGTTAATTTTTTTCCTAGGTGTTTGTATCAGGTATTCTTTGTGTCTAGAAGCTGTAAGATGTTTGACCTAGCCCCTTTGAAACTGCAATGAAAGCGGAAAAAAAATAACTTTGGGCATTTCATCTTGTTTGTTCTCCAGAGGCAGAATATCATTAGTCATCCATCTATTTGATGTTGAATTGTATGTCAGCGACTGAGATATTTGTCTGTCTGTGACAAAACTTAATACTGTCATTGAAGCATTGTTTTCCAATTTCCTCAAGGCAGTCACATTTTCTGCACTGAGTGATCTTTAGACTACATCACTAATATTCTTTTTTTCTTTAATATGACGTGAATCTGTTAAACTAGAATACAGTTTTCATCCCCACATATTTAGACTGTTAGATAAAATGTTGAAAAATTGTGTGACCTTCCTTTTTACACACCATGTGGAAATCACCACAGGAACAGATAGATGAATGAAAGAAAGAAAACAGTGCTGGACAATTGCCTTTCAAAAATCTGTACCTGAGGTCAGTCATTAGCTTTGCCAACTATGTAGCCAAGCAGCAAGAGGTGTGAACCAGCAGAGATGCAAACATAGTGACCTTTAGACGGTGCACTAGACAGCAGGATTTAGTTCATTTGTCTTGATTCTCTTTGAAAAAGGAATGGTGAAAAGGCACCAAAGAAGCATCTCCAAATGAAGTGCCAAGAAATTTACTCCCTGCTTGTTTTAGCCAGAAAGAATTATTTTTAGTAAATCCTTTCTTATTTCTGGAAATCCATTTACAATAACACACCAAATAACCACAACAAAAATCTTGTTTTCCATCCCCCAGAGCAAAACTTGTTTCTTGACACTTACATGGATCTTTAATGCCAGTTCATAATGGTTGCCAGGTTGATGGAGCGCTGAAATTTGAGACACAAAAATGTATTGTATTATCTCAATATGTTGAATGCCATGAAACCTTCAGGGAGGGGAAATAGCTACCCAAAAGAATTGGCTAGAATACTGACAAATCCTATTGGTAAAACTAATTAGTCTAATAATGCCCTACTTGGCTAAAGAAAAAGAAAAATAGCTCTCTGACAATAATGGAACTGGTTGCCTGGGAGAAATACTATGCCTTACTCTCCTGTTTAGAAGTAGAATCAAACAGCTCTGAGTTGAGTACTGAAATTCCCAAACTGTGAATTACACTTGCAAAGGAAGATTTCTGGCTATATTTCTTTGCTAACATATATCCAGAAACATTTAGAATCGAGAGTTAACTTGACATTCTGCTACAGATTTTAAATGCAATGCAAACAGCTGCCAATTTTTTTCTTTCTGAATTATTGTGGTTGGTTGGTTGTTTTGGGTTTTTTTCCTTGTCATCTGGTGGCGGGGGGAAAAGGCATGGGGGTGGGATTGGTGTCTTTGTTTTTTTGATTGCTTTTTGTTTAAGAACAATTGGTTAGGAAAGCATTTAGCTACGCCTTGATCCACAGAATTTTTTAGCCCTATTTACAATTAGAATGTAATTTCTCAGTTATAGGATTCTGATACTCTTTACATTCATAAAGATAGGTTACCTAACAGTTTTCATACTCACATCACAGGATAGTTACTAATTGTTTGCAAGTTTTGAAAAGGTTCACAAAACCAGGCTTTCTTAAAGAAAATTGTAAAAATCAGTTATTTGGCTCTCTTTTAAGTTTTAGCTTTCACCTATCTGTCTTTTTCAAACATTTCCAGTAATCTTTCTAATAAAGATCTGAGAAAGACCAGAGTGTTGCCATTAACTTTTCTTACTTTCACCACAAAATGTAAAACAGAAATTGATTTGGGGCAGGTGCTCTCTTTTACTCATAGCTATCAGGAAATCTGATGTTAAAGTTTTATTATACCAGAATTATAAAAAAGCATTTCTCCCAAATTCCATAAATATGCAAATCACTAATAACTCAGCTGTTTTGTTTGAAAAGTATAGAAGCGTTAAATACTGCTGTACTTTGCAAAGAAGTAACTTAGGTATTTAACAAGATAATATTTGCTTTGGGAGGAGGAATAGCTAAACATTTCTTTTAACTGAAAGGAAAACATAATTCTGCCTTTGATTCATATGTTGAATAGAGATTAATTGATGGGTTTTTAACTAAATCCTCATATTATCCTCGACCTATATACTTACAAAATTAAAACTTACATTTATTCACAATAATTATTTAAGAATATATTGAATGTATTGGGGTTTACCTACTAAGTCAACATATACGCAGGTGTATTTGTGAGATTACTAACATATGATAATTCTGGATACTGTTTTTTACATCGGAGTGTTCAGTTCTAGACTGAGTTCTGTTCTCTTCTGCTTCCTTAAAGACATCATGAGAGTTACGTCCTGAGCCACACTCTTTCACTCCTTTCCCCAATTCCAACAGATTTAGAACTCTCAGGCCCAGGGAAGTTTGGTCTTCTAAAGTTTTGTTTGTTTACCCATTTGTGTGGTTATGGAAGATTGCATGGAAAGGAGTTATTTCTCATACTGTAATATTAAGAAAAAATTCTGTGTTACCACTGTTCACTAAGTTTGGCAGGAAAAAAAATCTAGTGAAGTTGGACCATAAAAATATTCTTATGACTGTCAATTCTACAATTTCTTTCTCCTCAGTTTTTTACACCATAATTTCATAAACCCTTCAGTTTCACAAGATGCTAGAATTTCCTTTTTCAGAACAAATCAAAACACCCTGAGTCTTCACTGTTGGTTAGCTTTATTTTGTGTTCACCAAAGACAAAATCCTTTTTATAAGGTTAGTTTTCCCCTCCACACACACTAATAAGTAACTAATCTGTGACTATCTTGCTAAAAATACTCTTTTGATGTTTCTTCTGTTTGGGAAAGATGTTCAAGTTGAAATACCAATATATTAATTAAAAAAAAAAATCTTAGAATCATAAAATCATAGAGCAGTTTAGGTTCAAAAGGACCTTAAAAATCATCTAATTCCAACATCTTCCACTACACCAGGTTGCTCAGAGCTCCATCCAATCTAGCTTTGAACACTTCTATAGATTGGACATCGATAACTTCTCTCGGCAACCTGTGCCAGCATAAATTGGTTCAAATTGCTTTCTGATTCAAGAGGTATTCAACTAGATGTTTCCCTTACTGTAAACTCTTTTCAGTTTCTAAGTCCTTAGATTTTTCGTACGTTTCACTTGAGCTACCCATCCAGATGATAATATCGATAAATTACTGGCAGTATATATTTAGGGGGAAAAAAAGACAAGATAACATACATGACATGAGATTCCTCTGATGCATTCTTCTTTCAATCACTGAATTAGGGAAACCTTGACATGGCAGAAGCAATGTGCTTGACAGGTGCCATTAAGCACCTATTTCAGAAATGGATCTAATCTCTGTTTTACCACTCTTATTTTTTTGATATTCTCATTTGTACCAGTGTAACAAAGTAGCATTGTTTTCTATGTTCAATTACTCTTTCCATTAAAAAAGCATGTCATCTATGTACCCTACTAATGTACTTTGGGAGTTTTTTTGAAACAGAAAAATAACATTACCAATTCATCATCTATTAAAATTAATTAAATTTTTAGATCTATAGATACTCTATCCTATGTCCTCTCAGAGTTCTGTCTCCTACACTTAAGTAGTCTGTGGACACATATGTACTGTTATGGTAATAACAAAGAGAAAACATTTATGCTACTACAGTTCACCTAATAGGTCAGCATGGAAATACAAGTTACATTAAAGAATACTTTAGATGTAGTTCTTAACTATTTATACAAACAAGTCTTTTCATATTGTAAATGAAAATTAATGATACATGAATATTAATATGCTGTTGCTTTGTCAGACAAGATTGCAAATTGCTGACATTTCCATGTTGAAAAGTTTGTCTAAAATGTCTACATTTCAAGGGCAATATAATTTTAAAAGTACTTGAAAAATAAGGGAGGTCAGAGATTCTTCTATTAGTAAAAAAATACATTTAAAAATTATATAAAATAGCTGCTGGAAAAACATTTTTGCTGAGCTCTTTTCTGCTAAAAATAGTTTCCTGTAAGTCCAAAGGTTTCATAGAAATAATGAAATTTATCTATATTAGAAAAGTCGTTATTTACATTGATCTAATAAAAAAATAGCAATATTACCTTTATATGCATAAATAATACTTAATGATTATAGCAAAACATTAATAAAATACTCAAATAAAAGCATGCCATCAAAATATTTCAATATTATCTAAGTTAGTATTTTCTAAGTTTAAACTGAAAATTCACTGATTCTTTTGAGAAAGAAATTTGGAAACCATGGAATAAGTAATGTCATGAGAGATAGTTTAACTTAATTCTGAGTGTTTCCCCAAAATTTGCAAATTCTCAGTAAGTGTAAGCCACAGCTGAGAATACTTTACTTTAAAATCATCATGTTTACCAGAAGAGAAGAATGTAGATGGAAAGGCAAATTGCTTTACACACTATTGCAATCTCATTGAGAGGGAGAGGAAGTGTGTCAGCATCAACAGCCCTTTTCCATTTCCAGGTGGAATTGTAAGTCTGAAAAATTTTAGTACAGATGATACCAAGAAATCACCATTTAACTTCTTTCTATTAACAAGCAGCTTTATTAATCTTATTAATCTTATTCCTCATTGAGGTTCTTCAATGAGGAAAAAAAACCCCTGTACCTCTAAATGTATTATACTTGCCAGTTGTCAGGAAATGAAAAAATGGAAAGGGAAAAGAATTCAAGATCAGTATGATACTTAAAAGCAAAGCTCTATAGTTTTTCTATGAATATTGTGTATTAGTGTCAGGTTTCATACTATTAAAATAGCTGTTTAGGAAAACACCTCTGCAAAAGCCTGTAATCAGCTATTACTCTGCACTACATTACAGTTATTGCAAAATTGGTTCCGACAACATATACTGCTGCTTAAAAATACTCTCTCCATGTAACATAAACTGAAATATTTCTCCTTATCACATATCCAATGAAATATTTAAGATCTTTTTTAATCAAAGCTGTAATTTCCTGAGTTATATCATACTAAGTGATTAAACTCTGTAAATGAAAAGATAGATGCTAATCAGTGGTTCATTTTGAGTGGAGAAAGGGGAGATATGATGTTTCGTTCAGGTACAACCACATTTTCTATGTCATAACCATCTGCAAAAGAGCATTTATATAAGCACATTTTACAGTGAGCTCTAACATCCACAGGGCAAAGCTTTGGCATCACAACAGGATTTACCCTGTCTCTATCAAGGACAACACACTCACAGAGCAAACAACGGTAACCCAGGGATTCCAACTGCAAGAGGAAATACAGGTTGCTATGTAACAATTCATGCAGATTTTGCAGCAGCAGATGGACATTTTGAAAGCAATTGATGCCCATTTGGCTCTTGTACCTTGCATTACCAGAAGTTAAAGTTTTAAAGCAAACCAGCCACAAAATGCTTTGCACCTGTAGAACATGAGTCTGAACATATCTGATCCTTCTCTCTCATATTTAGGATACCAGCTAAAATAATTTACATTCCTACTTCCTCAGAAGTCAAAGCCCCAAAACACAGCAGAAATGACTTTCATCTCTTCCCTCCATCATTAAGAATAATTTCAATTTTCTGAGGTAGAGTCCATTTGTGAGACACGCACAAGTGGACCCTTACAGCTTGTAAAGGCCATTTTGAAATCCATGGCTCATGCTATTGCTTTTAAAGTCCATTTCACTGCTTTCACAGAGGGGTAAATTAGTAAGCTTCCTGATCTTAGCATGATCAAAAATGGGAAAACACAGGAAAATTGAAAACAGAAAAGAGATGCAGACATAGTAGTCAAAACTATTTGTAACCTGCCTTTAAATAACTAGATAGATGTGAATTTGGCAACAACAATTACAAAATTCTTGTGTTCAGTTTCTTGGTTATGTACTTTTAAGTCTCTCTGACATTCAACATCAACTGAAGTTACTTTCCTTGCTGTAGTTTGACAAATGCAGGAAAGCTAATTTTTAGATTCAAAAAACATATGGCTTTGAAAAGAAAAAAAATAGTCGTTCTTCTTTGTGAAGAAAGAAGCAGGAATAAGAAGAGAGAGGTATAGCATTCATTTTCTTTGGAATCATAGAGTGGCATAGTTACCTTCCTTGTGAATGATCTCTGATCTGCCAAGCTTGAGGTGTCAGCATCATGGAGCAGGCTCCAAATATATGCAGCTATATGCACAACACTAGATATGTTACATCTGTATAATAAGAGATTTTTTTGTTCTGGGAGGCTGGGCAGAGGACAATGATTTTGTTGATATTACTAGTAATAGTCTCTTAGTAACAGTAGTGCATTTTTTTTCTCATAATAACACACAATTTGAAAAATTCTATTCAATAACAGATACCTTCCTGAACATCTCCCTTGTGATGGTTGACTAAGCCATGCTAGCAGCAGTCATAACACACTATGCAATATCATTTCCTTTCAAGTGCTTTAATTTCGTAACACTGGCAGACCCAGCATACACAGGCTTTTAAAGTTCCCTTTCTCTCAAATCATCTGTTGTTACTACCTTTCAGCTTGTGTGCTCCTGTAATCACTACTTGAAGCGAATATGAACATTTATTTTAATTCATTTGTAACCCCATATTACTACTCTGATGGCCAAAATACACTTTCTTATTGGCTTAAACTTCAGCTGAGTTCGTACAGCAGAGTACTCAGAATGAGCAAAACTTCCAGGTGCTAGCAGGATAACAACCATGCTAAAAATGAACCACTAACTCAAACACTGATTGGGAAATGACCCCAGCAATTGATGAGCAATTGCAAACCACACTGGTGTTCTTGTAAGCTCCATCAGGGAGCATGATAGTCCTTGATTATCCATTGTTTTGGGGAACTTACTAACTCTTGCTGTTTTTCTTGTTCAATTTCATTCACAGAATTGTGCAAGATTGGCCCCATCTGCCAAAATAGACGGATTCACTTGAAAGCATAACTCCAAGTAATATTTCAGAAAGACATGAAGATATTTTGCCACCACTGTGAAGTTCCCAGAAGCCATGTAGAAAAAAGTAGCATAGTGAGTCAGTGTTCTACAGTTCTTGAATGAGGACTAGCCAGCTTAACTCTCAAATGGGGGGAGAATCAGAGAAGTAGAAGTGAGAAAACTCTTGAGTTGAAATAAAGAGAATATAACAGATAAAGTGAAAGTCTTGGTACACAAGCCATGTAAAAAACATTCACTGCTTCCCATGAATATGCAGGTGTTCACCTATTCCTGGGAAAGCAGGGTTCAATCATACCTAACAGTGACTTGGGAATACGAACTATCACACCAAACATTCCCCTTATCCTTCTGCTCTTTTCAGCTTTACATGGTAAGCATGATTCCATATGGTCTCAAATATCCCTGTGGTCAGTGTCAGATGTCCTGGCTGTGTTCCCTCACAACTCCTGGCATACCCCAAACCTGCTTACCAGTGGGGTGAGGGGGAGAAAAGCCCTGGGCTCAGTGCA
Organism: Sinosuthora webbiana; assembly: GCA_013397395.1. Lineage (NCBI taxonomy): Eukaryota > Metazoa > Chordata > Aves > Passeriformes > Sylviidae > Sinosuthora > Sinosuthora webbiana. The sequence continues at coordinate 35,876 of VXBN01007038.1, forward strand.
AGCCCTGCTCAGTGATAACTAAAATATCCATAAGTTAACATGGTTTTCAGCACAAATTCAAACCACAGCCCCATACCAGGTACCACGAGGAAAATTAACTATATCCCAGCCAAACCCAGCACATTATCCACCCTTCATTCTACAGTTTTACATCCTATTCAAGTAGCAGACTATCCAATACATCCTCCCTAATGACCCCGTCCCTCCTCCCCATCATTTGATGAAATGCATGTATCCCACTTTAACTTTTCAAATTACGTCACCATGTCAGACCCCAACTAAAGCAAGGAACTCGCTTTCCCAAGGAACTCAGACACAGGACAATTCATTCTGGAAATTAATCAAAATAAAAAGTTTGTGTAAGCCCCCACAAGTAGATAATGTATGCAAGAGCTGAAAACCAGTATTTTAAAGAACACTACAAGATAACAGGTTATGCTAGAATTTCCTAGGTACAATCTTTATGTCTAGAAAGTATATGAACTGAATTATAGAGTCACATTTACATTTAATAATACAAGAAAATGCTCAATTTATCAATATAAAAAGCTAAAAATTGCAGCTATGGTCCTTCGACTGATGTCAAAAAGCTATATACCAGTATCACATGGCATAATTTGTTTTGGTTGGTAGAAAGAATTGGACTTTGAACCCGCTGGAGGTGAACGTATAGGAGAGGCGGCAAGTCGTGCATCCAGGAAGGAGGAACAAGAAGAAGCCCTTGCAGCACTAGAGGCTGGGGAAGAGGCAGCTGTAAAAGCAGCTAACTCTGGAGGCAAGGGGGACCTATTGGGAGGTGCCAAAGAGCCCTAGAGGCCCAGGCAGCTGAGTGCATGCAGGGCTTCAAGAGGCAAAGCCTTGGCAGCACGTGAGGGAGGTGACCTTGGTCTCGGGTGTGTCCTGCGCTGGGCTCCCACGTGCAAATGCAGCATTGCCCGTTCTGGTGGGAAGTGCCGGCCCCAGCGCCCACCCCGTGCCCCACCTGTGCCCAGGCTGGGCTCCGTTGGCTTTGTTGGTCAGTGGGACTTAGCGTCCTTTGAGAAGCAACACGAGCAGCCCAGAGCTGTCTGGTGTGCAACACAAAACAGCCCAAGAAAGTGAATTTCTGAGCAAGCGCCAGCGTCGTTCAACCCTGCCACCCTGCTTGGTGTCTTTGCCAAGGGCGAATGGCCCACAGCTTTGCAGAAGACCAGAATCCTCCTGTGTCAGGCAGGATGGACCAGGCCACAAGCTGCTTCTGCTCCAGGTAGGTTCCCCCACAGTCTGGGGACACATGGCCATGGCTGGTGCAGCAGAAGGGGCCTCCTTTCTCAGGGCCGCCGCTCTCTGCTCTGTGGGAAGGTTCTCAGCAACAACAAGGCGGTGCTGAGTGGGTCATGGCTCTGAGCCACAGCCCAAAGACCAGGAAGAGGCACCTTCTCCTCCTTCAGGAGGAACTGGTGGTGGCCAAGCTTCAGAAAGAGCCTGTATGTCCAGCTGCCTTTTCCCCGTCCCTATCCCTGGGGACATGGCAGGCCAGCTGGTGCTGCTGCTGATCGTCATCCTCAAGGTGAGCCCTCCTGACCTGCCACTGCAAAGGGTCCTGCCTGAGCCACCATGGTCCAAGGCTCACCAGCAGCCCTTGGCCTCACAGGACTTCCTGAGAAGCATCCCTGCCAAGCTCCTCATCACAGACCTCTACAAGGACTGGATGGCAGTTATGCAGATGGCCAGCAGGGAGTCCAAGATCTCTCAGCTGAAAGTGTAAATGTGGGCAGCAGCTTGCAGCTCTGCAGCAGGCACTGCTGGGAGCCTGGCACTCAGCTGAAAGGGGACACTCCTGAAGAGGCTGTGTTCTTGGGCAGCTTCCTCTTGCCAGCTGGCAATCCCATTGTGGGACAATCCACAGGGAGCCTGCCTTTGCATGGGCTTGGGGCAAATCCAGAGCTGGGCAGCAGTGCTGCACTTCCTTCCTGTGGGAGCCCTGACTGAAGGCTGAGAGCACCCACAAAGCTGCACATCAGAGCTGCTGGCTGCCCCCTGCCTGGGGCCAGCTCTGGGACAGCCATGGGCAATGTGGGCTTGCTGATGAATGGTGCCTTTCTGTTCCCTCAGGGTGGCCTGCTGAAGTTGTCTACTGCCAGACAACTGCTCCTCCTGGAGCAGCTGCTGGCACTGCTGCAGCACATCAGACAGCATGCATCCACCAGCCACATGACCTGGGGAAACCTGGCCATCTGCCTGGAGCCAAACCTGCTGAGCCCACCACAGGAGGAGCACCTGGAGCTCCAGGCCATGCTGGCCAAAAATGACAAGGTAACAGCATCTTCAGCAGCCAGCTGCAGCCCTGCTGGCTGCTGGCTGCCCGTTGCCTGTGCCTTGCCTGACAGCCTCCTGACTCGAGCCAAGGCCGCTGCAAGAGCTGCCTGTAAGAGCTGCCCCCCAGCCAGCATTACCTTTTTGCGCAGAGACAGGGCTCAGTGGTGATGGTAAGGGCTGCTTGGTATGCTCTCAGGCCCCCGGGCTGAGAGCAAGGCTTTTCTGTGCACAGGTGAAGGTGCTGGTCGACTTCATACTAGAGAATGCCGACAACATCTTTGGGGAGGAGACTGCTGGCCTGGAGGAGTCACCAGCATCCACAGAGATATGCACACGTGGGTGCAGGAAGGTAGGCTTGTCCCACCTGGGACACGGGCTCTCAGAAACGTGCACATCAAGATGAAAAATAGTGTAGGGATTAATAGCGAGGTGACCCTAAAATAAACGGGGAGTTTGGGCGAGAGCAAAAAAGCAGATCTGATCAATATGATCAATGCTACGTTCTCCATTTATTCTGTGTAAAATGGAAGGTTTTATACAGTTCTCTATAGCTTACATTTACAGGTGGATTCTCATTGGCATACAGCACAGGAAAGAATGTAAACACTCATTGTTTAATAAACTCTTAAGGCAGCTACTGTGTCCACACCAATTACTGTACTTGCTAACTACTATAAAAACCTCTGACCCTTGCTAACACCTTAAGTTATAATTCCAACTGTGCCACACTCTTGGCACTGAGTTTCTACCTGCGCCACTAACTCCTACAGGCCTCAGGATGAGGCCCAGTCTGGGTGATTCAACTACTGTCTATATCTGCTACAGGGATTCCCTGTGGGTTTTGTTTTCTGTGTTCTTGTCCTCCAAGACGTCACTCAGCTGCACATGCTTTTTCCTTCTAGAGCTGCGCTGGGAAAACCAAAGTGGCCCTGCAGGCAGAGCAGACGAGGAGCCACAGGCAAAATAGCTGTCTCCATGCATCTCCCTTGCTTCCAGACATCCATCAAGAAGATAACATAGAGGCCACAGTGCTGGAGGCTGCCTGCTGCCTGCCTTTCTCTTCACGCTGCCCTAAGTCAGCCCAAGGTGCCAGCAAGGGCTGCCGAGGGCTGCTGCTGGCCAGGGCTTGGCAAGAGCTCCTCTGCAGCCCTTGGCTTCCAACACAGCCATGTGGTGTACCTCTGCAGGAGGAGTGCTCTGTACAGGAGGAAGTGGCCAAGGGAGAGGCTGTGAAGATGGGACAGCTGCAATATCTCTCCCTCCACTTCTTGGTGTAGCTGTCTTTTGAGCTGCACTTTTGAGATAACATTTCAATGTTGAGGCCTCTTTCAAAAGTTCTAGCTCAAGGGCTAAAGAAGTAGGTCTTGCTATTGGGATAGGGAGCTGCTGCTTTTTCCCCTCTTCCCCCACTCTGCTGCCCCTGTGCCTTCTTGCCTTGTGTGCCGTGCCACCCAGTCCCCTCTGGCCGGGCTGGGATGGGGGCTGGCAGCAGGCCGGGGTGAGCCGCACTCTGAGCCCCAGGTCTCGGCTGCCCAGACCTGATGGGAGCGGCGGGAAGTGCCGGTGGCTCCAGGCACTGTCTCCCTCAGGGGCCGCGGGGCTCAAGGCACCGGGGCTGCCACAGGAGAATGATAAATATTGTAAGATTAATTCGTTTTTCTTTTTTTGGTGAAAAAAAAAAAAAAAATTGGAAAAAAAAATTCTTTTTTATAACATGGTATAAAACCTATATAACTGTAGTCTGAGAGTTAGTTTGTATGTTACTGTATAATGTTCTTAAGCCTAAGGAATGCAGGGTTCCGGGAAGACATTCCT
>VXBN01007038.1:40013-80726 GCA_013397395.1 Sinosuthora webbiana
TGTGAGTGTGCTGAGGCTATGGCTGGGCTGAGGGCATGCTGCAAGTGACTCAGTGCTCCCTTTGCTTCCTTTAGATCTCCGTCTGCTCGATGTTTCCAGAAGGGCTGCTCTGCACGGAACCAAGCCATCAAGGGGGAGTAGGGGGAGGTGAACCAGCCTCGTTCTCTCTGTATCTTGTCCTACCCCAATATGTACTGGGTTACCATTGTGCCTGTATATAGTTATGTCTCTGTCTCCAGTTTTACCTCAGTATGTATGGAGCAGTACAGCTATTAACAGTTCTATGTCTTTAGTTACAGGGGGATGGAGGTGTTAATGGGTACTTTGGTATTTGTGTAGTTCTTTAGCAGTTTGTGCTGAATATAGCCATTTTTATACAGATGTCATTATATTTACACGCCACAGATTGTTATGTTCATCTCAGAATGAATTTCTATGCAAACATGCATCTCATTGTACAGTTTTGTTCATGCTCTCTGGGTATTTAGTGCAACTGATGTTTGTCTCTGTCTATCCAAACTTGTATCTGTATAGGCGTCACTTCATAAGCTGTCAGATGGTGTGAACTGCAAATGACAGTTGTATCTTTCCAAATAGCAGAGATGTAACAATCTGTAGTAAGCTTGTAACAGAAGTTGTTAATTGTATGTAAGAAACAATGCTAGAACAAGCTGTAATACATTTCCTTTTTGAACTCAACTTGCCTTTGGTGCACTTCTCTCTGGGCAGCGCCACTGGAGCAAGGTACAATCAGTGAACCTTTGGAACTGAAATGGGTGTTGGTTTGTGTCACTGGGAGCAAGTAGCAGATGCCTGCCTTAGGATCCAGGAGGGTTTTGGCAAGAAGTGCTAATGGAGGCTGGAGGAAAACAGGCAGGTGTGCCCAGCTGATCCCCTGGTTGTGTAAAGGCAGGCCAAGAAACTGTAGAAGGGTTTGTGCAAGCAGTGGAGCCACACGTTTGGGGAGAGGGCACTGCAAGGGCCTGCTAAGGAAAGCTCCAATTGCTATTGGGAAAGTGGGCAAAGGAAAGAAAGCCCCAGTCCAAGAGGCCATCTCCCTTCTTTTGGGACAGTCCAACCCAAACCTGTCCATGCTTCTAGGCCTATCTTGTGTCCTGTTTTTTGGGACTGAGCATGTGTAAACCACCTGCCCATCAAGAGCCACCCCTGAGTTTTACCCTTGGCTTCCAACCTCCCACTACCAGTGCAAGCACCATGAATGCAGCCAGTGTGCTGCCTAAGGATGTTGGCTAGGGACCCTCCAGCAGCCAAGGCCACAGTTCAGCTCCATCTGATGGACATTCCCAGCAGTCTGAAGAGATGGGACATCCTAATGTACACTGGGACCCTTTGGACAGCATTGACTCAGGCTTAGGAGCATGCAAAGGAGCAGCACTGTATGGATTGTGGCCAAAAGTGCTGTGGCTTTCCCCCAAGCTGGGAAGGCCGTGGGGACAGGTTGTCTAGGAACAAGGCACAGGCCTGCCCATCCTGTGCTGTTCTCTGTGTGCTGTTACCAGTGAGTGATGCAGGGGATGGGCTGAGCATCCCCTCGGACAGGGGGCAGAGGGCACACAACTGGTGTGGGAGGTTTGTGGGTGGGAGGATTGTGCTGCTGAAAGGCAAAGGGACCTTGAGGGGCTGGAGAAGGGAGCTGGCACTCTATTCATAGGGTATAAATTTCATTTTGGTTAAAAACATTTTTCTCACTCTATATTTACAGCAGTATTTAATTGATCATTAATAACAATTATGATTGCCCTTAATTTTCCTATGATTTTTCTTTTAAATTGACTCTTATTTTTTGAATACTATTGATATGCTTTGCATCACTGCTTTTTAATCTACTACAAGTACACAGACATTTTCAGTGTCTTTTCAGATTTTAGTAGTTTTATTATATCCACATAGATGCCTCCTCTGGAGAAGATTTTAAATATATGTTTAAATGAAAATATATTTTGGCAAGTTGTCCTTGACATCCCAGGAAATCTTGATAAACATTGTTATCCAGAGATAAGGAGAGAGAGGAGAAACTGTCATTTACAACTCCATGTAATCCCAGTGGGAAACTACCTGCAAAAAGAAGATGCATTCTCTTTAAATTCTTAACCTTGTTAATCAAAACCCATTGACATACTTATGCTTAATTTAACATGAGGTATTTGGTTAAATAATTAAAAGCAGATATTGAAATTATTAATTAGACACCAAACTGATAAAAAATTGTTTTCACTGACAAAGGTTTACTTAAAGGTCAGGAACATAATTAGTGTTCTCCTCTATCCTTTGAGTTTCAGGGAGTGATAATGGAAGATTCTAAAGGACACAGCAAATCAATATCTGTCTCTCTGAGTTGTGTCACCAGTAAATTTTTTGAGTTTTGGTCACTGTTGATCTACAGGACATCAGTCCTGCTCACAACAGATAGAGTACGCCAAGGACAAAGGATCTTTGCACAGGAGTTAGGATTCATTAACAGAATTTTTAACCATATGTGAAGGGGAAAGGTATGAAACCAGGCTCTCTAAGATAAGCCTGAAGGCAGCACACCAGTGGATGGTGTGGAGTCCTTCAGTCTTCTTCATGATGTGCTGTGTACAGTGGGGCACATTTAAAAACTGTAAGAGGAAACAGAATTTTTTTTCCCTAGTCCCATAACTATGAGACCATTGTCATAAGCAAAACCTGAGTTTTATTGACATGAGAGATGGTTGCAGGCTCTTCAGGAGGGATGGGTGGGGCTGGTGAGGTGGCAGGGTGGAGCTATGTGTCAGGAAGGGATGGGATTGTATGACACTTGCAGTTGGCAGTAAAACACCCAAGAGCCTCTGGGTAGACATGAAGGTGAAAGAAAATAAACACATATTTTTGTGGGGACCATGCTGTCAACAATCCATCCAGGATTATGAATTGATGCATTTTCCCACAAGGAATTAAGGAGTATATCAAAACCACCTGCACTTCTCTCTATGAGTGATTTCAGCTTCTCAGGCATCAACTAAGAACACCATACCACTGACAAAAACAAGTCCAGCAAATTTCTGAAACATGTTGAAGATAACTTTTTGGAGCAGATACTAAAGGAAACAGCTAGGACAGGTTTGTTGTTCCCATGTTTGTTGCTTGCAAACATAGAGGGCAAAAGTATAAGTTGGTGGCTGTCTTGGTCATAGTGACCATAAAATATTTAAGTTTCAAATTTTTGGCTCTAGGAGGAAAACCTCCAGCAAAACTTTGGCCCTTGATATGAAATGAGCAGACCCTGGGCTGCTTAAGGATCTACTTTTAAAGGTGCCCATGGAATCTGCTTTTGAAGTTGCTGGATGGAGATTGGTTATAAGCAGGGGTCTGTGCTAGGACCAGTACTGTTTAATAACTGCTTTAATGACATAAATAGTGGGATCCAGTGCAGCTGCAAGAATTTTGCAGATGACAGGAAGCTGAGTGACAAGCACCAGAACTGGGCCCACAGAAAATTCCTGAGTTGCATCAAAGCCAAGTGCAAGGCCATGCATCTCAGTTTACAATTTCCTCAGTAGGGTAAGTGGCTGAGGAGGTACTGATCTCCTCTCTCAGGTGACCAGCAGTAGGGCACAAGGAAATGGAATGAAGCTGGAATGGGATGTTCAGACTGGGCATTAGAAAGAATTCTTCACAGACAAGGCTCCCCAGTGAAGGGGGTACAGCACAAAACTTGTCAGAGTTCAATCCGGATGATGCTTTTAGTAATAAGGTTGATATTTTGACAGTCTTGTGAGGAAGGAGTGGGATTCGATAATCCTTGTGCATCCCTTCCATCTTGAGATATTCTACGATTCTGTGATATTGTGTACTTTTACAAACATGAAAATAGTCTAAATAGAGACATGTTTGCAGCACAATCTTATAACATTAATGTTAATGTGAGTTATGCTGCTAATGCCAGGAGAACAAGGCTGAAGACCAATCTTATAAAAGTCATGAATAGTTCATTAACTGCTGATAGCAGAATTTCAGAAATATTTTACCCTCTGTTCACATAAATTCATGTCTCACAATGATGGGTTATGAAGACCTATGTATTTACCTTGAAACACAGCATAGGTAATAAAAATTTGATCAACTATTCTAAATGTTTGTTGGGGTTTTTTTGAATGCAGATGTAGTTCTGGTCATCTCATAGTAAAAAAAAATAATTAAACACAACAGTAAAAGATACGGCTCAAAAGGGAAAATTAGAATAATGGAGGCTTCTGATTAGAAAGAGACACAATGAGATTGGAATTATCTATGTAAAGAATCAGAAGACACAATAAAAGAATGAATATAAGCAAAGTGTGGAAATTATAGATTATACATAGATGTCACCATACCTGAGATACAATAAAATTAAATTAATTGGGTTCTTCTTAATCGCTGAAAGGAAATATGGATGGTGCCCTCTAGTTAACAATAATAAATAATAATAATAATATGTACATAATAATAAGTATTTAACAATGTTACAGTTAGAAATAGTAAGTGCTATTAACATATGACAACTTCATAACTTGGAGAATATGTTGTCCTTATTTTGTGTGCAAAGGGAATAGTACAGCTACTTTGCCTAAACAGAGAATTGAAGCCTTAGCAAAAAAAAAATAACTGAATAAAATAGTTATTTTTATTAAATCACTGCTACATTTCACTTCCTTTATAGAATAGATGATTATGCTTCATATGGTTGGATGCATATGTCCTTTTTACTCTTAGTAAAATATGTTGAATTCAAAGTTTCCGGTAGTGGTTTTACCCTGTCTGGATGCCAGACACCCACAAAGCTTCTACCACCACCATTCTCAGCTGGACGAGGAAGAGACAATATATTAAAAGGCTCATGTTTTGAGATAAGTACAAGGAGAGATTACTACCCAGTTACCATCATGGGTAAAACAGACTTTATGTGGGGATATTAGTTGAATTTATTAGCAATCAGAATCAGTGCGGGATAAAAAGAAAGCAAAACTTAAAAATACTTTCCTGCCATCCTTCCTTCTTTCCCAGACCCTACCTCCTCTCCCACAGCAGTGCAGGGAACTGGAATGGCAGTTGTAGTCCGCTCATCACATGTTGTTCCTGCTGCTGCTCAGGGAGAGGAGTCCTTCCCCTGCTCCACTGAGTGTCCATCCCATGGGGTGCAGTTCTTCACAAACTGCTACAAGTGGGTCCCTTTCCACAAGGTTCAGTCCTTCAAGAACAGCCTACTCCAGCTTGGGAATCCACAGGGTCACAAATCCTACCAGAGAACTTGCTCCAGTGTGGGCTCCTTTTACCATGGGTCCCAGGTCACTGCCATGACCTTCCAGTGTGGGCTTCCCACAGGATCACAGCTTTTTTGGTGTGGAGTGCTCTGTGGGCTGCAGGTGGATCTCTGCATCCCCATGGCTCTCCACAGGCTGCAGGGGCACAGCTACCTCACAGTGGGCTGCACCTCGGGCTGTGAGGCAATCCTAGTTCTGGTACCTGGAGCACCTCCTGCTCCTCCTTCTCAGTCACCTGGATATCTGCAGAGTTTTCCTCTCACATGTTCTCACTCCTCTCTTCTTTGAGCCCAATTACACCTGTGTAATAATCTTTCCTTCTTAAATATATTAGAGTGTACTGGGGTGACATTATGATGCTTGTATCCTCAATTGTCTGTTCTGTTTATGCTGCATATTAAGTTCTACCTTTAAGTCTGGTTCCCAGAGCAAAGGGGGGGAAAGGAGAAGCATGCAGTTTGTTTTCAGNGCTGCAGGGGCACAGCTACCTCACAGTGGGCTGCACCTCGGGCTGTGAGGCAATCCTAGTTCTGGTACCTGGAGCACCTCCTGCTCCTCCTTCTCAGTCACCTGGATATCTGCAGAGTTTTCCTCTCACATGTTCTCACTCCTCTCTTCTTTGAGCCCAATTACACCTGTGTAATAATCTTTCCTTCTTAAATATATTAGAGTGTACTGGGGTGACATTATGATGCTTGTATCCTCAATTGTCTGTTCTGTTTATGCTGCATATTAAGTTCTACCTTTAAGTCTGGTTCCCAGAGCAAAGGGGGGGAAAGGAGAAGCATGCAGTTTGTTTTCAGAAACTGCACTCACATTCCTTCTCCCAGAATGTGTTGTCTATGGACAGACTCTGAGAGAGAACCCTCCTTTGCTTTTTAGTTAGTTTTAGCTAGCTGAGGCAGAGAAGTTCCCTGGACTGTGGGTTTTTGGTTTTTTTTTCTTTTTCTTGGAACTGTTTAAACTTGTTCTGGACTGAAAAAAAAGCCAGAAAAACACCAGGAGCTCACATCTGTGGCCTACACTGGGGCCCAAGATGGCATTTTCCAGCACAAGAGGGACTGATAAGTGACTAAGCAAGCTGAGCTACAAGCCACAGCAAGGATTTTCTCAATTTGCCATCTCTCTTTAGAACAGTGAGGGGATTTATTGTTTAATATTATTCATTTTTATGCTTGTGAATGCTTTGCTTGTTGAATAAACAGTTTTTTCCACTTTTCTCTACAGATTTTTTTTTTCCAGACCAGCTTGGGGAGGGGCTGCTTGAATCTGCTTTCTAGAGGGATCCCATTCAGAGGTTTCCCCCCAGATTTGCCCTAAACCAGGATACAGAGGTATTGCTGTCATTCTTGATTGGCTTATCCTTGTCTAATGATGGGTTCATCCTGGAGCCAGCTGGCATTGTCTCTGTTGAACATAGAGAAATGTTCTAGCAGCTTCCCTCAGAAGCCACCCCTATAGCTGCTCCCATTCCAATACCTGGCAAAGCAAACCGAATACATTTTCATTGCTAAATGCCACAAGAAAGACTGCCTAAATTACTCAATTTAGTAACACTGAAATATAAATTATTATTGGAATACAGAAAAATTAAATAGCTTTGTAGACTTGTTAACTTACTGATTTCCGGAAATTTCTGTATAAATGGTTATCTACCACTGCTGATATTTTTAACAACATACGACAAGGTAGCAGTTGTATCAATTTAGTAAAAGTTCTTCAGTAACTCTCGTGAAGGTGGAGACAAAATCACAGTTATTCATTAGCAATTTATACATGAAGAAAATATAAATTTTCTGGTTTATTTTGGAAAAATAGCATAGCCAAGATAACATGTTTTTTAAAATAGACCATGCATCATTTCTTATCACAGTTTCCTCACTGGATACCCAGGTCTTTTGGATTGACACACCTTTCTGAAAGACTAGTGTCCTCTAGTTTTCTGTGGGAGCCAAACATTGTCAAATAACTAATTTTTCCCCAAGTGGTTTAAGTTCTTTGTTCTTCTGACTTAGTCTTTTTTTCTAGCCCATCATGTAGAGCACATCCAGAAAAAATTCAGTTTTTATGGGCTGACCCAAGTCACAGACCTGAGCCCCTTGGGTGTGACTGCAGGGTTGGCCAGTGAGAAAGTCACTGCAGCCCCTTGCAGGTTTGGGGTATAGAGGTTGCAGACACATAGAGAGAGCTTGTCAGGCCCTGAAAAGGGCCTTCTGATGCTAAGTTGGTGTGTCTGAATCAGGAAGTACCAGCATGCCCCAAAGAAGATGAGCAGCTGTCCCTACACACATCTCTCTGCTCTTGGTAAGTGGTGCGAGCAAAAACACGCGCCTTACTGTGGACTGAACACAGGGTCACATTCAGTCAAGGAACAGCTCATTAAATTTATACTGACTATGATACTTCTTTTATGTTCATAATGCACGCTACAATTGTTTTTGAATATTCATATGCAAAAATGAACTTCCTCCAAAGCACGTGGTAAAAACAGTTAATCAGGTGGTTTCTTCACTACATACTCCTAAATATATTTTTTCATTATCACTTAGAGCACACTGGCCAGAAAAAGTGAAGAAAAATAAAATTTGAAAAAATACTGTTTCTTAGCAGCAAATCCCATGAATAGCCCTGGAATTAAAAAAATATGTTGGATAGCCTGGAGCAAACAGATAAACTGTATCTATTTGGGAATGCATATGATCAATAAAAGAAAGTAAGAGATGTGAGTGATTCTCTTCTATTCACTAAACCTAATGTGAATTCTGCATTTCTGTCACAGAAAAATTCACATTTTCCTTGTCCAATCAGTTGGTATATCTGTAAACATGGGCCACCAATTGAATTTTTGAACCTTAATTTTATGAACTTTGAGTGTTAGTGGTTTTCTCTACAGCAGTTATAGTTCAACTGCTGCAGCACTACTTGGAAAAAAACATCCTCTGCAGCTGTCAGTACATTACTGCTTCAAAACCAATATTTTTTGTCAGGCTTTTTGTAAGATCAGGTGATCTTATTTAATGAATGAGAATGTGTAGGACACATTGCAGCTCTGGGTATGTGGATGTCTTTATATCCTATTAACAATAGTAGACCAAAACATGATGGGTCCTGTAAAAATCAATGTTATATTATTCTACTGTAAAATTTCTGAAATTTAATATCATCGGCTGAGAGTTAGGCAACACACTGTACTTTCAGAAAGTAACTGGTTCAGTAAATCAGAGACAGAACAGTTTACCTCAACAGATTATGATTTAATAAAAATCTGCCTTTTCCATTAACATCATTATCAAAATGCATACACAGATGATTTATTTTTAACAAAGAGAAAAACATTTTTTTGTTGGTTAATAATTTAAACTTTTGTTGTAAATTAAAGAGAAGACATAGTTAGGAAGAGGTTTTCTATTATTCAGTGACATATAACAATAAAGGATGTGATCTCCCTTGGAGTACAACTAGTGATTACAATTTCCAGGAATGTTAAAATTTGGACAAAATATTCTACAATCATTAATGTTGGTAAAATCTCTTAGCTTGCAAAAAACACCACCGAATATTTGTGCCAAAAAAAATGTTCTGTAGAAGGCCAAATACTTTACATCTGTCATGGGGAAAACCTTTTCCTTTCTTAGTATTCTGGTATAAATTTCCCCATGTTTCAAGGACCTTATCCACACGTATTTGCATATTCCTATCATACTTATAAATCAGTGACTGGTGGATATGTCTTGTAATGGGATAAGAAGGAAAAGGCATGACTGAGTTATTTTTATTTCCATGCATTGTTGGCTGGCTCAGATATTTTGTGTGTTGAGTTTTCATGTAAAGGAAAAGCATTCTTAACAAATATTCATGAGTTAGCCTGCATTTCTACCCTACTAAAATGGCCCCTGCAAAAGGTTTTACGGACAGAATATCAAAAGAAGTATGCTAGAGGGATAAGATGTTCTATAGAGCAACCTTGAAATACTTTGGGCCCACATGAAGTTCCCTAAAGTTTAATTCCTCCTAAGAGCAAGGAGCTGCACCTGGTTTGGGTGCCACAGCTGGTGCACATATAGACTAGCAGATGAATTGATTGAGATAAGCCCTACAGATAAGGAACTGGGGGTATTGGCGGATCATTCATTATGATCCAGCAATGTGTACTTGCATATCAGAAAGTCAACCACATATTGGGCAAGACCATCAGCTGAAGGGAGGGGATTCAAGAAAAATCTGGGCCAATTCAACTGGGTCTGGAGGAGCGTCACAAAAATGATGAAAGAGGTGGAACATTTTACCTATGAAAAAAGGCTGGAGAGATGAGGTTATTCACTTGAAGAAGAGAAGGCTGTGGTGAGACCTTATTTCCAAAATATAAATAAGATAGATGATAGATGATAGATAGATAGATAGATAGATAGATAGATACATACATACATACAAAAAGACCTTCTAATCAAAGCATGTAGTGTCAGGACAAGAAGCAACAATTTTAAACCAAAAGACGGTCAATCTAGATAAAATAGAATGAAGAAATTCTTTACTATGTGAGATACTGGAACAGGACCCATCATTGACAGTGATCAAGGTCAGGCTGGATGGGGCTTTGAGCAACCTACTCTAGTGACAGATATCTCTGCCTATGGCAGGTGGGTTGGACTGCATGATCTTTGAAGGCCCTTTTCAAGCCAAACCATTTCGTGATCCTATGATTGTGCTTTGAAGCATATTTTTTTTTAATTCGGCCTAGAAGTAAATACCTATTTTGACCACCATTGTTCTGGATATAATAAAATACTAAAAACACTGATGTCAGAGCATTCAGCTATCACTAAAAAATTAGACCCCCTACAATCCATTTACTTACAGAAAACAATATTCACATATAAACACAAACTATTTTCCTATCATAGTATACTGCTCTTCCAATGCTTCTTTCATATTTTGTTAATATATAAATAAAAATAGAAAAGGCTACACATATATATACATATATATTGATTTTTTTTTTTTTTTGATAATACTGATACAATTTGAAGTCTATTTTGGTAGAATTAATACAGTATTTACTAAAACACACTATTAAATGCTGTATGTTAATTTGCTGGTTGGGGCTGGGGTACATTTCTTCACAGTGGCTGGTAAAAGGCTGTGTTTTGGATTTGGGCTGAACACAAGGTTGATAATTCAGAGATGTTTTTGTTAATGATGAGCAGGAATTGCATAGAGCCAAGGCCTTTTCTGGTTTTTTGTACAGCCATACTGGTGAGAAGGCTGGGGGTGTGTGACAGGTTGGGAGGACACACAGATGAGACAGGTTACTCCAACAGATCGCAGGGATATTCCAGACCATGTGACATCATGTTCAGTGTAAAAATGTGGAGTGAAGAAGGAGGAAAGAGGCAATGTTTGGTGTGATGGTTGTCTTACCAAATCACCATTACATGTGATTTGGGCCTGCTCTGCTGCGGATAGCTGAACACCTGCCCACCCATAAGAAGCTGTGAATTCATTTCTTGCTTTGCTTTGTTCGTGTGCTCAGCTTTTGCTTTCTGTATTAAACACTCCATAACTGAACTCATGGGATTTGTAGCTTTTACCCTTGCAATTTTCTCCCTGATCCTGCTGGTTCAGGAGTGAGTGAGCAGCTGTGTGGGGCTGGGCTGCTGGCGGGGGTTTAATACTGACAGTTACTTAACTGTAGAAAAAAAGGCTGGTTTTCAGAAAATTATCAATCAGAATCAAATTCTCTGAGGGAAAGGTGTTTTATTTTGCTATTTTTCCTAACTTCTTGTGAATTTCTTTTTAATTCTGTATGTTAAGAGAAAAGACTCTGTGTAATTAATTTTTCTTTAAATATGGCATTTTAGGATTACCTATTTTTAGAGTTAATAAAGAACATCTTAGCATGTGACTTAATTAGGACACACTCTCGTCAACAAGCCATTTAAATATATTAATTAATCACAATCATGTCAACAAACTCACAGATATGGTTAAAATAGGAATAAAACTGAACCAAGAAGAAAATATAGAAACTGTTCTGTTAGATGTAACAAAGCCTATTGTTAAAGTCTTGGTGTTGGAAAATATTTTCTGATTCTTTGACAGAATTTTTAACTCCAAATCATCTGGACACTGGAAAAAAATTGCCCATCTCAGAACCCAACTAAACCATGAAAAAAAAAAACATCTTAGAGACTATTAGACTTCTGTCAATAAGTAATGTGTCTGAAAACTGATTCCTTTCTGGATCTTAAATTCTTTATCCAGGATTTCTGGATATCCTATCTTTTCAGCACCTGGTGACAAGAAAATATTTTGGTATAGGGAAAGAGGAGTTCTAAAGAGGTACAAAATTGGTATTTTTTTCTTAAAAATTACAAAGTTTCATGGTTTTGCCTACTCTCTTTCTTTAGAGTATTATACTGTAGTGTACTACAGTATAGCATCTATGCAAATGTCCTGGAGTGACTTTATAATGCTGAATTGTATCCCCATTCATCTGTTTAGTCCAGAAATAAGTTTTGTACCTTTAAAACTAGATCTGAAAGTGAAGGTGGGGAGAAGAAGAAGCGATGGACTGTTTGAGACAGCTGTATTCAAAAACATAGAGATAAGAGCTTCAACTTTCTCACAGACGATGTTGTCTGCAGCACGGACAGCAGGACAGAGCTGTCCTTTGCTTTTTAGTTAGTTTGTAGCTAGCTGAGGCAGAGAAGTTCCCCAGACTGGCTTTTCTTGGAACTAATCAACATTGCTCTGGACTGAAACCCCCAGGAAAAACCCAGAAAACACCAGGAGCTCACACCTATGGCCTACCAGGGCCTGGGATGTGGCATTTTCCAGTGCAGGAGGGACTGATAAGAGACTGAGCAAGCTGAGCTACACCCCGTGAACAGGGCTTTCTGAATTTGCCATCTCTTCAGAACAAGGAGAGGTTTTGCTGTTTATTATTATTCATTTTTTTATGCTTGTGAATACTTTGCTTGTTAAATAAACAGGTTTTTTTCCATTTTTCTCCAAGGAAAAGTTTTCCCAAACCAGTAGGGGGAGGTGCTGCTTGAATCTGCATTCTAGAGGGACCCCTTTGGAAGTTTCCTCCCAGATTTCCTCTAAACCAAAACAGCAATTGACTTCTCTGCCTCAAGTTACTTGTTAATGATTGTAATGATAAGTTACTTGTTACTGATTGTTAATCTTCCCAAACCCCCTATACCCCAAATTTGTTTGAGGCAATTTGAGCTCAAATGCAGAGCTGTGTTTTGTGTGAAACATGACCTTTATAGTGCTCTTTGGGAGTTTTCAGAACAAGGACTTTATTACTCAAATGGATTTGAAGTCGCTCTACTCCAGTCTTGTGAGACCAGAGTAAGACAGGAGATCTGCTGAAATGAGTAAAGAGAAGAGACACTAGGTTGATCACCCCATTCCTCTTCTCTGCACTTGAAAAGCCAACTTAGGGTACTGAATACTGCTCTGGGGTCTGCAGAACAAGAGAAATAGGGGCCAATTAGACTGGGTCTGGAGAGGCATCACAAAAATTATGAGTGTTATTCTAGAATCTTGCTTTGGCAATGATTATACTTTCTGTGTCTCTAGTGACATTTTCACTGGTGCAGCACATTCCACACAAAAGAATTTAAAGCTTTTCTTCAGTTTAGCAAAGAGAGACTATGTAATTACTTCCAAAGATTAAATACCTGGGGTTTTATTCTAAAAAATATTGGTAGTGGTTCAACATTCCTCTTTGTGTCTAGAGACTAATTGGTAGTGGAAAACAACAAAATATAAACAGTTTAATATATGTTTGTTTTTGCTTTTTCCTAAAAACCTTTTTGGGTTTAGCATCATTTACAGAAAACCCATTGTCCTATATATATCATTATTGTGTACTAAGTACCCAACTGAGAGAAAAGGTTTAAAGTTGGTAAGAAAAAAAAAAAATCAGGAAAGCCAAAACTTTAAATGAATGACTGCTGTCAGACATTTATTTCAGGCAGGATTTAGCTACCATCTCTTCAACTGCCCCACTTGATAAATCACATAATCTGTAACTCCTGAATGAGGCCTGTGTTAGCACTCAGGACATACACTCAATTAAGGACCATAAGCAGTGCTTTTATTCACATATATGCTTGAAAAAACTGTACGTGAGCAATCATATGGGGCTTCCTGTGCAATAGTTGCTGCATATTCTTTCTGTATGTCTTTTTTTAAGGTTTAATCTTCCACAATCTGTTTTTGTGCAGGCACAAACATAACTAGTAACCTAAAAGTCACATTTTCCCAAGTGCCATATACCATAAGGATAAGAATTTTAGAATTCCTTTTTCAACTCTAAGTTTTCAATGCTAAAAAAAACTCAACACTAACATGGCAGTCCCTACATCCCCATTCAATTTCAGTTTTCAGTGGTGATTAATAAGGATTCCTCAGATGAATAAAAAATTCAGGTTGGAGACATTTTTTTGTTTCTTTGCCAAGGCACTATCAAGGAATTCCCCCCATAAAGTAGACAATATTCATAGTTAATGGTTCAGGGGGAAAACAGAGAGCTATGTTAAGGATGTTAAGAGCAGTTTGTGCTGAACATTGCAAAACTCAAGTCTGCTATCTCTTTCTTATTAATTTTAATTTTGAATAAAAATAATGCATAGATTCCAAAGTCATCCAGGCCTTGCAGGATCTAGAGACAACTAAATAGTAATTTCAGATGGCATAACCAAATTATTTGGTTAAGTGAAAATATATTCAACCATAAATGCAAAGGGCAATTTTCAGAAAAAAAAAAGACTTCATAAGTGTGTGAATATGAGAGTTTTATTTATACGCTTGGTTGCTGGAGTAAGAACTGTTTAAGAATGAAAAAACTGGCTGAACAGGTGCCCAGATGAATATTTTCTAATTATAGTTCCTGGAGCAGTAAAGAATACTAATCTGTTTCTGAGTACTTATTGGAAAAATTTGAGCAAGAATTATGTAATCAGTGCTTTTTTTTTTTTGTTTGGTTGTTCTCAATTGTAAAATTGATTTTCACATTTTCTTATATCATTCAGCAACAAATATGTAAGATTAGAAGTTTCTTATGTGCTTTTACAGTGCTTAGCACAGCTTGAGGTTTTGTATAATTTGAATACTAAAATAAATAAAACTAATGCTTATTAAGAACAACACTATTGTTGCTATTGAACTGCAAGATTTTTGTGGTCCTATCCTGATACTGAAATACTCTCAGAGATCCTTCACTTAAGAAGAATCCTGCTGTCTTTCATTCTTGACTGCTACAAGCCAACTTTAAATAAAAAATTTGAAGAGTTTTGAGGATTTCCATATATTCCTGGTAGCTTTTCTCAGTCAAAAAATATATTTATTTGCACTGGGAAACCAGTTGTCAATGCAGAATACAGAAATTCAAACATCAGTGTAAATGCTTATTGTTCTTCTCAGCTAAATCACTCTTTCACTGTAGAGGGTTCTATACAAGTCCATCAGCCTTCAGGAACAGATTCTAAAGGTTCTAAATTTTAACTTCTTAATCTATTATAGAAACACAAATTCTAGAAAGATCTAGCAGTTTCACAAAATATTTCTAGAACTATAGCCCAGAGAACAGGGGAGAATCAAGGCTAGTTCTCTGGTAAAACTAATCATTTTTATGAATTAATGAAAATAGTAAAATTTGCAGTTTCCACAGATGGCTAACATACTAATCTTTTTTCCTTTTCATTAGACTGAGAAATATTTATTGTTTAAGCCTTATTCAAAAGTTAGTTAAGGGTTAACTTCTCTATGTTGCATTGGCCAGAGACTATGTAAGGCTGAAGTACCATGATTTAGGGGCATCCACGCTTGCTTAAGTTCCCACATCTTTCCAACTGAGCATTTCCTATCATTTGATTGAGCTGGAATTAAATGAATAAACAAGCCTTGAGTAAAAGTTATAAGTAGTATTTATAACATAAGCTGTCTCATTAATCTTGTGTATAGCAGAGCTGTATTACTAGGTGAGAGAAGCAAATAAAACAAATTCATAAGAAAAGCCATTGAGTGCAGCTACATTATCATTATGCACCTGTGTAAATTGTGCTTCACCTACACAGTGATTATAGAATGCAGTTCTGGTTTCTTAATTTTAAAAAGCGTATATAAATGAGCTTGGAAAGACTTCTTTTTCTAGGCAATAATGTTGATAAAGTATAACTTTAAAAGTGTTTCAGTGAGTAAAACTTGTGAATCAGTTGAGTCTTACTTCTGAAAAAAGGACTTATGAGAGATCTAAGACTACAGATTTACAAAAATATAATCAGTCTGTTTAAGTTCAGTGTAGACCAGTTTCTCCCTCTGCTAGAACTAGTTACCATCAAACAGAATTAAAATGAGGTAAGTTCACAGAAACAAAAAGAGTAGTTATTCACTGAGAGGTATATGACTAGCCACAGTCCTGTCTAACAGAGACAATAGCATGTGTGTTTCACCAGTTTTATTGCATTTGGGGCAACGGGTTAGAGACAGTGCACTGGTTTGTGTAGGTATTTGGTGTAACCCTGTGTGCATTCATCCATCCAGCGATCTTTTGGCAGTGAGACAATGAAAATGAGGTGGAGAAGGAACTCTTACTCTTATGAAATTGCCTGACTATTTGCACTCCATGGGGTTGTTTTTTTTTTTCAAAAATCTTTTCATCATTAGAATATGCTAACACCCAAATAGTTATTTAAACACTATAAATGCTAGAAACTTTAACTACTATGTGCACTTGCTATATAACTTTGACTGTCACTAGTTTAACAGGTATGTACTGGTTTGAAGGCGAAACCAGTGAGAGACTCCAAGTCAGAAATACAATTTAATAGGAGGAGGGAAAAAAGAGAATAGAATAGAATAGAATAGAATAGAATAGAATAGAATAGAATAGAATAGAATAGAATAGAATAGCACAAAAGACCCCTGACCGAGTCAGAATACAACTTGACACTGTTAGTTAGGGTGGTGGCAGCAGTGCAGATGAAGTGGTCTAGTTGAAGCAGTGCTCCTGTAGAAAGGTCTGGTAGCTCTTGTCCTTTGGGAATCCAGTGGGTAAGGGGGTAAGGGCTCCCTGTACTGTCCCAAATCCCAGATGATATCCAGGTGGGAATGCTTGGCTCCTCGCCCTGGGCAGAGCATCTCACAATGGGATGATATCTTTCACTGAGTCATGCAGTGGGTCCTTGATTGCCCATTAAACAGAGATAGCTCCTGGAGGGAGTTACCTGTGAGTCATGTGGCAAGGCATTGATGGGCCATTAACAGAAGATAGTCTGGAGGGAGGGGGAAAGGGAAATGCTGCCCCACCTGGTTTCAACAGCTCATGAAGATGATGATAGAATACATACTTGGGGCACATCTTACATTGTAACCTAGGACACAGGTATCCTGCTACCACTTTTTCTTTTCCCATTAATTTCATCATTCTTTGCAGAGCATTGGTGGTGTCAACACGTGGAATTTTAAATCTACAATTTTCAGGCCAGAAACTGGTACAGATAACTGAGCCACTTACAGAACCCTTCCTATCATATCTGTATCCTACTGATAAATTAATATGTGAGATGGTAATAATGACAGCGAAGAGCATCATATTTGAAAAGTCATGTCAGAGTGATGAAGTTCCCAGTTCCTGGAAAAAGGGAGATATAACCACCTATTTTTGAAAAAGGAAAGTAGAAGGACCTGAGGAATTACAGGCTGGTCAGTCTCACCAGTGTGTTGATCTGTCTTTATTTGAAAGACAGGTGTCTGCTAAGGAAGGCAGGAGTCTCCCTTGGGATGGAAAATGTAAACCCTCTCCCTCCAAATTATTATAATTTTGAAATTAAGGGGTTCTCAGGCAAAAATACGAGAATAGGAATAATAGATCTTTACTAGTATATATAAATTAAAACAAACAAACAAACAAAAAAACCCCTACAACTTAATAGGAAAATTAAAATAAAATGTAGTAGTAAGAAAAACACTGACAGAGTCAGAATACTACCTGACACCCTGTTGGTCAGGATGTTGGTAGCAGTCCAATTAAAATCGTGGCTGCAGTCCTTCTGGAGTGACAGATGTGGTTCTGTTGAACTAGTGATCCTATAGAACCATGTATGTTTCCGCTGAAGGTCCAGTGGTAGTGTAGATGGGTCTGGTCTTTCTCTGGGAATCCAGTGGAAAAGGCTGAATGGGGTGTTCCAGATCTCAGATTATATTTACGTAGGAATGCTTGGCTCCTTCCCCTGGGTGGAGCATCTCACAACGGGATGATGTAATTTTATCAGTCACTCAGTGAGACTCAATGGCCCATTAACAGAAGATATCCCCTGCAGGGGGGATGGGCAGGGGAAGAGATAAAGGACACTGCCCCAACTGGTTTTAACAGCTGGCCCATTAACAGAAGATATCCCCTGCAGGGGGGATGGGCAGGGGAAGAGATAAAGGACACTGCCCCAACTGGTTTTAACAGCTGGCCCATTAACAGATCTCCCTGGAGTTATGAGGGATGAGTCATGGAAAAGATTAAGAACACTGCCCTACCTGGTTTTAACATGGTAATAGAATACATACTTTTGGTTACATCTTGCATTGCAACCTAAGACATTATCCACCCTTTATTCTATTACCCTCTGCATCATACCCTGATCTATACCCTCTTTAAACTCTGCTATGTATATATATATATACACAAAATAAAAACTTTGACAGAGTTCTCATTTAAGATAAGGTTTCCTTGTGGTACACAATAGGTTTCTCCATTTTCCTGCATTACCTACCAAGTGTAACCAGGTCCTTGAACAAAACCAATCCCACGGATGGGTTCATCTTTGCCTGAGGTGTGGTTAATCCAAACAGCCTTTCTTAAAATACCTTTCATGTGTACCACAGGAACTTTATCTCCATCCGCTGTGTGCAAGGGTTCAGACTCCAACCATCCAGTGGTGGCTTCCACCACGGTCAGCACATGGCGCTTGCCTTGGCGGGTTTGGGGAAGGGTGATGTCGTCAATCTGCCAGGCCTCCCCATACTTATATGTGGACCACCACCCACCATACCATAAGGGTTTCACCCGCTTGGCCTGCTTGATTGCAGCACATGTCTCACAGTCATGGATGACCTGAGAAATACTGTCCATGGTTAAATCCACCCCTCGGTCTCGTGCCTACTTATAGGTGGCATCTCTGTCCTGATGACCTGAGGCATCGTGTGCCCATCGAGCTAGGAACAACTCTCCCTTTGTTACCAGTCTAAGTCTATCTTTAACACCTTTGCCTTTGCAGCCCAATCTACCTGCTCGTTGTTTTGGTGCTTCTCTTTAGCTCTGCTCTTGGGGACATGGGCATCTACATGGCAGACTTGCACAGGTAGCTTCTCTACCTGACTGGCAATGTCTTTCCATTCATCCGCAGCCCAGATTGGTTTTCCCCTGTTCTGCCAGTTGGCCTTTTTCCACCTTTCCAGCCAGCCCCACAGAGCATTGGCTACCATCCATGAATCGGTGTAGAGGTAGAACTTTGGCCACTTCTCTCTTTCAGCAATGTCCAGGGCCAATTCAAGGGCTTTGAGTTCAGCAAAAAGGTTGGTTTGACCCACCCTTCCCCTTCGGTGGCTTCTGTGATCTGTCGTGGGGGGCTCCATATGGCTGCTTTCCAGTTCTGGTTCATCCCTACGATGTGACAGGAACCGTCAGTGAAAAGAGCGTAGCGTGTTTCTTCTGCTGGCAGCTGGTTATGTGGTGAAGCTTCTTCAACCCATGNGCACTGGTAGTCGGGGTGCCAGGAGGAGCTGTGCTTCCGTGCCAATTACCTCTGAGGCAGCTTGAATTCCTTCACAGGCAGCCAAGATCTCCTTCTCTGTGGGAGTGTAGTTGGCTTCTGACCCTCTGTAACTTCGGCTCCAGAATCCCAGTGGTCGGCCTCGAGTCTCCCCAGGCACCTTCTGCCAAAGGCTCCAGGACAAACCATTGTTCCTGGCTGCAGAGTAAAGCACATTTTTCACATCTTGTCCCATCCTGACTGGGCCAAGGGCTACTGCGTGAGTGATCTCCTGCTTGATCTGGGCAAAGGCGTGTTGCTGTTCAGGGCCCCAGTGGAAATCATTCTTCTTGCGGGTGACCAGGTAGAGAGGGCTCACAATCTGACTGTACTCAGGAATATGCATTCTCCAAAAGCCTGTGGCACCTAGGAAATATGGTCAGCAAGATCACGGAGCAGATCCTCATGGAGTCTATTCTAGGGTACATAGGAAACAGAATAGGGACCAGTGTCTGCCAGCATGGCTTCTCTAAGAGCATATCATGCCTGCCAAACTTGGTGAGCTTCTATGGATAGTACTGCTGGTTAAGGGAAGAGTTACTGATGTCATCTAGCTGGACTTGACTGGTGTTTCCAAACTGGAGAGACATGGATGAGTGGACCATCCAGTGAGTAAGGAATGGACTGGATGGTCACACTTGAAGAGTTACTGTCAGTGTCTGAGTGAAGATCAATGATGAGTAGTGTTCTTGTGTGATCTGTACTGGGACCAGTATAATCCCTTCTGGAGACATGGACAGTGGGATTGAGTGTACGCTCAACAAACCTGTGGATGACACCAGGGTTAGTAGTCTAGGTATTCCAGAGAGAAAGAATGCCAATCAGATGTACCTTGACAGACTAGAGAGGTGGGTCCATGTTAACCTTCAACACAGCCTAGTGCAAGGTCAGGGCAGTCCCAAACACGGAGCAAACAGCCTGGCTCATTAGACTGAGAGCAGTTCTGCCAAGAAGGACCTGGGATAATGGTGGATGAAAATCTGAATATGTCCTGGTAATCATGTGTGCTAGCAGATCACCACATCCTGGGCTGCAGGTCAAGGGATGCGATTTTACCCCTCCACACCAACCCTGTGAGACCCCACCTGGAGCACTGAGTCCCACTCTGGAGTCCCCAGCACAAAAAGACATAGACCTGCTTGCATGAAGCAGGTCTTTCTGCCTAGAGGAAGTCCACAAAAATTATCACGGAGTCTGGAGCATATTCGCTATGAAGAAAGACTGAGAGAGTTGGAGTTCAGCCTGGAGAAGAGAAGGTTCCAGTGATACCTTATAGTAGTCTTTCACTGCTTTAAAGGGGCCTACAGAAAGGTGACAATACACTCTATCAAGGATTGTGCTTATAGGACAAGGGGTTTCAGTTTTAAACTGAAAAGGGTTAGATGTAGATAAGGCATTGGGAAGAAATTTTTTACACAGAGCGTAGTGAAGAACTGGAACAGGTTTCCCAGGGAATCTGTGAATGCTCCCTCCCTGGAGATGTTCAAAGCCAGGGTTGCAAGAGTCTGAGTAATCTTATCTAGTGCTAGTATCCTTGTACAAAGCAGGGGGACTGGAACTAGATGATTTTTAATTCTAATTCATTCCATGATTAATATAGCACTTCAGAAACGTTTGCCATCCTTAAAAAACATTTTTCACAAAACCATTTAGTTCATTTTTTCAGTCACACATGTACCTTGTTAAAAATCCACAATCTCACTTACTAGACTAATTTATTAAAGGCAAGGTGCATTTTGGAATGAAATTCTTTAATAATGCCATTTTTTTCTCTCTTTTTTTTCTCTTTATTTGTCAAGAGGAGGAGAGAAAAAAGACCAGGAAATCATAATCTATGTCTTTAGTGAATGGATGTGGCAGTAAATAAATAATAAATAAGTAAAAATCCTTAAACTCTTGAGCATGTCACATAATAAATTGTCCCATTTACTTTGACCTTTACTTACAAACACCTTAGTGACTCAGAAACAGTTACTGAGATGCCTACATTTGTAATAAAAATTTTTCCCTGTGATCAGATAATTGCAAACTAGAGTATGTAAAAGCAGAGTACCTTGGCTTTAAAGTGTTTCATTTAATGTAGTGACAGGGTAAGTTTCTGCTTTCTTATCCATTTAGTAATCTCTAATTATTTTCATTTTTCTTTCCTAGATCAGATAAAATTAGTATCTCCAGTTAGTAGCTTTGCAAACTTAACTGTGACTATGAATCAATAATAGTGGATCATTATTTTCACAGGACACACTCAGTTTTTTGAGGGTTTTTTGCTTACAAGGCAGTGCATTCAAAATTGTATTTTTTGTTGTACATATTTTTATTTCCCTCCATCAATTTGAAACCTTCCATTTATTCATGCCTGTTAGCTGGTTTGCAGTGTTGCAAAACCATGGCCTGGGTTTTGAACAATCTTAAAGGCTGAAATTGCCTCACTTCTGAGTCCAATATATCATCGAATTATACTGAAATATCCATTTATATCTATGAGGTACCCTACAGATTCCCAGCTTTCTTTACACATTATGGACTGAGTACACACAATGAACTTTTATAGGACTTACATGGATCTACATATGTTTTTTTGAAGTGTATTCTAATTGCTCTTTGACCTGGCTGCAAGACAAAGTCAAACTGAGAGGTTTTTACAGATATTAAATTCCTAACTTCCTATTTGTCCTAAGACAAATCAGTGTTAAGAAAATCACTCAAATATGCCACCACCTCTAAAAGGATATCAGAGTTCATCAATATTCCTCAAAGTTATCTAAATTTTAAGCAGGCAGCTTAGTCCCCTGGACATCAATTCTTTGCTGGTACAAGCTCCTTTACTGAATCACATTTTTTTTCTATTCCAGAAGTCATAGATTAACTAATACTTTAAATGACAAATAATTATTTATGTGACGTCATTACAAAAAGCTAATGATATCAAATCAGATAACATTAAAATAACAGCAGCAGTACCTCACTTCGTATTTTAGTAAACAATAAGGAAAGTTGAGGGTCTTTTTATGCTGTAAAGCAAAGTTTAGATTGTGATTTTCAAGTGCTGACTCAAAGATTTTGGGCTGTTTGTAAGGATCTGGTGGTAATACTGCTTATTACAGTGCGTACACGCACAAAAAGTCATATATCACAGTTAAAAACAAATAAATTATAATCAGAAAATAATGTAATCACAGCATGGAATGGGGACTTGGAATTTATTATTTTAATTGCCAGACATACAATTTGTGGCATACTAAGACAGAATCTAAGTGGAGGCAGTTCTCACATTTAATGGAAGAGATTTTACCCTCCTCATTCTGCTGCTGTCCTATGTAGTCTTAGCACTGAGTTTGAACAGCCTAAAGGCTTTTAGCATGTGCTATGTTGTTATTGGAAAAGTCGTAAAAGTAGAGCCAAGAAATAGCAATATTCAGCTTTTTTCCTCCATTCCTAAGGGATTGTTATGTTTATAGTTGGTGATCTGGGCAATTCATTCTAAGATATTTTATACTGTGTTTCTAGTATGGAACATTTGTCTAGACAGTTTCTAAAGAAGAGATTCAGAAACTCCTTTACAAGGTTATTCTTTCCACTGGTCTTGGGTGCATTGATGGTGGGTATCAATGTGCTAGACTGAGACATTGTCTGCTAAACTTCCTCCATTATAAATACCAAAGTACTAACAGTGGTTGATATCCCAAAAAAACCCTCTGCTGACCTCTGACACCTCTCATGTAGGTGAGTCAGCTAGCAGACTTAGATTACGGCAGGAGAAAAATTCAGTGTCAGCTCATTATTATCTGACAGCTATTAAGGTGGTACTGGAGGAGAAACAAAGGGCAGGAGCAGAAATAAAAAAGAATTCAATTAATGTAGAAGTCTGTTTCCTTCATGCTGTCAATGTCATCTGGACATTGTTTTTCTGGCATGTCATAGAAAGAAAAGAAAGTGATCTCCATCAGCTTCCAAAGGTCAGCGGGTCCTGCCCAAGTGTTCAAGGCAAATGTTGCTGGAACCTGTTTGTTGGGAAGCAGCCAGCAGTGCCCTGACTATTCCATTAGCACGCTTTTCAGGGGAAAAAAATCAAGTCAGATCCAGATCTCATCCAGCAAACTTGGACTATCATGCTCCTGTGGGGAACACCACTTCCCCAGAAACACTGCTGGGGTAAAGACTCTGCTGGGGTTTTAATATAAACATGAATTAGGGTGGTATTTTACTTCTTGATATAGGTTTGATTCTTGGTTTTCTTTATCCCTAGGACTGAAATCATTACTTTAGTCTTAACTCAGGTTTTGCGGTGCTACACTGTGATGAAAACTATCAGACCCAAGATCTGGTAAAAGAGCATACATGTTGCTTCATTTTACCACCGAAATTTAATTCTATACTCGTCTGAAAAAGGCAACTGTCTAATCAGATTGTCATGACAGTCATTCTGTGACAGATCTGTTACACTTAATTCATGTTTCTTTCCCTTACATACTGGAACATATACTCAAATATGTTCTTTAGAATAAACTTCAGTTTCTGGTGCCAGAAGGCTCTCTTACTAAACAGAAAATTTTGCATCAGCCTTCTTAAAGTCAACAAAGTGCTGCCTTAAGTCTTAAAAGCAGAAGATTTATTAAAAGTGACTTGTGCAGTCAATATGTGAAATGAAAAAGCTCATTTTATCTTGTCCAATTTTTACATTACTCTTCATTTTTCCAGGGAACTACAAAGCTGAAACACTTTTCAGTAGAACACTTCCATATAAAATGATCTGTTTTGTCTGTCCATCATTGAGAAGGAATACATTTTCACTGCCTTAGTATCAGAATATGCATCCCTCCTTTTCTCCTAACTCAGCCACTGGAACTCTAATGATTAAAGTAATTTCAGAAGGTACTTAGCCTATTGTGAAAGCCATCTCATTCACACATGAGGGATGAGTTCTTTTTCTTCACTAAGAGAGCAGCAATGATTTCCATACCTGTTTTATCCACTCAAATAATGTTGTGCCTTTCATGTCCCCCTTCAATCTTTTTAAAGTGTTTTAGTTTTATGACTTTTGAAGACTTTTTAATAGTAATTTCCTATTCTGATGCCAGGAGCATCACAATCACAATCCACTTTTTCTGTTTTCATCTACTTTGACTAATTTGATTGTATACAATCCTGACTCCTAGAAGGAAACTCTGCAAAATATATGTTTTCCTCTGTAAAGTGGGTGCACCACATTAGAAATAACAATAAACTATGCTGGAAACAATATTAATTTAACATCAACTGGGTTGATACTATTCATCAAATGGAACAAATGGAAAACAAATGGAACTGCCCTTGGATATTCTTCACATTTGTCTTCTGTATACAGCATTCAGTCATTTGTAGTTAGAAGTGTTAAAGAGAAGCAAGTCATTAGTAAATTTAGTTACAGATATTTGCCGTCGTACATAAGGGAGGCGTACTCATGGATAACTTTAGCAACCTGAGCAACTTAATTAAGGCTTGACCATCCTAATTCTGAACCAATGAAACTTACCTTCCTCAAGATGGCAGCTGAAGCAGGCAGGATGCTGAGCAAATATTGTGTTAAACAACAGAGGGAAGAGGAAACACTGGAGACAGGATATCTGAAATTCTGGGGTTTGGGTTGGAAATGGGAAAGGGAGCAGATAGCCATCTCCAGCCCCTTGGGCTCTATATCAGCTTTCCCCCCCCAGGAAAATAATTGTTATCCATCCTTGAATATATATATTTCGGTTTGGGGTTTTTTTGGAGTTTTTTGGGGGTTTTGTGTAGCAATTAGGGAAGGAATCTGTGCTACTACTCCCCCCTAGTGGCAATCTGAGTAGTTAAATCCTTCTTACCTTGCTGGGAACATGGTGAAGTGCATGTCAGGTTTTCTTACTATGATTATCTTTTATCTTCGACCCTCTTGAAATAGCTCTGTCGTATTCAAAATATTTTCAAGATTCATAAAGCTGCTGGTTATAGCCACCATGGAATACTTTTTTTTCTTTTGTGCCAAGAGTCTCTACGAATAACTTTTTATGTGCCTTAGATGGCCAGTAGAGAAGACTATTTTTCCTCAGCAAAGGTCATGGCTACACATATTACAACCCTTGTATTGCATCTTACTTGTTGTCTAAAAAATGTGTTTTGTATTTTAGATTCCTTTTGCATTTTGTGTTCTATGGCATCTCAAGAGGTCTAAAATGCTACCCTGTAAGTTCAACAAATAAAGAGATCTACAAATGTAAATATTTTCACAGTAAGGAGCGTGTGATTGCAATCTCAAAGGATGTGCAATGGCAATACTAATCAATAGAATGCATTTAAAGAAATTAGTGTCACTAAAAATGTGTCTG
Source organism: Sinosuthora webbiana (assembly GCA_013397395.1). Taxonomy (NCBI): domain Eukaryota; kingdom Metazoa; phylum Chordata; class Aves; order Passeriformes; family Sylviidae; genus Sinosuthora; species Sinosuthora webbiana. The sequence continues at coordinate 65,454 of VXBN01007038.1, forward strand.
TAAGAATAGAATTGGCTGTGCAAATTTGTTGGTGGACAAAGGATTTCTAAATAGTTTTAAAATAAAGCTATTTTTTCCTCACCCTCTAGAGCCATGGATTCAAAAACACTCCAGATCATTTAGCAGATGCTTTGACAGCCTGTTTCCTTCTCATCTCCTATAATGAATTTACCTCACTGCAAAGTTAAGAACTAGAGGTGGCAGAACGAAAAAAGGAGCAATTCAGAAATTGTCTATCATTATTGTTTACATTCATATTTAGATTATTCTTATGATAATGACAAAGATGTCTATTCTTTTCGCCATGTTTGCTTGACAGAATGCACATCCTAACACCACAGTTAGGAGTGAAATGAGTGATCATTTGTGTGATCATTCCTCTAGCAGTAATTTTGAATCTATTTTTTTTCCAGTATCTCGTTATCTGTTGCTCTTTTCTGTTGAGCACTCCACCACACAGTATTCTATATGAAGAAGAAAAAAAAATTAAAACAGTACAATTACCTCTATTCACTCACTTAACTTTAGTGAGAACCTGTTTTTTTCTCTTTAACAGTTTAAATGAGGCTCTCTTTTGTTAGATATGATTCTGCAACTGCTGTTGTCTAAGTTACAATCATCCATTGTCTTCATTATCTTTAAAATGTTTGGCTCCAAAGCAAAATAACAAATTAGAATATACATAAAAATAAGATTTAGCAGCCATGAATTGCATGTTTGGGTTTTTTTAAGGTCAATTTCTAGTAGCACATTTTGAGGTATTGTTGGATCTAAAACCCCATGTGCTGTATTTCACCTCTCTTCATATATTGTCCTGAACAGATTACATGAGCATGATTCAAAGATTATTTTTTTTACCCTTGACTATGTAGCAGTGTTACAGCTATTTTTTTTTTTAATCAGATGCCATAACCTAGTAGATAGTTTCTATAATATTTAAAACATCAGTCCTTGGGCCAGGTTCAGGCATAACTTGCATGCAGTGTATTTAAATAGAATGCCATGGTCTGTTTTTTTTTTACTATTTTTCAACTGAGATACTGTTGGATGAAAAAAGATATTATTTTTATTCAAGATAAGAGACTACTTTATATTCTTGGTAAAGTTTCATTTTGTTCCTCAGGTCGCAATTTTTATGTCGTAAACTAGATAAAACGGCTGTGTCAAAGAGTATAGAGATGCTTGCTTAAAGAGTATAGAGATGAATTTTGTTAAACTCCTACCGAAAAAAAATATTGTGCCATCTACAAATGCTCTTCTAGGCTTGCACAAACTGAACCTAGTTCTATGTCACAGAAAACATGTAATTTTTATTTTTCATTGATATTTACACTTTATGAAATTCAGAAAGAAAATATAACTAATCCTAATTTTCACCTTGTTAGTAACTGAAGGCTCTCCATAGGCTGTAAAATGTGTCTAAGAATGTATCTGAAGTATAATTCATTACCATAAAGATATCTCTTTCATAGGTTTATTTATTTATTTATTTATTTGTATAGTATATACCTGTGAAATATATATCTGTATGTGTGTATATATGTATGTATATGTCTACACAACATGGGACATTTGAACACCTCTAAGTGTGCCTTTGGCTGTATTTCCTGTTCCAGTAAGAGAGTTATGCTCCTCTACTAAGTTAGTGGCTTTGTTGGCTGGCAAATGAGGAGGACAACAGAGTCCCATTCCTCCAAAATTACTAGCTCTAAATTTATTTTACATTTTTCCCACATCAAGCTTTCAAAAAATACAGTACTACTACTTCTACTACTACTACTACTACTAAAACAAATAGGACATGTTACTTCAGCCCTTGTATTTATGATGATGATAGTGGTCAGCTATGCATTAGTTATCAGTGGCTTTCAATAAAGATCACTAAGTAATCAGAGGCCTATAACAATTTAAAATGGTGGGAAGTGAATCAAATTTCAGCCTAGGAAACAAGAAACTACTGAGAATTTAGGACAATTAGGCACTTTTAGATTATGAGACAAATTAATTTTGTTCTGTACTATTTATGAGAGTTTACTAAAACACTCTAAATCATAGTGGTTGTCACCACAGTCTTGTAAAAGATGAGTTACCAGCTAAAGAAAGAGTTGTATAACACTGTCTTTAATGGAGGGACTACAGCAAGCAGTATATCAGCATAAGTTAAAAAAGAAAAGCTGCTATGGCAGAGAGATCAGTTGACTTTTCCTGGTGTCCACCAAGCACTCTATCACTGCCCCTCCTCAATTGCACAGGGGAGAGAAAATAGAGAAAAACAGAGCAAAATTGTTATGGGTCAAGATAAGGACAGGGAGAGATCACTCACCAATTACTGAGCAGTGCTGAGGGGGTTTGGGCACCATGGGTGACAGACTTCTCCAGGACACATCTGCCTGCTCATGTTTGAACCCCTCCACAGGCTGCAGGTGGATCCCTGCTTCCCCATAGAAGATCCTTCATCATCTTCAGGGTGAGCTGCCTTACCATGGTCTTCACCAGTGATGGCAGGGGAATCTCAGCTCTAGCACCTGGAGCACCTCTCATCCCTCCTTCTTCACCAGCCTTGATGGCTGCAAGACAGTTTTTTCCCCATATTCTCACTTGTCTCCTGGATGATTTTTTTGCAGCAGTTTTTACTTCTCAAATACGTTATTACAGAGACACTGCCACCACTGGCTCAGCTTTGGATCTGTCTGAAGCTGGCTGGCACTGATTTAATCTAACTTCAAGGCAACCTCTGACATCTTCTATCAGAAGTCTCCCTGTATTGACTCCCTGATACCAGAACTGTGTAGGCAAACACAATACAGAAGAAAACTAGAAATCTAAACATGAGTTTACGCAGAATTTTAAATGTCCATGAAAAAGTATTTGTAATATTGTTTTATGTAAGATTCAACTAAATAAAAGGTATTTTGGTCGGGGATAATTTAGGATGAGTTTTACACCCTTTTATTTAACTTTTTTTTTTTTTTTTAACCCTCTAGATAAACTTGCCCTAAGATATAAACAAGAATTAAACATCTACATATTTTCACAAATGCTTATTACATCTACTTGGAAGAAACTAAGTTGGTAAGAAGGATTAAAATTGACTTGCTTTTATAAATGTGAGAAATTCTCTGAGAAAATAAATTGGATGAACATAGCTGGCTTTTTTATGATGATAAATGCAGATCAGGAGCTTTGGGACAGGTTGGGGAAAAATAGACTAAGAGTTTTGCAAAAAGCTGTATAGAAAATATAAAAGAGTAAATCATCAATGTAGACCATGCTACAGGGGAAAGGGACAAAACAAACCTCAAACAAACCTAGCTACAATAGTTCATGTGTACTAAGGGAAAACACATCTGCAGCATGAATAGCATGCTGCCTAAGGGGCTCTGCCCTCTAAAAATGACATAACAGTGAGGACAACCCAGTGAAGAGAAATGAGAATGATCAGAGGATCACAAAAAACACATGAGGCTAAAAAAACTAGATTTGATCTTCAAGACTAAAGTGAAGATCAACTTTCAACTAAATAACTTCAGATTTACTTGCTAGATACTGACAAAAACTGATCTTTTAAGATTTTCTGCAATGCAAATTCACTTTTGCATTGTCAATGCTAAGACAAGCCTAATTTCCATCTGCTGCTACTGACAGAGTGTCAAGACCTTTAATAGAATGCAGTTATGAATAAAGAAAATCTGTTTGAAGAAAAAAATCATTTTAATTGAAAAGGAAATTGCTTTGAAGTACTAACTGTGACATTTCCTTCACTGTTTAGGGTAAGTAAATAGTCCTTACAAGTACCAAGTGGCCCAAAGCATTGGACTCATATTTGAGTTCTCCTTAAGCACATTAAATGAAAACCCTCAGTTTCTTTTAATTTCCAGCATATTTTTCTGTTTTCAGTTTGCTGGGAAGCTTTAATCTTTCTCCTGTGCAGAGACTCCTGCCATGCCCAGGTTAGATGGTAGGTCAGTGCCTCTGAGTCTCTGTGCCAAAGTTACGCAAAAATTCCAGTTGGTGCAGATGGTATCTATGACCTTCTCCATTTCCAGCAATCATAAATATATGAGGCTCTATTCTCTTCAATTAAGATCAGCTTTTTCACCAATACAAGGCCTAATTTTGAAATTAATTAATCACTGATTCTAGCTACTTTAGGATGCACCTCTGACTTCTAAACTACTTCAACTGGTGCATTTTTTTCCCCTCTGAGAGAGTACAAGTCACTGATCCAGAATGATGCATGTAACAGACGCACGTGGAAGATTTTCCAAGAAGTTTACACCTAGGAGGGGGGAAAAGACTCTAAGAGATAGTCAGGAAAGATTGTCTAAGTCATTTATAGGTAACTACATGCATGTCCTCTCTTCTGTTTCCTCCCCAAATTCCCTGACATAAATAAGGAGATATAGTAGAGGAAAATGAGGATCAGGCGTGACTATGGAAAGACTTTACTTCTTGTATGAATTTATTGTGCAGAGGACAATCTGCTGGGCAGCAGACCCATCACTAGATGGAGTTCCCATTGTTCCTTGAGCATTGCAGTAAATGCCAGGCACAGGAACTCTGATGAACTGGATTATTATCCCCACACATTTACTGTACCATTATAAATCCTCCATTTAGCAGCATGATCCACTGTACAAACTGCATGTGTAACAGGGATAAAGGTACTTTGGTAAATTGAATTCATACCCAGTAAAAAAGAAAGGAAGGGAGCAATAAATTCTGTATTGCATTCATATTCCTAGTATGTCACATCAAAAGTAAAGGAAAACATTTAATTAAATCTCCTAATTTCCTTTTGCTGACAGCATGCATTGTTAAAAAAAATAATACTCTTCATTGTGTGATTACAGCCATTCACCTTACTTCTTGCACCTACTACTGCAAAGCAGGAACAATAAACTAAACCTGCTGTGTTTTGTTGTTGTGGGGGTGGTTTTTTTGTGTTTTTCGTTTGTTTGTTTTTGTTTGTTTGTTTTTCTGTTGGTTGGTTGGTTTGTTTTGTTTGGTTTTTTTTGTTTGTTTGTTTGTTTTTTTTTTTTGTTTTTGTAGTGTTGACGATAAAATCAGTTAAATGAAGTTTTTCTCAGGCATAAAACATGTCCTTGTTATTGTGAAGAAACTGAGTAAAGTTGGGGTTGTTCCATGGTAACTGAGAGCAGAATTTAGTTTTCTGTCTTTCCAGTTCTTAAAAATAACATTCCAAGGTGGATCAAATTTATGACAATAGAATGGCAGTCATGACAGTTTGGCTGCTTTTCTCTTTGTTTGTTGTTCTGAGTCATTGCTCTGTAGACTCCTCAAGTCCAGAGGGAAAAATAGAATATGCTTTAATGTTTTTTTTTTTTCTCTATGCACTCCAGCATTTTATGAGAAATTTTAAAATTAATTTAAAAATTTTTCAAGTTAGCTGAAGCAGCTGATCTTCACTTTTAAACATGGCATGTGTAAGCATCATGTTTGGTGAAATGAACAAGTAAAACCATTTATTTTTATCTTTAAAAATATTCAATAAAAAACGTGAATATACTAAATTGTTTGTTGAGAAGAATTCTAGAAATTGGAGGTTGATACTGTGTAAGGGGAGAGTATCTGAGGCTAAAATGGTATTCTGTTTCCACAGTTCATTCAGCATGTAAAGGTTCTTTTCAACAGGAAAACTTTCATAGTTGATTTTGCTTAACAGTGCAAGCAAGCATTTGTCTCATTGGAGCAATATCCCTATTTCCGGAAACTGTTTAAGGTGATTGCCCTTCCTTTCTTAGGTCCTTTTGTGATATATCAGGATAGATTTGATAAGGGAGCAGTTAATACACTATTGACTGAGATTAGATTAGGGGTCTGCAGGAGAAGAGGTTTGGATAGAACCTTGATCAGAAGAGGACTGAAAGTGATCAGCTTTTGTAGGAAAGGCCTATGTTGTCCATTCCTGATGTTGTCATATGAAAATATATAACTTCTTTCTGATTTAAGATTTCTGTAGTCAAGCCACAAGGAAGTAACAGGTTACAGTACTAAAAAGGTCCATTTTGGGGTATAACATATGGCTCACTAACTTCATGATGGAAACTCAGAAATTTTGCCCATAAAGGCTAAATATCTTCAGTGTGTCTACATCCCTATCACATTCTGTTTGCTCCAAATTTCCCACTGTATTCATAAGTTGTAACCCAGCTGTCCCATATAAGAAACCACGGGTGATTGAGATTTGCAGCAATACTCCTTTGCTATGGTTTTGGTCCATGCTAGACAATGCTGTAGACTGTTTTTGAGGACCATATGCGTCAGATGCCATTCCCACTACAATCTGCAAATGACATCACACTGCTGTGGGGGGAGGAAGGATTTTAATGATGTTGCAACAGATAATGCTGTTGGTGTGTATAGAGTGCAGATCAAACTATCCCCATAACCCTTCCTCAGTTTAATCTCAGAGAAAACAACTCAGTTTTATTCAGATACAGCCATGGGCAAATTAGTGGACAGATCACATGTCTGAACAGGAGATTTGAAAACAAAAGAAGAAGATATTTGACAGTGTAAATTCATCCCAGAAGGATATTTGCACTTCAAATGATGCTCTCAGAAACACTGCCCTCACTCGACATTTTCAGACATGTCATAAAGAGGGTATTGGAAGACTGATCATATGAATCTATAAAAGACCAGACTGACATACTAACAGCAATTTTTAGGGACTGTAGCAACAAAATTTTTGTTAAGGGTGCATACTTGGCATATGCTTCTCTAGAAGTGTACTTCTCTAGAACACTTCATAAATGAGTTAGGGCAGAATGAAAATCTAACTGTGATTCAGGCAGGAGTTTCTGTTCATATTAAAAAATACTCTGATCACTTAAGATGACAGCCATATAAATTATTTACCTCCAGAAATTAAGTTTTCAATCATTTCAATCATTATGATTGCTAAATTAGAAGCTGTTTCCTGACACACTTCTTCCTTCATTTTAAGTGTAATTACCTGAGAACCCTAAGTAATCAAAAAGAATGTGAGCAATTTTCTCCATTATTTAAGGGACTTAAAATCCCTCTTTAAGACAAAACTCTCTAACTACACCAGGATATAAAGAGGGTCCATACTCTAGCCTTTTCTGTTATGTACATGTCTATAAAGAAAATCAGGACAGACCAGGACAAGAAAAGACTTCCCTCTAGCCTAGTAATAAACCACTTATTTTAAAAAAGGAGCACTGTCTGTTCTCTGTACTTTCAGACATTTTTATTTTACTCAATGGCAATTTATCTTAAAATGTGCTAGGAGGAATATTGTAGTGAACCAGCATGAAGACTGCTCAGATAATTCTGATAGGCTCATTTCTAGATTGTGGCCTAGTTTTTGTATAAGTGCAAGACTGATGTTTACTTTAGCCAGGAGAGCAGCAGATTGAGACATGAATGGAAATGCAGATCTAGGCCCATAGCCAAAGTACAGCACCTGACATTCATGTGTCTCTTTATGAACTGCAGTCCATTTATGGATAAATCTTTATTAATCATATAATCCTAATACTTGCACCAGATGTGTTTCTTTGATACAAGAAATTCTCTTATACAAGGAAGTCCTAGCATCATATTTATCTTTACTTATAGATACTCTTATTTTCTAAGCAGTTACATTTGCTTATCTGTCACAATATTAAACAGTACCATTCTGTTACAGAATTTTTCCTGTTTATATATCCCACTGCTGGAGAAACTTCAATTAAGAACACATTTAAATTCTTGAAAATAAATTAAATCTGTGTAGTATTTTAATACATTTGAATTCTCTATTGAATTTTCTCAATACATAAAGTATTTAACATACAGAAAAACACTAAAAAAGGTGAAGGGAGTGAATGGACATGAGACATTCTACCTAAACAGAAAATTGGAATTCAAGTCATGCTTTTCTCCAAATTCATAAGAAAGAGTTAAACCCAGCATTTTTTTCTTTTTCTTATTTGGGAAAATGACGTGTCTGTACATATGACCAAAAGCAGAGAAGAATAATACTTTCTGATGCCTCTTCAGCTGACAGCACAGCACCTTCTCTCTATTTCATTACTTAGCGTAGCTGTGTTCCAAGTAGGTTTTGCACACACTTTATTTCAATCCAAAAGTATATGAAGCTCAATTATGATTTATTATGAAAAACTAGCTAAGAAATTCTTAATGCACATTAAGTGCAAGTGTGGAATATAATGAAAATTCCAATAGGAACATAATAAAAACATGTTTTTGGACAAAAAACTGATTGGTTGATAATAATAAGAGAAAATGTTTGTTAGGAAAAAAAACAAAAAAACTTATGTTGTCTCATTGTTAGCACTCTGGGTTGCATTTTGTAGCAGTCAACTAAAGTCTGTTGGATAAAGTATTGGAAGCTTTCATAATACAAATTTCCAGTTGAATGATCTCTTGCTTATTAACTATTTCCACTCAGAGGGCCATATTGAAATTCCATGTTTTCTATTACTTACTTTATAGAGAATTTTTACAGTGTTATGTATTTTTTAAAGTTTCCTTTTTCTTTTATTTACCCTTTTTTATTGCTTTTCTCTTTCTTAATGAATTGAAGTATTATGTAATAGCAAGACCTGTCAGCAAAATTTGAGCACTATCCCCTATTTTTTTCAGTTTGTGCTGCAACAGAATGACCTGCTTTTTTTAAAAAAGGTGTTGGTGGTAATTGTTTCAAGTAAAGCATCATGCCAGCAAGAAATACACAGATTATTTAAGTGTTCTTACTGTTTTTCTGACAAAATTAAATCCACATCTACTGTGTGAAGTTCAGTTTTCTAATTATGCAGGGCTGCTTTATACAGTGGAGTGGCAAACTCCAGTAATGACAAACTCTTAGAAGTTTCATATACACCCCAAACCACAGCTAAGAGGGTTCAACCACTGAGCATCTGGGTGTAAAAAAATGGATTGATTTATTCTTTAATACTAGGACTATATAGGTCATGAAGAATTATCTTAGCTGGTGAAAAGGTTGTTCATGCATTTCCAGGATCACTAGTCTTCCATATAACTCAGAAACCAAAACAAGAACCATTCAAAACAGACATATAGACATGCAAAGCTGAAGAATGAAATAACATTGTTACTTTTTAGAAGAGGTTTGAATCTGTGATCAAAAATGCATACTATTCTTGAACAGACTTTTTTTTTTAAATCAAACTACTATATATTGGTGAGGCAGTGCTTTATTTGCCACCCGCATTCTTTCAGGAAAAAGGTTTCAATTTCACCTACCTTCTAGCTGAACTTTACATAAATTGCTGAAAATTAGTCAGAGATGTCCTTGTCGCTCTTATAAATGGTATAGTAGGAGTTTAAGATATGTCAACGAGAAGGAAAACATTTGGCATTTTTCTTTGAACAATTCTGTCCTTCACAGTTATGATTACTCCTGTGCTTCTTTGCTTACTGTCCTTGTCTGGCTGTTGCAAATTTCACCTCTGTACTAGGTTTAATCTGAAGAGTGACTGCTACGTCATCATTTCTGTGCCAGAAATGTGCCACATGAGGACTCTCAAGAATGCAAAAATATTTGCAGAAAATCTGAACACTATATAGGGGAAAATGTTTTGCAAGAATTTCTTTCGTTTCACTCTTAATTTTTTATAAATACAGCATTTATTTATGTCAATAAATATGTCAATATGTAGTCAAGTATGTCAATGATTTGATGCTGTCAGGGGAAAATGCAGCATGTGATTTGCTTAGTAACACTAAAAATCAAATCACTCATATATAAAAAATGGGACTCTAGATGTCAAATTTCAGTCTGATGAGTTAAGAATAGATTATCAACTGTATCTGTATAGGAGTTCAGGCTAGACCCTGTATCTTGATTCATTCAAAGGATTTTGTTCGTGTATTTGACATGTTGTGTAAAATGTGGGGTTTTCATTCCAGGAATACAACAAAAGGCTGAGAAATGTTGCCATAAGTGACAGTCAGCTTTTTTTCCCCTCTTAATGGCTTTGGAGAATCCAGGATACCTTACACTAACTTTAGACACCTCATAAGAGCTCCATTTAGTGAAGCTGAGTGCTAAGTGTTTAGAAAATGAATTTTGTTTATTTTAGTAAAGTCATGCAAAACTCAGATTCCCCAGGCATTTTTGAAAATGTAAGTATGCTTTGTTTCCATCAGCCTTTCCTCAGTGTTCCTCTTCTGTCTGTGTTATTGTTACCATGGAGACTAGAGGAACAACACACACAGGGTTTTTATATACAAGAATCACTGCTTTCTTGACAAGTAAACTTCTATAATTTGCTCATCCCCTTTTCACTTCTAAAGTTGCAGTCTTTCAAGCCCCTGTTTCATTCTTGCATCTTCTTTCCCCATGTTTTTTCAATAGGAGGAACACAAACATTCTTACTGCGCTTTCTCTTCGTCTTTGTGCAACATTCATCCTCAGCTCTTTCCTCAGCTCAAACCACAATTTTCAATGGGAACATCCTAAGCCACTTGACTAAGTAATGACAATAAGAAAAGATGAAAGGGAAAGGGTGGGACAAGAGGAAGGGAGGAAGGGAGGAAGGAAGGCAGGAAGGAAGGCAGGCAGGCAGGAAGGCAGGCAGGAAGGCAGGCAGGAAGGAAGGCAGGAAGAAAGGCAAAAGAGGGGAAAAAAAGAAGCTGAAGGAGAGAAAAAAAGGAGAAAATTAGATAAAAGTCTTGTAATTTTAAGGTCTTTTCATAGCATAAAATCCCCAATTCAGACAAACAAAAACATAATATTCTGACATACTAATTAAATTGATTACTTATGGAAAAAACAGATTTTAGTTGCAATCCAAATATTCAGATTCAGAAGTTGGTTTGGCTTCCAAGAACAATGGTTGCTAGCTACCAATATTATCTGTTTTTGAATAGAGAAGTTGGCTTTCTGTAGCCAATTTTTCTTCCAGGAAAAGAAAAGTAAATTAAACTATAATATTGTCTTTCTTTAACCTAGAATATATGTTGCAAATTCAAACCTACGGAAACATGATTTGCAGAAGAGAAGCTGGTTTGTGAAATAACAGCTTACATAAAACCACCCAACCCATATGGAGCTTCAACAGTAAAATAAATCCACATAAATACTGAAAAAGTGGGTTTTTAATGATATCCATGTTTTTCTTTCACATCACCTGTAAATAGAAATGTTTTTCTATTCATTGTCTTCTTTCTCATACTGTGTTTCCGATCCAACAATTTATTATATTCTGCTTCTATTGTTTCCATTTACATGACAATAAAATAGCAACAAAACAGAATAATTACTATACTTCAGCACTTTGTGTCTCTGAAAAGTTTTTCTCATCACATTTTTCTGCAAGCAAAAGGTTTTGGCATGTTCTCACTTTACTGCTTTCACTGAAGACTGATACTACTGAGTGTTTCACCTTCACTGTTTCTTGATGTATTGGGTGTTTTCAGTAACTTTCAGGTCTAACAGTTTAGTTTTGATTCTTTCTAGAAATTCTTGCCTAGGATTCTTGCCTAGGATTCTGTTCTTAGATCCTATGGATATGGTGATTAATAATAAATAGATATGCTCTTTCAGCTATTCACACCAGCGATTAACAGGAATAATCAAACATTAGTAGAGATAATAGCAAAGAGTCTAAGATTATACGATAGCCAAAACTCTGTTCTGCCACCAGTTGGGGATGTTGTTAAAGGATATGCTTTCATCAACACCTCCATGAGCCTGTGTGAATTTCAGAACATTCTTTTTCTGCATGACATCCATATTTACAGTTCACAGATTCTTATGTGTGCCAGTGATTTTCATACAAACAACTAATCTGTGCAAAGTGCACAGGTAACACCCAGGACAACAAGCAATATATTCTGTATTCAAAAAACTCATCATATTGACAGCAGCACATGATTCTTCAGGTTCCTATTTCATTCCATTCTCTTCACGCATTAGAACAGAAACAATTTATTGCCCTCTATTACCCCCATCTTCCTCTTCTGTCCTACCTTCCACCCCTCACCTAATCGATCCTTCTCATATCCCTGAGTGCACATACAGTTTCTGCATCCTAGTGATTTTTCCCATTTTCTCATGTAGCTGCTCTATCACCCTATCTCACCTCCTGATCCATTCATCTCTTTCCCCTTTGTCAAAACAGTTTTTTTATTTTCATCCACAACCATATTGGCCAATTGATTCAGGTCTGAAAGAACTGAAAAAAGGACCAAACAGAACTATAATAATAGTAATGATAAAATTGTTTTTCTGTCCTTTTAGAATCTTGCTTAGCAAAAAAGATAAGGTATAGCTCCAACTTCCAGCTGTGGTTTAAAAACAATAAGTTAGTATCAAGTATCTCCTTTGTTAGTACAGTCATATTGTGGACTAAATATACAAATATCCCTATAGAGCTGAAATGTTAATTCAATACCTTCTACTAAGATAAAATCATATGGTAAAGGAAGAGCTGATTTGCATTACATCATATGGTATAGCCAGCCTGATCTTAGTAGAACACTTTGGTTTACAGGGTAAACAGGTAAGTCAAAAATATTTCTGGGCAGAAGGGGATCCTTAGTTTCAGAAGAAGAAGCATCACAATTTTTATCATTCCTCTGTGCTGCTGAAACTAGCACAAAGCCTTATTTACTATATTTCACTACAACAATAATGGATAGAGTTATATAGCATATGTCTCAAGAATAAATTGCTTCAATTATTTTATTCTGAGGAACAGCAAGAATCACATTGATGACGCTCAAGCAATAAGAACAACATCATTATTTTACTCTTTAGATAATATTATCTGTGATTCAGAAGTCTTTATACATGTGAAATTTATCTACTAATTTCAGGCATGACATATCTGCCCTTAGACACCAAACTGCTATTCACCTTAATAAAATGCAAAGCCTTAAAAACAACACCACAACCCATCTAAATAGACAGATGCATGTATGGTCACTTTCTGTCAATGCTACCTTAAGAAAGACCAGTGAAGATATATTATACCAAGACTTTATTACTCACCAAGTGAAATAAAGTTTCTATTTTATATAAACATAAAGGGAAAGCTTCTAAAAAACCAGACTTAGAACACAAGAGATATGCCTGGCAGAGTTTACACATATTTTTGTGGGCAGTGTCCCACAAAAAACTGAGGGATGCTTTGAAACAAAATACTCCAACGAGTAACCCTGGAACTCCCAAATACCTGTGAATATAACAGTGGTTTAGCATACTCCACTGGCCAGTGGAATGTATTCCTATTGAGAAATATGTGTTCAAAGGGTTAACAAGGCTCTTCACCAATCTCAGCTGTCTCAACAGTGAGAAGGAACATGATGATATCCCACCTTGGAAAATCTCCATCTGTGGCTGGAGAAAAATAAATATTTTAATTATCACAAAATGGATCATAAATTGCACTTATAGTAATGCATATGTGTACAGTCATACTGTTACTAAAGCCTTGGATTGCCTTTATCAAATCTAACTGTTAGGCTGACCTTTATTATGCCTGAAGATCAAGAGATCTGTATGCCTGAGAATGATAGGCATTGGCCCATAAAATATCCAAGTCAATGGCAGAAGAGAAGACCATCAAATAAAGCTGAATCTTTGAAATGGGGGGAAAGGATTAAAAAGCTATTAGCTAAAAAATAAAGCATGGGTGCAGTCTGATACAAGGTCAGGCACAGATCCTGATAATTTTAATGAAAAAAAAAATTCTCAGAAAACTATGTTTATTATTTGACATAGCAATAAATAATGTCAATTACTTTGCTTATGTAGTACAATTACCACTACAGGCTGCTCTACCTCTAAAGCTCTCAGATCAAAGACACATTTAATTGTCAATATGTTAGCTTAGCTACAAAAGATATACAGAAACAATAGCTTACTGTGTTTTGAAAAGGAGAATGACACTAAGATAGAAAATTGTTTGACAGCTCTAGGATCTCCCTATGATGAAAACTGTTAAAAAAAAATCATTAATCACTTTTTTTTTGCAATGTATACATTTATAGAAGACACAAAGGACAAAATATGGATATCATTAGATTAAAAACCAGAGAAATATGTCATAACAAAATTAAGACAGAACAGAGAAATAATGAATATGAGAAATAATGAAACATAAGTGACTGGATTTATTTTTGCTGCCTGAAGGACTATGTTGAATACTGGGCTGAGAAGACTAATATCTGATTATCTGCTCCATCGAGAGCCTTGCAGTGCAGGACTTTGCATTCATTGCTACAAAGCTGGCCACTGGAACACCTTGTGATTAAATATCTTTAGCCTGAGTCCGGTGTTATAAAAAGTTAAAAAAAAAAAAATAGCCTGCCCTTTTTCTCTGTTTTGACTGCTTATTCTGCAGTTATGTAGGAACAGAAGATAATAGGTAATAGACAAAATCATTTTTAAGAGTTTGTCTCTGACAGTCCTATCAAGAGAAAGAACTGTTTTTTTCCCTGTTGAGTTGATTTCTTAAAAGAGATGAATGTGTTTTAGAAGAAGGATATTTACAGTACAAATGTTCAGCGTTTTCCAGAGTAAGAAAGTTTGTGGGTTTTTTCCCATACCTCTTAGACTAATAAGGCTTGTTGCTCCATTGCTAGTTTCAAATACAAGCAAATTTAAGAAGGTACTAATGACCTCCATTTTAGTTCCTGGGGAAAAAAAAAGCCAATATAGTTTCAATGTAGATTATAAATTTAGTAAAATTGCAAGAGATATATACATCACAAGGGTAATTTTACATCTGAAGAATCAGGAGAGTGAAGTAGGTGCCTCTGAAGTTACTTTGCATCCAGCACATTCTCTTTTACGTGCTTTTTTGCAACTGCGCATTTCACTCATCCATATTCTGTGTCAGTGTTTTTTTTCCCACATAGGGATATCTCACCTTACAGAAAAATATACAAGAAATAGTTAGGAAATGGGTGATCTGAAGTATCAGCAATTTTAAGTAGATTTATTATGATTTGTAATTGTCTGACTGTAGCAAAGTAGATAAAAGAATTTTTGAAGTATAAAAATGTTCAAGACCTGAATGATATTTATTCGATGAAATATTTTAAAATAAGTAAAAATATCCCATCTCAGTAATATGGATTTTGTATAAAGCATGTATTTATTAAACAGGCAGAGTTTGGTTTTACATTTCAAAGATGGCAAAATAGTTAACTTCAGAAAAGAGGCCACATGAAGGACAAGGACAGATTGAACAGTTAATTTTTTTTTTTTTTTTTTTTTTTTTTTTTTGAAAAATTTTTAAAACT